>CM071640.1:19491210-19909249 GCA_036419045.1 Scirpophaga incertulas
TCAATGGCATCATCCCTTTCTAATGTACTCAATTGTAAGCAGTGATTTGAGTTTAAGTTTCATTTAAGAATAAGAGCATAAAAGTGAGTAGTGATTTGGATTTACGAGTGTTGTAAGTCAGAGAGTTCCAGTCTGACATTATGAAATATTTAATAGTACATACATACATACACTCACGCCTTTTTCCCATGGGGGTAGGCAGAGAATTTAATAGTGAATTAATTTAATTTAAATTTAAATAATTTAAATCATTTAATTTTTTTTAAAAGATATTTAATAGTGAAAGATAGGAAATATATTTTAAATGAATAGATAGAGATATATAGAAGTGTTTTACGTGGAGTTTGCAAAGGTTTGTCAACAGTTCTCTATCAATTAAGTGTAAACGATAACATGGATTATATAAAATATTGTAAAAGTACTAGGATATGAAAGCGGATCATTTCAGATTTTCGTGATATGTGAAACTTTTTAGGACCATATATAAATCGAATAAGTAAATTTATATAATATAGTAGATACGAAAAAAATATGCCTACGGAGGGTATAAAAGTGAGTGCAAACTATTGATCCGGGCATTGCTGTCCGACATTTTTGTGTTTTATCGCTGACGAAAAACAGATGGCGCTACGTGTGCTAAGTAGCGTTCGAGCGACAGCAGTCGAATTTATCCAAGCGCTCTCGACCTCAGAGGCTTCATGGCGACTTCGCTTCTCATTTACTTAGTCGACGAGTGAACACATGATTTTCAAATTACCCTCTATAGCTTTCTATTAAATATTAGTTGAGCTTTTTTTGCATAAATTAAGTCAGAGCATCTAGTGTTTTGTAAAAAGTTATGTCATTCTCTTAATAATAGCGTGGATTTTCTTATAATAATATATATATCATTTATTGTATTTACTGCAAAAATATAAATCAAATAAATAAAACATATACTACTTCATAGTAATATTAACTATCAACCTAGGACAAAAACTTTTTTACAATTTATCGATATCGGTATGGCGTGGTATCGGGCAACACTATTCGAGCCGTAGTTATCGATCGATAGTGGCAGCTACCCGCATACTTCAAATTAACTTACGCGCGGTAATTAATTAGTATAAACATCATTATACAGGAGGTGCTTAAAAGAGGCAAGCCTGGCTTATACAGCATCTTGATGTTATTGTAAGTCGAAAGATATTTGTAATGCTGCCTGATGAATAGTAATGATGTCTTTGCAGACCGCAAACTCGAATACAGACTGTTAACTCTTCAAAAGTCCCAAATCAATATTCCTTACACTTACACCAATTAACCTAGTCCAAAGTAAGCAGTGTAAGGCTTGTTTTATGAGATCTAAGTTAACTAAAGTACATGGCACATTTTATATGGCAGTTTGGCGAGGGGCAATCGACTTCAAATTTTCGATAGTATTGTTCTCCTTGACGAGCTGATCACGAATATAAAAGTTTTAAAAAAAGTTTAACGACATAAATCGTCGCTAGGGGGCTCTGAAGTTTTGGGTAAAAAATCCTGGTTTTCGGCGGAATGAGCTCCTTAGCGGCGATTTTTGTCGTAAACTTTTCCTAAAACTTGTATATTCGTCAAGGATGCAAGGATCAATTGGAAGCTCGTCAAAGAGAACAACATATCCGATGATTTCATGAGGTTATAAAATAAATAATAAAAAAATATGTCTACGTTTTCGTAGTTTTAACAAACTCGTTCAATAAAAGTAATTACTACGCACAAAGAGACGAATTGACTCCCCTAGCGCAATGTCTGAATTAAATTCGTCCCGCTAAATCTGAAGCGGGCCTTTGCGCGGATTATTTGACCGCAGAGGTATTTCATTTAGCGTCGCTCCCGGGACCGAGTATTCCCGGATTCCAGGAAACGAAACACTACGTCTATATCCGCATATCGGACCCGAAGGTTTTCCCTATTAATATTTTCGATTTGGAAGAATCCGCAATTAACGTAATGGAAGTGATAATAAATCTAGTTAAATTATTTATTTAATCTGTGTGTATTGTAGCTTACCGAGAAAGCGAATATAATATATTCTCAAACTCGACAACTCTGTTATCCTTCTATATTCAGCACCGCTACATAGTATAAAATAAAGTCGCTATTCGTCGTCTGTCTGTCCCTATGTATGCTTAGATCTTTAAAACTACGCAACGGATTTTGATGCGTTTTTAATAGATAGACTGATTCTTAAGGAAGGTTTATATATATAATACATGTATAATATAGTAAAGAAACACTGATAAAGGACAATGCCCAAATTATAAAGAGCTGTGCCCCAGTCACATTTATGCATGCCCACTAATGAGAATTTTTTAATGTGTGCGTAATTAGCATAGATTTTTAAATGAAGCAGATATAAGTCGAAACTTCGTGCGAAAATAAAGATATTAGACAAATAAAATGAGCGCCCACTAATATTTATTAGCAAAGTTGTAAGACGACGATATGCATTTTGTTTGACATAAAATATTTTTTGATAAAAAGAAAGGTATGTATAATGTAATTAGTTGGAATCACAGTATATTCCTAGCATTTTCGTGTATTTTTAGCAGCTTACACCATAGTGTAAAAAGAGAACTTATTTTTACATAGCACATGTGCAATGTAAAAATAAGTTTATTAAATATACTTAATGAAATAAGAAAGCCTGTTTATTTAGCTTGTTTATTTAATTACAGTATTTTTAGCATTGATTTTCAGTAACTTCCATTATGTGCAGTTTAATAATAGAATTTCAATTAATTTATTTTGTCGTTTTGACTTTTGGCCATATAAATCGGCCATATTACTCGGTTTCATATTTATGTCATATTGCCATTTCCGTTTCTAAGAAACACTTTATTTTATTGTGTTTTATTCTCGTACGCCTATTTGCGAAATAAATGCCACTAAATTTCGTAATATTATTTTTATATTTATTTACATTTTGTTATAGCTTTGGGACCAGTGGGGCAAATTTGGGCATTCTCCTTTAGAGATTTCTAATGTGATGTCGTAACGTCACGTTTTTTGCGCTTATATTGCAAAAACGCTGGCTGAACCCTACGAGATAGAACGAAATAATGTACTACAGTATTGTCCACCTTGAAAATTTCAACAAAAAAGACCGCGATGGTATATGTCTATCTCTTAGGGATAACCCACCATAACCATTTTTTATCCTTTACTAAAAATGGTTATTTACGACGTGATTTTAAACAATACAGCATTAATCCTTATCCAATTAAATACCTTAAATAAATTGTGCAAGCTGTTAACGTTATGTACAAGTACATTTTGTAGTAGTCATATTTACATAAGCATTGCACTCATGCGAAGCCGGGGCGGGTCGCTAGTTATATTATAATGAATATAACTGGCTGGCCCTTAGGCTAATTAGACTAGGTTGGAGGGCTGTGGCCTCCTTCTGTGAAGCAGTGATGCTCCAGAAGGAGGCCGCCGAGCGGGGTCGGGAGATGGCCGATCCCGCTCGAAGAAGGCGGCGCCGGGCTCGGTAGCACAGCTGCGGCGCCGCCGCGGGTCGCCGGCGGACGCGAGGAAGTCGCGACTGCTACGGCGACCCGGGATGGACCACGCCCCTTCCGTGGCCGGGGGGCGTCGTCGGTGGAGGAGACCGGGGGAGGTAGTGTAGCCTCCCCCGAGGTGGGCTCCCCTCTAGGCAGGGGAGCGGAAGCGGGGGGTTCCCGGAAGTGGCTTGATGTTCCCGGGGGCTCCCTACATGCCTGAGGAGGCCATCCCTGAGGTTTTTAGTGGTAGGCCTCCCACTTCTGGGGAGGAGAGCCCCACATAACCGCCGGCTCGCCACAGCCGGGGTATGCAATTTAATGCATTTTCCTCAGGGAAACAAAAAAAAAAAAGGCTAATTTAAAATTTAAAAAAACTCGCGTAGAACAAAGCCTGACTTAAATCGGTTCTTTTTAGGTCGACCGTAACACACCTGGCGGGGCGCGTTCTTACAATTAGCCTAGGGCGGTCAGAACTCTTGATCAGTCGTGTCTTGAGGGTGTCATGATTTTTTATTTTAGGAACACATAATTAAAAGTGTTTTCTATTTGGCTGAGCTGATTACGAATATACAAATTTTAGAAAAAGTTTACAACAGTTTGCCGTAAACCAGAATTTTTTAGCCAAAACCTCAGAGCCCATAGCGGCGATCACCTCGTCAAGGAGAACAAATCGAAAATTTAGAGTCAATCGCCGCTCGCCAAACTGCCATAATAACTGTGCCATGTACTTTATTGTATACACATCATAACGTTATCTTAATTGGGTGCTATCTTAGCGTTTTTCAATTTTAAGCTAAAATATATTATCTAAAAGCAAATAAGAATAGACATAATAAGACATTGAACAGCAGTCTCAAAACATTAACTGAGATAATTTAATCTCGGATACCTACGACAAAACAAGAACATTTTGGAGGTCCGCCATTAGCAGAGGCTGTCTTTATCGCTAGTTTAATTTTAGCGCGGTAAATATTAAGCGTTGCGTCAGTATTAAATTTGGGTATTTAATTCCTAGTTAGATATAAAATTAATTTCCATCGCAGCTTTCGGTTCGCTTCATATCAAATAAATCCACCCTTATACATTTCTTTAGCTTGATTGTTTACAATAATCTATTTGTGTACAATAAAATAACAAAAATTCTGAAAATATCTTATAAAAAAAAAAGATATTTATTTTACAAATTTTTTTGTTTCACTTTAAATAATTAAAAAATAAACAGTAGTATAATAAAAGAATTCACTGAAGAGTTAAAATAAAACCGCCCAAAATTAATAATACTCGTATGTTTCTATAACTCTAAAATTAATCGAGTCAATGTACGGACGATCAACTTTTTTATAATAAATTTACTAGCGACCCGCCCCCGCTTCGCACGGGTGCAGTGAAAAAATGTTTATGGTGGGTTATCCCTAAGAGATAGACATATACCATCGCGGACTTTTTTGTGGATTTTTGTAAGTTGTACAATACTGTAGTACATTATTTTGGTCTATCTCGTAGGGTTCAGCCAGCGTTTGCAATATAAGCGCAAAAAAACGTGCTTATTTACGACATCACATTAGAAACCTTTAAATTTATCAGTGTTTCTCTACTATATTATGCATTTATTATACATACAAACCTTCCTTAAGAATCACTCTATCTATTAAAAAAACCGCGTCGAAATCCGTTGCGTAGTTTTAAAGATCTAAGCATACATACGGACATACAGCGAAAGCGACTTTTGTTTATACTATGTATTGATTATCTAAATATTTGTTTGTGTCGCATTTCTGCATTCTCTTCCCGTTCCGCGATTCAAATGCCATTCGTGAGGGCTTTTCAAAGGAATACACCCATAAAGGTTTTATGGTTCCTAATAAAGCCCAAATCTCACTAAAGATCTCTGGCGCGTCCTATTTACTCCTTCCGGTACTAAAACAATAACGTATAGAGAATTCCACGATTATTTTGTAAGTTTTAACAATCGTTAATCGTTGACCATTAAAAAGTTAGGTCCGCCTCGCGCCGGTGCCGTAAAAATATAAAATGGCGGTTCAGAACTTTGTATGTCAAATCTTTGCACCGTCACGCCTCATTCTGATCATTTTGACAGAAAACTTTTCCTCGGATATAATCTTTATATATTTTTAAGACTGTACTATTCTTATTTTAAATATACACTCTTTGAGGAAAGTTAACAATAAGGAAGGCAACCATTTTACATTTGATGGCTGTGCCCCTTAGGATTTTGCCAGATACCGTCCAGGCAAAGGGTTCGAAGTTCATGAGCCCCCACTAATTGAACATAATGATTTTATTTATATATTTTATCATCATACCGATTTTATGTAACTCGCGTCATACCCCTCGACATACCTCTACACTTCGTTTATTTAAGCAAACGAATAAATGTAAACAAACCAGTTTTAGGGTTATCACAACTCAATTCAAAAATCGTCAATTATCTTGTCGTTATCTTGTATTTGTAAAATGTTTTTCATGACTGATCCATTATAATATTTTTTTTCTACCACATACTACTACAAACACTTAAGAAACTTCCACATAAATGAATTTATAAAATAAAAACATAATTAATTTTACTTGATAACCCTATAATCATGACGACATGGGTGAAATTCAGATGTAATAAACATTTTCGGTTATAGTCGGCACTTTTATACTCTCAGATTTTGTTTTATTATTATTACTTATTATTTATTTAGTTAGTATCTTATTCTGTTTTAGTAATTTTCCTTGTACACAAATATTACCAAGATGAATATGTTCAAATTATAAATGCACAATACGGGGTAAGAACCATCAAGACCCTCTAGCCTGGTGAGACCTGACCTTATTCCTAAAGCCTGTGGTGGCCCAGGCAATTCGAAAGCAATAAAACTGTATTATGATAGAAAAAGGTTATTAATATATGCCTGTCAGTGGTTGCTAGGCAACACTTTGTTAGTAAACATTCGTTTCGCTTATTTGGCTCAACTGTAGCTGTTATGACAAATCATTCACCACGGCTATGGAATATAAATAGGCTGATGCCTCATTCCATGCGTGATAGTGCTTCTCTGGATGTCTTCAAGAGAAGATGGTAATATGTACGTGTATATGTACAAGTTATTATGTGTTAAGTTTTTCAAGTATACAATAAAGAATAAAATTTTTAAACTAAATTATAAGTTCTTGACTCGACCACGATTACCCCCTGGCGCCAAAGCTGGATCCGCCCTTGTGTAGATGTCAATACTGTCACTTAAATATGAGCATTATTATAAGTCGGCCTTCAGCGAAATCTGCACGTGCTAAGACGCAAGGAAAATTGAAAAGGAATTTGAATAGGAAAGACGTTAGCCGGTAGATCAAATCCAGTCTGGATTCTGTTATCACGCCGCTCACGTACAGGCGCGCTGTGTGAATAAAGGAGTGTCTTCCAGTCGTCATTATTATGCGGCGATAAACGTTTTAATGGCTGCATTACATTTTAATATTTTGCTTTACGATTTGTTGTGAGTTGAGAAACGCTTCTTCTGTGAAATATTAAGGTTCAGCCGTTTGGTTTATTGCTGCTGTTGAAAAAGATATTTGGTTTATGAATATTTGCATAGTACTTGAGTTTGGGGCATTTGAAATTATTATGTTTTCATTACGAATTTTTGATGAATATAGAACACATATACCGAAAATTTTATTGTATTATTCATGCCTTTTTTTTTTTTTTTTTTTTGTTCCCCTGAGGAAAATGCATTAAATTGTTATGTGGGGCTCTCCTCCCCAGAAGGGGGAGGCCTACCCACTAAAAACCTCAGGGATGGCCTTCCTCAGGCATGTAGGGAGCCCCCGGAACACAAAGGCCACTTCCGGGAACCCCCAGCCTCCGCTCCCCTCTCTAGAGGGGAGCCCTCCTCGGGGAAGCAACCACCTCCCCCGGTCCCCTCCACCGACGACGCCCCCCGCCACGGAAGGGGCGTGGTCCATCCCGGGTCGCCGTAGCGGTCGCGACTTCCTCGCGCCCGCCGGCGACCCGCGGCGGCGCCGCAGCTGTGCTACCGAGCCCGGCGCCGCCTCCTTCGAGCGGGATCGGCCATCTCCCGACCCCGCTCGGCGGCCTCCTTCTGGAGCATTACTGCTTCACAGAAGGAGGCCACCAGCCCTCCAACCTCCCTCGTCCGCCAGCATTGCCGCAATCAATGCCGGCGGAGACAGATCTCGCCCGATCTCTGCGACCAAGACTCGGCGCTCGGAGGCCCACGCGGGGCACTCCGCCAGCGTGTGCTGGGCCGAGTCGAGGTCGGATGCGCAGTGGTGACAATGTGTCGATCCCTCCCGTCCTATTCGACACAGATACTCACCGAAGCAGCCGTGCCCGGTGAGTATCTGAGTCAATCGGTAGGTGACCTCCTCCTTCCCGTTGAGCCAAGCTTCGAGGTGCGGGAGTACGGCACCGACGCCCCGCTGGCGCGCGCAGATCCTGCGCATCGAGCTGCGCAGTATTATTCATGCCTAAGATTGCTGAACCAGGTGTGTGGTTTAGTTAGTTGTATGGCGCGTTGGCTAGGCGCGGCCGTGTGTGGGGCTCTCCGGTCAAGAGGACCGGCCTACCCACTAAAACCCCCCCGAGTTCTCTGGGCCCATACGGGGCACATGGCGGGGTGCGCTTTCACGATTCTATCGTCATGTGCTCCGGGGCCGGCTCGACCTAGAACTGATCGAGCCAATTCCAAGGGAGGGGCTGTCCGAGAATACTTGGACAGTCTCCCAGACAGAGAGGCATCACTGCGGCGTGCGCGATTGCCAGTCGCGCACGCAGCCTCACGGTAGGGTCATTAGGCGTGGGTGGGGTGCTCGCCTTCTCCTACCTATCCGTCTACGGCGGAGGGGAGCGGCATCGACGTCCTCCTCCCGCTCTCTCTCCGCTGCCTCCTTCTGCGAGAACGTCATCTCGCGTAGGCGTAGGAGCGCGTGGGAGCAGCCCCCCATTCCGCCTCGCCGCGGAGCATGGCCACGACCACGCTCGGCAGCGAGAGGTCGCTGCTTCCTAGCACAGCAATTAGATCACTGCGCTGTTGTTGCCACGCCGAACACACAGCCAATGTGTGCTAGGACGTGTCGTCGGGAGCGTCACAGTGGTGACACTGCGGCGTTGTCTCCCGACGTGCGACCCGGTGCAGGTAGTGACCGAAACAGCCATGTCCAGTCAGCACCTACACCATCCGGAATGAGAGGTTGCCCTGCCGGCGCCCAACCCACTCCTCCAGCACCGGATGAACGGCTTCGATCGTCCGGTGGTCGGCAGCTGTTCCCCCTGCTCACGTACCGCAACCCGATGTCGATACACAGTCGCGTGGACCTGTGCATCGACATCCCACGGAGTATGGCCCGCTAGGACGCAGGCACGCCGTGGCTGACCGTGCGATACGCTCGCACGGCCCGGGCCGCAATGAGCCTCTGCGGACGCCGCAAGAGGGCCACCGTGCGGGGGAGAGGCACTCCGCCCACACTGGGGCTCCGTAGAGTACCATCGACCGTATAACCCCGTGATACAGTCGACGACACGCCGATCCTGGTCCTCCCACGTTGGGGAGGACCCGCCCGAGTGCGGCTGCAGCGGCAATCAGCCGTGGAGCGAGGAGCTTAAAATGCTCCTCGAAACTCCATCGGGGATCCAGGACCAGGCCGTAGATTGCTGAACCAAAGACATTATTCATTATACAGTTAATAACTAGGTAATAACAAGCATAATACAAGTCTATTAAATACTAGCATCGCACAGGTGAGAAATACATATTTTCTTGCAGTAAATATTGTAATATGTATGTATAGATTATAACCATCAGAGATAATGTAGCATTCTAATGGCAGAAGAATTTGGTATATGAATATAAAGATTTGTTATATAGAAATATACTATATATACTATAATACTAACAAAAGAATAACTAAAATTTTCACTAACAAAAAACCGGTCAAGTGCGTGTCGGACTATCGCACAAAGAGTTCCGTACCATGATTTATGAAATTAAAGCAGGGGTTTACGAGGTATTGAAAAAAACTACTTACAAAATCTCGTTCAAAACAAATTTTTCGTTGGTAGTTTTTATAGTAATGCATATTGTATGATTTGTATGATATATATATATATATATACATATATACTTGCACACATACACATATATATAAACATAATATGATCAAGTGCAGAAAGTAATCTAAGATAAACTACATAGTTAGTGTTCCTATAGATTGCGCTTAAAAGAAGCAATGGATTGACAATCTTGAACACTGGCTGGTAGCTGATTCCACAATCTAGTAGCACGAACAGTAAAGGAGCGGGAGTAGAATTTGGAGTTCGAAAAAGGAACATTTACAATAGGGTATGACACAAGGCATGCTGAAGCCGAGTAGAAGGTGGCAGTAAGTCAAATCTACAGCGTAAGTATTGAGGAAATGTAGAGCTACTGAGAATCTTAAAACAAGACATAGGATATGCATATCTCGTCGATATCTGATGGGCAGCCACTTCGAACGAGAGCGATAATTAGAGATTTTGTCGAATTTACGTAAACAATAAATAAATCTGATTGCCAAGTTCTGAAGTCGCTCGAACGAGCCCGATCCTCGAATCATCGAGACAGAGACGTCACCGACATTTTCTCAAACTTACTAATATTATAAATCGGCAAGTGAGTTTGTTTGTTTTTTTGTTCCGCTTTGACGCCGTAACTACTGAACTGATTGTTTTGAAATTTTGCAGACGTAAAGGTCCGGATTAAATAATAGACTACTTTTTATCCCGGAAAAATCGAGAGATCCCACGGGATGCGTAACAAAGGCTTCGTTCAAAAACTACTGCATAGATTTTCATGCGGTTTTTATCAATAGATAGAATGAATTCTTGAGCAAGGTTTTGCGGTATTTATTATCTCGGAAAAACGGATAGTCCCACGGGAAGCGCGATAAAACCTTCGCGCCATAAACCGACTACCGCGCATATGTAGCCTTGGGCAAAAGCTATGATCCTTAACTCCCGAAATCCACGCGGGCGAAGCCGCGGGCAGAAAGCTAGTATACAATAAATTGGTACGTCAACCATTCTCATACGACAACTTATAATGGATAAGGCTTCACCGAGTCTATTTGGTTTGTACAACTGAAACGTCACAGCTTCCGCTGAATCTGCACAGAATTCGGGAAGTTCGCAGACGGCTTAGCAAACTAATTTACAAACCCAAACCTCGTTGGTACAGTCAGCAATACACCAAGATCTACCATTGCACTACGAAAACCGCCTCTATTACGGGCAACATAACAGCTGTCTCAAGGTCAACATATAAATTTTTGCTGTGTGTACATATTTAGCGAAGCTGTCGTGACAAATCAATCCATTCTATTACCGATGCCTCTATTAGAATACATACTCTGCATTCTATCTTATATATAAAATTCTCGTGTCACAATGTTCGTTCTCGTACTCCTCCGAAACGCGGCTTGACCGATTCTCATGAAATTTTGTGAGCATATGAGTAGGTCTGAGAATCGGCCAATATCTATTTTACACACCCCTTAGTGATAAGGGTTGTCCACCCTTAACATTTTTTCTAGAAATTACTTAAAAATTATTTATATGGCAAACCCTAAGCCTTGGTTATTGGGCTTGTAATGAGAGAAATCATTATAAATGTAGAGTCACTTCAATATGAGACTGTAAATTGATAATGTAACACAGTGGAATTTTCGTGTAATAAAAATACCGCTGTGTTACTATGTTTTATTTTGCGGCCGTACTAAGTACGTGACTTATTCGAAAGCTAGTAAATATTTACAACATGTCACAAATGCAACTAGATAAAAATCCGGAAATCTTATATATAAAAATGAATCGCAAAATGTGTTGGTAAGCTCATAACTCAACAACGCCTGGACCAATTTGGCCAATTCTTTATTGTTAATGTTCGTTGAAGTTCAAGGAGGGTTTTTACAATGAGGAAAATTCGAATAATTATCGGAAATACCCTAAAAACAGCCCTTTTATTTTCCCATGCAAACGTTTTCTAACTAAAACGTACAGTCCAATTGAGCTTTATTGTTATTATATAAAGTGCATATTGCAAGCACTCACTGTTGTCTAAGCAATGAAGGTGTGTTCCTAACATCAAAGAGTCGATTTGCGCTTTATTAACGCTACATATAGTTGAAATTCAATCATATCTATCAAAACAGTGTGCGTGCGTGCGTTGGAGCACAGAATACATCGTTGGAGGATTTAATGTCACGTTCCAAAATTGAATAGCCACAAAATGTAATAGGTCATTTAGACTTCTTTTGCGATTTGGTTGGTTATGCGACATTATCTATAAAATAATTAAGAACAAAAAACTGCCACTGTACAAATCTTTTTGACAGGACGAAGTCTGTCGGGTCCGCTAGTTGATTATAACTTTAGTCAGCTTTAATCTGTGAAAGTAGGTATTCCTTAGCGAAGAAAGCTCCTTAACCCGAAAATCAAAGCAAGCACAAGACCGTGCAAGCCAAACACAGATGTATCTAATTAACGGGAATATTTCAACCTTAAGGCGTTCCATTTACATCGCGAATAACCGGCGTTCCGCTTTTTCTATTAAATGCTTGGATAATATCAAAGCGAGTGCCCTAGGCTCGGTCGGTGCGGAAGAGTTAAGGCGCATAGTGGTGTCAAAAAAAATTGCGGCAAACGAAGCAAAATATATATCTGCGCCTACAATCTGTATGTATCATTGTTGCTAACAAATTTTGATTGTAATGACAAATAGTGCAGTTCCATCGCTGCATTAAACACGATAAATAGAAATAAACTATTTCTCTATAATAATTAGAGATCGGATAATCGGATGCATATTTACCTAAAGTTAATTTTTGGCTCACAAATTATGGAAGCGGCTTTTTAAAATACATTTTGTTAAATAAAAATCCCGGGAAAATACGGGACTGCAAATTTAACGTAGTGATATTGTTTGAAAATTACTAAATTAGCACGTGGTATTTATTTTCAAATGTAACGTCGTTTTTAAGCTCATATTACCGACTAGTTTTGCATTACCAAAATGTTCTACAGTACCGGAATTCCGGGATTTTTATTTATGGAAATAAAATAAAAAGACAGTCCCATACTTTGTCAAAAACTAAATTAGGTAAATAAATAAACATCCGGTTATCCAATTCCGCAATCCCGGGATTTTTATTTAACCGTTTCCATACTTTGTCTTAAACTAACTTTAGGTAAATATGCATCCGATTATCCGATCTCTAATAATAATAGAAATAATAATATATATATATATATATATATATATATATATATATATATATATAATATATATATATATATATATATATAATATATATATATATATATATATATATATATATATATATATATATATTGAAAAACATGCTACAAAAAGCTAAAAGTTATTTAACCAGGAATGCATAGCCTTTTGCAACAAAGTACCACAAAGTGTTACCGATTTATCTTTATCGTTAAATATACTCGGGTTATTATACTGTTAAGAATTACTTAAATGCTTATTTATGTTTAATTTTAATGACTTAATAGTTACGTCGCCGCTAAATATTTTGACAATGGTACTAATAACATAATGAAACTATAGCTTTTATAGATATAATGTGAACTTGTAATGTGTGGTATTTGTATTTGTGAACTTGTATTTGTGGATCTTTGTTGTAAAAAGGCTATGCATTTTACCATAAAAGAGCTTTTAGTTTTATGGAGCCTGTACGTTAAAACGGCAAGCTTATTTTTGGTAAATGTAATAAAATGTATATACTAACAATTATCGTACACCTAAATACAGAAAAGAGAAATATTATTTATTGCATATTTTAGGACACACCCGCCCCCCTTAACATTAAGAAAACCGCCTTTAATTTAAAATAACATTCGCCGGGAATCGTTGAAGGGCTTCCATTGGCGGAACATTATCTGATTTTGCATTTCTTTGACCTGTCTCCTAAATAAATTAAATCTTTGAACAGACAGTCTACGAGTATATTGTTATGACGCCATGCCAAAGATGATGATATACCTGTCGATTAAAGATATATTTTATTATTGCACAGATACTAATAAATACAAACTAGTGGGTCCACTTTGGGGGTAACACTATTTTTAGCTCGAGTGATGTACCTACTTTGAATCCCTTGCTATGCTTAGGTTGCTAGTTTTTTTTAAAAACACTCTCTCTTTAAATATTATTTGAAAGAAACCGTCGCCCGATGCAAGGATTTTTATCGTGTGTCGTGGGTTATAAAACTTAGAAACTCACATGCACCCGGAAAAGAAAAATCTTTTATAGTTATAGATATACAAAATAGAGATGTGTCAATCTTTACAGAAACGACTCAGTGAGTCAGTAGTTTCTTCCAAGTGATTCACTGATTCAAATCTCTGACAGCGCTTCAAATGAATCAATTGCTCAATTGCATCTCGGTTTCAACCGGCACGCGGCGCTCGCACGATTGAGATAAGTAAATAGTTCAGAGTCGGAGCGCTTCGGATCACGTCGTTCAATTGCATCTCGGTTTCATTCGATACACGACGCTTACACGATTGACTCAGAGTCATTGATACGTATAGTGTAATTATATCATATATCAGAATATTTGTATCAGTGACTCTGAACCGATTTAATCGGTTCAGAGTGCACATGCACCCAGAAAAGAAAAATCTTTTATAGTTATAGATATACAAAATAGAGATGTGTCAATCTTTACAGAAACGACTCAGTGAGTCAGTAGTTTCTTCCAAGTGATTCACTGATTCAAATCTCTGACAGCGCTTCAAATGAATCAATTGCTCAATTGCATCTCGGTTTCAATCGGCACGCGGCGCTCGCACGATTGAGATAAGTAAATAGTTCGGAGTCAGAGCGCTTCGGATCACGTCGCTCAATTGCATCTCGGTTTCATTCGATACACGACGCTTACACGATTGACTCAGAGTCACTGATACGTATAGTGTATTTGTATCATATATCAGAATATTACAAATGACGCACATGAACTTTACTTCGTATCTTTGTACTAATCCGGATATAAATGATCCAATCTCAACAAAGATACGTTTTTCCATCATTAATCCAAAATGTCTGTTTCTGTTTTGTGGGAATAGGGAATTAATCTCTTTTTTGAAAAGAAACTTACTTTGATCTTTACGTGTCAGTAAACCATATACTAAAAATATAACAATTTTATACACTCGTTAAGTAGGTACTATAAAAACTGCATTAAAATTTAATATTTTCAAATTTCGCGCGTAATTAGACGAAGGCGCTGCACGAGTTGTTACTCTGTAGCGATGACGTCAATACGGCATGTAAATAATAAACAAAGCTCTATGTGTGATGCTATGTATTTATTATATTCATAATTAAAAAATGAGTTATTATCTTTTATATATAAACAACTAATAAAGGAATAATAATAAAAGAGTAATACTGACATGTTTTAATACTATGTAACTCAGCAGAACAAAAGTCGGGATTTGCAGCAAAGAATTTTCCGACCATTAATGCATTTATTTTTGGTAAATTCGTACTATCTCCTTTTACAAAACTGCTTTCCATAGTGTGATTCACGTGCGATTTCAATTTAACTTACGTATTTATAACGTTATTTCACATTAAAAAAGCAACCTACAAAGAAGTTTTTATTGTTTTGCGGCTTTATACGTACTATGATTCATAATGACATTGACACGCATAAGTTTACAGTACCTTATGACGTCACGACATGGCGGCCTATGTTTCGCTCTTGTTTTACGTATAGATTAAAAAAGTGAATACTTTGAAACTAATTTTTATATTATTTTTGTTATTTTATGTACTTAAACATGATGGTTCCGACTATTTAATGCATAAGCTATCATAGTTATATGCTTTTAGATCTTTTCTAATATAGAGAGAAGTACCCTATTGTGTCAAACGTGTCATCAAAAATTATTTACTACCTTAACAAACAAATTACTATAGACTACCAACTAAATTCAATAAACAAACTCTGAAAATAGAAGAGGTAGTACAAAAAATAATCAACTCGAGTAGTACTTTCCAACTCATAAGCTACATCGATTCATTCTCCGCACAGTCTACTTACCCTGTTTAAGCCTGTTTAAGGTTAAGTTTTCCAATAACTTAGCGGGCGAGCGTCAGGCGGGCGAATGCATAAGCGGAGCAACTTAGCAACATGCTTGTTGATCCGCTAAGTCAACAGCGATTAACTTAAGTCGCCTTGCGAGAATACAATTAAATTGTGATGTATTTTACTTAGGAGTAAGGTCTGCGGCTTTAGGGATGTGCTGTTATGGCCATTACATTACACAAGGCTTAAGTTCTGACTGCTGTTGGGTAGGACTTAGAGGATTGGGTTCATCTGTGTCTGGGAATAAGCTAGGAACTTGTTTCAAACCTAATTATGTCGAATGGTGAACAAGCTATAAAAACAATCACGAACTAAGCAAAAACAAAATTGATTTTGTAAATGAAATCGAATATTATCTAGTAATCGATAATTGTAATGATGATAACCGAGAAACAAAGGAGTAGATATTTTTAAACTTCTTAAAATTTTAAAGCTACGACAAAAAGAGCCTTATTCTCACCTGGCCCCTATTTCACTAACCCTGACAAACGAGGTAATAGTAAACGTGGTAAAAGTAGTTCTACATAGATATACATACATACATACACTCACGCCTTTTTCCCACGGGGGTAGGCAGAGATTACGTCTTTCCACTTGCTACGGTCTTTACATATCTCTTTCGCTTCATCTACTTTCATAACATTCCTCATACATGCTCGACGATTGCGGGTACTATACGATTGCGGGTAGATATACATTGAAAGAGCTAATAAAGAAAATGATTAAATATTTCTTACAATTACATCAACTAGCCTAGCCCAAAGTAGGCTCTGTAAGGCTTGTGATTTGGAATATAGAGTAACTAGCTTTCTGCCCGCGGCTTCGCCCGCGTGGATTTCGGGATTGGGTCTATACAGGGTTAAGGGTCATAGCTAGAGATCGGATAATCGGATGCGCATATTTACCTAAAGTTAATTTTTGGCTCACAAATTATAGAAGCGGCTTTTTAAAATACATTTTGTTAAATAAAAATCCCAGGAAAATACGGGACTGCAAATTTAACGTAGTGATATTGTGTGAAAATTACTAAATTAGCACGTGATATTTATTTTCAAAAGACCGAGACTCCGGCTTCATTTATACAACTATGCATACGTATTTACATGTAGTTTAGTTTCAGTTCCCCGTGCGATTTATGAATGTACGATTTAAGAGTATTACATGAAGAGTGTTATACGAACGTAGTGAGCTAGTTTGACTAAAACAAAAATCAATTAAATAATTGAATAAAAAAACAGAAATGGTGCCCGGGCGTAAGTATGGTCTAGTATCTCACTCTGAGTTAACTTCCGATTTAATGAGTGTGAGTGAGATGGCAGTTGTGAGCAACTACAGACTACTAGCGACCGGATTCCTGCTGTTGTATGAGACATTCGTCACTGTGCTTGTCATGTGTTCGGGTCTTTTTCTGTGTTTGTCTCCATTTTCGCACTACTTGGCTATTCTACAACGGTTTACCGTTACCGACTAGTTTTGCATTACCAAAATGTTCTACAGTACCGGAATTCCGGGATTTTTATTTATATGGAAATAAAATAAAAAGACAGTTCCATACTTTGTCAAAAACTAAATTAGATAAATAAATAAACATCCGGCTATCCAATTCCGCAATCCCGGGATTTTTATTTAACAAAACAATAAAAAGCCTTTTCCATACTTTGTCTTAAACTAACTTTAGGTAAATATGCATCCGATTATCCGATCTCTTGTCATAGCTTTTGTCTACGGCTACATATACGCGGAAGTCGGTTTATGGCGCGAAGGTTTTATCGCGCTTTCCGTGGGACTATCCGTTTTTCCGAGATAAAAAATACCGCAAAACCTTGCTCAAGAATCACTCTATCTATTGAAGAAAACCGTATGAAAATCTGTGCAGTGGTTCTTGAGCGATAAGCCTTTATTGCGCATGCCGTGGGATCTGTCGATTTTCCCGGGATAAAAAGTAGCCTATGTTACTCTTCATCTCTTCAACTATATCCACGTCAAAAATCACATCAATTCGTCACTCCGTTTTGCCGTGAAAGACGGACAAACAGACAGACACACTTTCCCATTTATAATATTAGTATGGATAGACATACAAATATAAATAAGTTCGATAGAAATATATATTAACAATCATGACTAAGGTACAAATGTTCGTAATCATCACACAAACATCTGCCCCCACTGGGATTTGAACCCAGGACCTAAGAGATGGCGACACCTTGAAACCGGACAACGAAAGTCGTCAAATATTGACAAATATTGTGTACAATTGCCATCTTAATATCAGAGATGTTGAAATGAGAAGTGAGGAGACCAAAGATTAAAACTAACTTTGGAGCTCTGAGCAACAGGCAACATTATTATCAATAATATATCTTGCGAGAGCTCGACTTATATAAAATTGAATACTCAACTAAAAATTCCCATATCCTACACCAAGAAATTCTCTCATCTAAAAGAAAAATATTAAACTCGCTTAATTTAACGTACGTAACTCAGCTGATTTACGATCCGGCCGGCTTCAAGATAAGTGATTACTTACTTTCCTTGCGAAAATTCTCGCGTTCGGAGATGGAGAAATATGCCCGGATTTACTTTTGAGAAAAACAGATATTTCACGGCAACAGCGGCACAGATATGGATGGGTGGGCACTTGGCTGGCTAAACAAATGTTTTGTCGTAATGCGTTCCTAACAAGGGCTGTGACATTTTGCGAAGTTTAATCATTCTTCTGTCGGCGTGATGATGGATTAAGAGCCGGCTGCGTAATTCGAGATAGATTAAATGCCCTTGAATAAAGAAAGCTGCATAATATGAATTATTCAATCAATAAATTAAATAAAATAATGTAAATAGCCCAGCACCAGTTAAAGTCGACGAATCTTTTGTAACATTGTAAAGTTGAAAAGATACGCACTAATTACATGAATTCAAAAAAAATATTGATGCATTTGCCGACGAAAGTTTCATAACATCAGACTACGATCAGTAGTGGTGGAGCAATAATGAAAAAAATGTTGAAACAAGCTAGTGCCCGCGAATTCGCCTGCGTAGGATTAGTAATTCGAGTAATTATATATTAGCGTGGCGTACAGGGTTGCCAGGTGTTCGGTAATTATGCACTATGTTCGGTGTTCGGTATAGCAAAAATACTGACGTATGGGCGGTTCGGTATTTTTGTCGGATATAATTTTCTCCCTAATAAACGATGTAACTGTCAGATTTTACGCAATCGATCGACAATCGATGTTGTCGCTTCGTGCACGCGCTCATTGTTTTCCAGCCATTTCGTGGATTGCGTTACAATGTGAAGTATGCACCTCTATCTTACGCGCGGTGTTGTCATTCCGAACGCAGTTTAGAGTTTAGTTTAACGCAGTTTAGTTTAGAGCTGGCGTTCGAGGCGCACGCGGCGTACGTGACTTTGCTATAAAAAACAAACGAGTGTTTCTTACATAATCTACAAAATACGAAGAGATTCGAGTTCTTCAAATAACCTTGGAAGCAATAAAAAACCAAGCTTCTACATCCAACAGTCCTACGTTTTCCTGGAAGATATTTCTAAAGGCAGAAGTAAGCCCTAACTTGAAAAGAATAAATAAAACGGTAATGGCAATACCTTGTAGTAAATGCCTATGTGGAAAGAGTATTTAGCCATACTTATGAATGAATCATTTACGGACGGACAGTCGTAATAAATTAAGTGTGGATATGGTGAAGGCTAAATTATGTATACGATGTAATTTCAGTCTGACATGTCGCGAAATGCATGAAAAAGTAAATCAAACATTACTGAAAGCGCGCTTAGTGAGAAAAAGTATGATTTTTAGCTAGTATAATAAATAGTACTTTGAAATGATTAAAACTTGTTATTTTTTTTGGTCACACTGTTCGGTATTTATTCGCAAACCTGGCATTCGCAGACCTGGCAACCCTGGTGGCGTATCACTACATAGTATAAAACAAAGTCGCTATCCGCTGTCTGTCTGTCGCTATGTATGCTTAGATCTTTAAAACTACGCAACGGATTTTGATGCGGTTTTTTAATAGATAGAGAGATTCTTAAGAAAGGTTTATATGTACAATACATGCATAATATAGTAGAGAAACATTGATGAATTTAGAGGTTTCTAATGTGATGATGTAAATAAGCACGTTTTCTTGCGGTTATATTGCAAAAACGCTGGCTGAAACCTACGAGATAGACCAAAATAATGTACTACAGTATTGTCCACCTTAAAAAGTTCAACAAAAAAGTCCGCGTTAATAAATCGCAGGGTCAAACTTTCAACGTTGCAGGATTAGATTTGAGCGTTGAGTGTTTTTCACATGCCCAATTTATATGTCGAGCTGTGAAGAGTAATCTCTAAGCACAACATATTTGTATTGTCTATTTTAAAAAAAATCGTGAACGTTATGTATAAGGACATTTTGTAGTAGGTATATTTACATAAGCATTGCACCCGTGCGAAGCCGGGGCGGGTCGCTAGTATCTTTATAAAATGTAGTATATACTGTCACCTTTTACCCGGCCTCAGCGTGCTTGTGTGTCATACCCTATTTTAAATGTACCTCTTTAAAGTCCAAATTCTACTCCCGCTCCTTTACTATTCGTGCTGCTAGATTGTGGAATTAGCTGCCAGCCAGTGTTCAACATTGTCAATCCATTGCTCATTTTAAGCGCAATCTAAAGGAACACTACCTATGTAGTTCGTCTTAGACTGTATGTATATTTGTATATTTATGAATATGTATGGGTGTATCAAATTAATTAATCATATCTATTTTAACAATATATGTATCGTATGTAGTTAAATTTGACGCTTCTATTATTCTACTAAGTCCCAACTAATATTATAAATGCGAAAGTGTGTTTGTTTGTTTATTTGTTTGTTTGTTTGTTTGTTTGTTACCTCTTCACGCTTAAACTACTGGACCGATTTCAAAAATTCTTTCACCTTTGGAAAGCTACATTCTCCCCGAGTAACATAGGCTACTTTTTATCCCGGAAAAATCGACAGATCCCACGGGATGCGCAATAAAGGCTTCGCTCAAAAACTACTGCACAGATTTTTATGCGGTTTTCATCAATAGATAGAGTGATTCTTGAGGAGTTTTGCGGCATTTTTTATCTCGGAAAAACGGATAGTCCCACGGGAAGCGCGATAAAATCTTCGCACCATAAACCGACTTCCGCGTATATGTAGCCGTGGGCAAAAGCTATGACCCTTAACCCTCTATACACCCAATCCCGAAATCCACGCGGGCGAAGCCGCGGGCAGAAAGCTAGTATTATATATAAACCATTTGGGGTTGGCTGGAAGAAACCTCTCTGAGAGATAAGTCTAAATTTGGGCCAATTAACTTAGTACCTCCTAATATTTTTTTAATTTTTATTGTAACATTGTTTAATCGTGTACAATGAAGAGTCTATATATGTGATATTTTGATGTATTAGCTATATTATTGTAAAGTTTCACAATTAAATACCATTCAGTAGTTTTTACGTGAAAAAGTAACCAATCATCCACCTTTACACACTTTCGTTTCACTTTATAATATTTTTAGGGATAGACGAAACTGCTGAAGCAGTAGTTTTTAATGTTTTAATTGAGAATATACACGAAATACACTCATAATACATAAAAGGTGTTCCTAATTTTGCAACCATCATTATTATAACTGGTAATTCATTTCCATCGGTTAATAGTGACACGCTGATTGAATTTATGACGACAATCACATTTCAATAAACATTAATTGAGCAGAAGAAAATGATTGAAGCTACGAGTATTAAATAAAAGTTGTAAGAATAACGGGAATTGGGAACCGACGACGATGTTTTCGGAGTTTCTGATGTTGCTTTCGTTATTGAAAATTAATAATCTTTTTGAAATATAACACAAATATATCAAGATACCATTATTTGGAAGGTTTTTTCCTTCAGGGGAGAGAGGTTGAGAATCCTCACTAAGGAGCACGAATTGTATCCAGGATATTGTATTGCAACGGCAAGTGTTACGGAGGTTATGTTGGACTCCACGCGGCCAGAGCGGTCCAACCACCTGACCTACCGACTAAACTCAGCCTGTACCTAAGTTCTCCCATTAAGGCAAATCGTGAGGGCAACCGCCCCTCAGGAGAGGGACGATGCAGCGCAGACCCATAAAAGGGGCCCAAAAGCGCTAGAAGAGGCGCGAGAAGCCAAAGTGGCGCCGGCCTTACATGAGGGAGGAATCGTGGCGATGCTGAAGGTTGCCGAACTAAGGCATCATGCAGGGGCAAAGGAGGTGATCATATTTTATGGCAATTCAATATCAAAAAGAAATAAGAATGGAACGCCCTAAATTGAACAGTAAATTAATGAATAGTTTTCGCCTTTTTGTCAAACCCTATTCCATTTAAAAATGGTTACAGCGTCTAACAAAACGGACCCACTTCCGTGAAAAACAAAGCCATTATGTGAAGAAAAGGGTAGAGTAGTTACTTGATTATCGGAACCAAATAAAAATAAAACAAGCCTTAATCTGGAGACCGATCTCGGGTTATCGAACGGGAGCGACGAGGATCCCTCTTTTTCAGCGATTTGCCGTAATTTAGCTCCTTACTTTAATTTAGTTTGAGATTTGCATTATTTAGTATTAAAAGTGCCTTTGGTTGTACCTGTTCAGTGATTTGTATCAGGAAAACTGTCGTTCATTCTCTGATCTCTATATCTACTCACGTTTCTACAGTACTTATTTATTATTAGTATGGCAGCTAATAAACTACATTAATTTTGATAAATCTTAATTTTCCACGTCCATTCCAAGACTCATTCAAGTAAATCACATCAACAGTATGACTTCTTATGCAAAGAGAAATTAAATCCCGTGCTACCGCATACATTAGGAATGATGAACAGACTTGAGTCCGGGTCCTCATTCGTCAATGTCGGCCATCGCTGAAAACTTTATATTCTATTAATGTATATAGCTTCATGTAGCTTCTCTACAGAAACTTTAAAATGTTGATATTTTGACTTCTGTTATTTATATGTGACTTCTCCAAAATTAATTTTTTTTGCAAGTTTTTATTTATTTCTAAAAAACTGTTATTATTTTTGTTCTGCTTTAATTTTTTAAGGCTTCTTTTACTACTATTTCTTCTAACTATTAATTTCGAACACGCAACTTCTTACATACATTCAATAAAACCATTGCTGATATCATGTTCCTTAGCAGTAAACTATTTTCTAACGCTGCCAAATGTATTGACTTACGTAAATAACACAATGAAACTACAGTGTGTATAGATATGTGAACTTGTTTAAACTTGTAAAGGAAATTGGGTTCAGACTATTTATCGAGGCCAGCTTCTAATTAAGGGCTCTGTAAAAATACAGGAAAAGGTTCCTTTTAGTACAAGGTCTCCCGTTTGCAATGTAAGCGGAAATAATATAATTATTTAAATCATATTAAACAAAAATAACAGTATTTCTCCACTATTTGATGTATGTTATTATACATATAAACCCTCCTCTTCAATCACTCTATCCAATAAAAAAATCGCATCAAAATCCGTTGCGTAGTTTTAAACATTTAAGCATATAGGGATACAGGGACAGAGAAATCGACTTTGTTTTATACTACGTAGTGAAAAGCAAAGCAGTCTTTGTTAGAAGGGTAGAAAGCAATAAATTTTACTTCCCTATTTCCTGTGTACAAATTCTTAGTTGCCCCACATAATAAAACAGTTCGTTTCCTGATCTAGTATCCAGTGTTCTGTTTAATTAGAAAAAGCGTGTAGCATCGCCATTTACCCCGGCAAGGGTCGGGGCAACTGCCCATCGGCGTATTAATGATGTCATTTACATTAAACCTGCCGCCCATGCAATTTCCGCGGAGGATCAAATATTGACGATAATATTTGACGATGCAACATTGGCAGAGCTTATAAATACGAAGGATACAACAGCTACTATATTATAGCTGGCTATGGACATTTTTCCATTTGTCTAATATAAGTATATTAAAGTAAAAATATTTTATACTAGCTGTACTGTCCAGTTTATTGGAGTATTTTACGGCTCACCAACACTACAACACGCACACTATCGAACCTCATAACCGCTCCGCTCGGCTACCGGAGCTCGACTGCCGCGTGACGCAGGCGCATGAGACAACCAATACTTTAGTCAATACACTACATCTTTAGTCAATACACTAGCTTTCATTTTTTTTTAATTTTACCT
Source organism: Scirpophaga incertulas (assembly GCA_036419045.1). NCBI lineage: Eukaryota > Metazoa > Arthropoda > Insecta > Lepidoptera > Crambidae > Scirpophaga > Scirpophaga incertulas. The sequence continues at coordinate 19,515,148 of CM071640.1, forward strand.
TGCATGTAAAAAGTTATTAGCTCATTGTTTTTTGACAAATATTGCGTACAATTGCTACCTTAATCTCAGAGATGGTGAAATGAGAAGCGAGGAGACCAAAGATGAAATATTGTAGATATATAAATATTTTTTTCAAGTAATATATATCAACAACTATGACTAAGGCTTAAATGCTCGTATTTATCACACAAACATCTGCCCCCATCTAGACTCGAACCCAGGAGAGCTCAGAGACATCTTGGAACCTGTGCACAAACTACTCAGTTACAACCATAGAAATTTTCGAAATATATTACCTCGTTGGTTGGTGTGATTCTTATCTTTAGCAGTTGTCCGGCACCGGAAGTAGGAAAACTACCATCACGCCATCGATCAAGCCGTGACAAACGATAATTGCCACTAATTTCGTGCCGTGCTGCTAAATGATGCATCGCTGCTTTAGTTACTCGCTGTAACTGTGGATGGTTATTTGATCGAGTGAAAGAGAATATTGACGCAGCATTTAATGAGATAGCGATGGAATAAATAAAAAAAAAACTAATAAAAGCAATGTTCAGTGGAGTTATTATCAGTATAAATTTCAGCAAACTCTCTGTTTGTTAATCTTTTTTTTTTAATACATGGCCCGGCAGATGACTTCCTCCCGCCTGATGTTAAGCGGTGAAAGAGGCCCAAATGAGATGACAGATAGAATAGTGACGTTACTCCACTTTCCTACTCGCCCTGTCCCTGCCGGTCCAAAAGATGCTTTTTCACGCCTCTTTTGAATTGTGAGCTCTCAGCTGAGAATCCTCACAAGGAGCAGAAACGTGCCCAGGATACCACCGCAACAGCAAGTGTTACTACAGTGATTATGTCGGACTCCACGCCGGCCAGAGCGGTCTGACCAGCGTGACCTACCGACTAAACTCAGCCTTAGCCTTGGCCATAAGCGCTCTACAAATGGCTTTAAGAGTAAAACTTTGTAATCACATTTCCGGTTGCAATGATAAACATACAAGATATTCCTCCTTCAAGTGGTTGCAATTTTTATCAAACTTACAACTTTGATCCCCGACCCGGATTACTGAGAAGGTTGAAATTTGGTGGTAAACAGTAAACTATATTTGTCTAATTTTAGAATACTTACAAATAAGTATCTAGTTGTGGTAGGAAGAGCTGAAGAAAAAATCCCGGTTCACGAAAGTGTCCCCAATACTGTTAACGCCATATCTCCATACCATCTTCCATCGAAACTCGAAGGAAGAGGATACCATTAGACGTTTTATTGTAGTTCCCAGAATGGCAACAAATCAAGAAGTAATCCCCAAACTAATATCAAGGATATTACAGCAGTGGTTAAGAGTAAGCCATTAAAAACCATGTTCAGTTCTCGCGTCACCAAGATTAGGACCGAGTTATACTGCCTTGCATATGTATGGCACAGTCTGGATATACAGATCTAGACTAAGTCAAACGACTGTATCTCTTGATATTCGTTCAGCAAGGTCAGGTCTCCCGATAATGAGATTAGGGTGAAGTCACAGAGCCGCTCTAAGCGGCGGTGTGCCTCTGTTTGATTACGGATTGCTTCGGGCTCCAAGGCGAGTTTGAATGGTATAAGCAACAAGCGGTATACGGGGGTACGTCAAATATTACCCGGAGTTTATTTTTTACAATTTGTTTATACAACAATGCAGTTTGACACATATAGTTCGACATAGGCTCCTCCCTTTTCGAGGTCTTTGTTGCAGCGGTTCACTAGATTGCGTATTCCTGTTGAGAAGAAGGCTTTTGATTGCTCGCGTAGCGAGTTATGTATGCACCGCTACCTGCATCTCTTGGTCGGATGAAAATCGACGACCCCGCAAAGCGTCCTTGAGTGGTCCAAAAAAATCAAAATTCAACGGTATAAAAAAAAACGATTTCATCATAGGAAAGATATATTTTTCACGGCAAAAATTACCTTAGGTCTCTGGGATAAAATCTGTGCCCACTAAATCAAAATTACATCAGAATAGATTCAGTTTTTTTATCGGAGTTTACTAGAGGAAAGATATTTGCCGCTTTAAAAATAATCCTATATACTTTCCCAAGTTAAGGATATTTTGAGAAAACTATCTCCACAAAATTTTTTATTAAGTTCAGCCGTCTTGACGTGAAAATGTTATTTATATAACACACAAACGTTATTTTCATATTTAGGTAGGAATATGTAATGTAAAACACATATATGTAGGAATTTTTATAAGATAAAAAATAAAAATAAGAATATTAATTACGCCAATCGTTTTTGTCTTAACCGATAGCATCACCGCGACTATCCCGAAGGAATAGGGGCAGACGCGCGTGTATGTTCGCAGGTTAATAATGAAATTAGCCGCAGGCGTGTATACTGGCTTTTACTCTGTTGTTGTACACTGTCATTCATGTGTAACAGTAGACTCACGTTTGGGTATCTGATGGCCGACAGTCCTTTGGGAGTACCAAAACATGACAAAAAGCCAGCAGAAGTTTAAGAACAGCAGAAGAAGCATGTATAAGGATAGTTTGTGAAGAGCGTCGGTAGCATTGTGTCTGGTTTTATAAGTTCTAATAGAGGTCCGGGGTTTGATCCTGTCATGTCTAGTGTTTTTTGAATTTCATATGTAAGTTTAGCTGACGCTCCTAAAGTGAAGGAAACATCGTAAGACAACCTACAAATACCTGCGAAGAAATTCAAAGACGTATGTAAAGTCATTCTATTACATATTAATTCACCGTTTTGGATCAATGTCCAATCTAATCATCTAACGATAATTGAAATTAATGGAAAGAATAAAAAAAAATGGACCTATCTGATTTTGCAGTTAGGTATGATGACAATGTAACAAATAAACTTAATCCAAACACACAACAAAACAATTATAACGACTCACGTGGGAGAACACCAGCGTTTGCCGAAATAAATCAAAAAACATCACAAATCGACACGAGAGAGAAAAATTCAATAACTATTGTGCCTACTTCCGACACATCGATTGGTTATACAAAAGAAAGTTTAATGGGAACCTGAACGAATGTAACGTTTATTAACAAAGCGATAGAAATCAAAATACACCAGACGAATCGAAAGTCTCGCCGGAACGTGCAGAACAACAATAAAAGTCCAATTTTCTCTTAATAAAAGTATTATGAGCGAGACACAAAACAAATATCCGCCTCTCTTTCTCCTTAGGGAGGTTTAATCGAATAGCAATTTATTTTCGCCACTCTTCCGAACCGGAGATAAATATCGGGCGACGTCGGGCGCACACACTAGTGCTATTAATCCTGAGTATTATTGGTGCCCGTCGGATAATTAAGCTTTGACTTGAGGCCATTTTTTCGTAATAAGATTTGTGGTGAATGTTTAAAAAACCGGAACAGATGTCGATTCTAAAGAATACCTATTCATTAAATTCCACTTAAAACCAGGAAAGCTAACAATTGAAAACATCTTAGAACACTTCGGTTCTAAGGGCGCCGTAAGTTAATTGAAAAGATAGCCCATATCGGAATCTTTTGCTTGAATAAACTTGAAAGGCCCACTTGAAGAAGGCGAGGCTTGTACGATCAGCAACACGTCAACTTTACACTTTCGCTACGATTAACACAGATATTAAAAGCGATACAAGACCTGTCTCTGTCAATCGACTAATTTTGGTCTTCAAGATGAAAAACTATCTCCTGTTCATTGTAGGGTGAAACCACAAGACGTATAGCAAAAATTTGAACTAAATGCACCCAAATTAAGTAATTGAAATAGAATAATCAATATATATAGTGTCAAATGGGTGGTTGGATTTGGTGTCGGAATTTCGGGGCACGGACCGTGTACTAATGAATATATCTTTCGATTTTTTAATGTAATATGTAACTATTTGTGGCCGCATCTTTCTCCGTATTGAATAGTGACTTTGGGTAGCATTTTCAATTATTTCGCAAGTTTCTTACTCGTGTTAACTTGAATTTCACTCTTTGTAATTACATCCGTAAATGTTACACCAGATTAGAAAATATTTCTATACATACTTTTATCCCCAATCCCATTATTATATTTCCTTATGGATCAAACTTGTACAAGCTTTGAAGTGTCACATTTATTTCTATTTAATGAACAGCCTAAAAGTGGCAAGCTTTAACGATGATACTTCCATACAACATTTCGGCACATCTTCCAAACCTTTTTTAGCATTAAAATGTTCTTTCTCAAGTTATAGACCAGAGGTTACCAAACTTTTTTGTGTCGTAGACTCTTCGCCATGTTTTTCGGTTTTGGGTAGACTTACTTATCTAATATTGAATGCCTACATCCTACAATTTACAAAATTTTAATAAATTTAACATTTATAATAAACTAGCGACCCGCCCCGGCTTCGCACGGGTGCAGTGAAAAAATGGTTATGGTGGGTTATCCTAAGAGATAGACATATACCATTGCGGACTTTTTTGTGGATTTTTGTAAGTTGTACAATACTGTAGTACATTATTTTGGTCTATCTCGTAGGGTTTAACCAGCGTTTGCAATATAAGCGCAAAAAAACGTGCTTATTTACGACATCACATTAGAAACCTTTAAATTTATCAGTGTTTCTCTACTATATTATGCATTTATCATACACTAGCTTTTGCCCGCGACTTCGTCCGCGTGGAATAGTGACTTCCGGCAGATTTTTGGTTTTTCCCACATAGTTCCCGTTCTTGCGGGATTTTGTGACTAAACCTTAAAAGATAGACATATGCCGTCGCGGACTTTTTTTTAGATCATGTATAGAGAAATAATTCTTTCATACATATTTTTTGTGTATCTTGAACCGTTTTCGCAGCGCACGCAAAGAAAGCCTTCAAAAATGAATAATTTTCCCCGTTTTTTACACATTTACCGCTCTGTCTTTGCTCCTATTGGTCATAGCGTAATGTTATTTAGCCTATAGCCTTCCTCGATAAATGGACTATCCAACAAAAAAAGAATTATTCAAATCGCACCAGTAGTTTCGGAGATTAGCGCGTTCAAACAAACAAACAAACAAACTCTTCAGCTTTATTATATTAGTATAGATACAAACCTTCCTTAAGAATCACTCTATCTATTAAAAAAAACCGCGTCAAAATCCGTTGCGTAGTTTTAAAGATCTAAGCATACATACGGACATACAGCGAAAGCGACTTTGTTTTATACTATGTATTGATTGATAAATTTATTACTTCATAGGTACTTTTATACATATTTTTATGTCCTTATATTAGAAGATAGTATTAGGTAAGTATATAGGTACTATCAGTGTATGTTGAGATCCATTATCGTAGACCCTCGTTTTCATTTCATGGACCCCCAAATTTTTGTTTCGCTGACGTAGACATCTTGCAGGTTATAGACTCCTGGGGGTCGATATAGACCACTTTGGGATTCATTGCTCTAGACCATCTGTGTACAAAATTTTATTTAAATCGATTCAGTAGTTTTGGCGTGAAAGCGCGACTGACTTACTTTTGCATGTATACTATTAGTACGGATTATTTGACGCTTCTACAGCGAAGTAAAAATCGTGAGGAAATTTGCACACACCTGTAAAGGAATTAGAAGTTGGAACTCGCAGTTGTTAGCTCAATGATGAATATGGCATGGTCAGTGGTCAGAAATGATATAACATTAGGCCTCTGCAAATTATCTCAGATCAAGTATCAGTAGGCACAATATGGCACTTTGTTGCCGTTACATATTTATTGAAACTGATCGAGAGTGTAGCTATTACGAGTAAGTATCAATGTTAATGAAATGAATTATCACATTGAATCTTAATAAAGTAGTAGTGCTTAATAGCAACAGTTACATAATCAGGTGGTAATCGATCAAGATAACGTTCTCGACAGATAGTACATAAATTCTACTTGAAAAGTACATACGAGGACAAAAGTACATTGCTTGCTAAAGGAGTAAACAATAATTTTTAAAGGAACCGTGTTTTTGAATCCAGAGCGAAGCGAAGTTTCTAGAGTAGAATCCCGAGTGTAACGAAGGATTCTAAACGTAGCGAGAGATTCAAAGTACATCATTCGACCTAAAAATAGTGTTATCACTCAAAAATAATAATAAAAATAATTTTTATTCAACATACAAACAATCGAGACAGATATTATTATAATATCAAATAAATAATAATAGCTTAAGAGAACAAAAACCTTGTACATGCATATGGACAAAGAAAAAAGGAAAAAAAATCAACTCTCTATGAGGAAATATTGGAATATTTTCTCTATAACTACTTGAAAAAGTACTCATTTTTAATAACACGTAAAAATCAGAATTAACAAAAATAGAACAATTACGCAATTACTAGAAGACGCACTTTCAATTTCACTTCCCACGTTTTTTACTCTTCACCTTTTTTTTAATTTGGTTCGCGCGTGATTTTTACCATACAGCCTTTATAATTACTTGCTCGTACATAGTCCGTGATCTAACATTCGATCGAACTCCTTGGTAAACCCTAATATCCATATACCGAATTGAAATCACTATTTTAGTCCTTGATTATGGGGTTAAAATTATCTCTATTCATATAGATGTGACAAAAAGTCATATATCACTATTAATTACTATGTTACAACATTTTAAATAAGTATAATCATTAACTATAATAATTTAGCGAAAATATCATAGTTCCGCAGAATCCGGCTTAATGGCACTAACATTTTCCATTTATTAAGTTAATCTTCATGGAGATAATTTAGTGAATTATGCTAATGGCCAAGTTACCTTCGGAACGTTTTACAACGGCGACTTGACGTCTACCAACCGTCCCTGAATTTATGGATATTATCTTGGCCATTTTTCTAAATCCTCTCTCGTCTCGCTGAAAAATCCTCAGAGTAATTGCCAAACTCTTACGCCCTGTTTGTCATTTTATATCTTCATAATGTCCGTGTTCCATAAGTAAAACATTCTGTTTCAAGTTTGAATCATTACAAATTTTAGCAGTTTATATCATTTTCTAAAAGAATAATATAGTTTTGACACTTCCCAAATTAATTTGTGTTGAATGATGTGTATTGTTACATTCAATCCGGCTCGAAGGACCAACTTTGTACTTTTAAGTATAGATAAATGACCTTTATATTCAGTTCGTTCCGAGCTGAGTACGAATTCATTCTCGGTTAAATTATAGGGATTCATAATAAACAAACTTGGTAACTTAGGAATAGAGTCCATTGGCAAGTTTCCGTTCTCGAGCAATTGATAACCCATTAAGGAGTTGTCAGAAGTAATATTTAACTTCGACAATCACAGGGTTGAAATAAGTTCCAGCCCTTCCTTTCATTATTTAAGAATTTTGAAACTCGGTTAGATCAAATATTTATTTTTCGTCCGTTTATAAGGGCGTATCAAAATGATCGTTTACGTTTATGAAAAATTAACTTTTCTAAGTAAAACATAAGAATTTGTTTATCTTAAAAATGTATATTTTGTTAGTTGTTATTGTGTTGTGTTGTATAACTACGTAAATAGAAAACAACTGTCATTTTATCATAAATATTTTTTATTTTCTCTTCTTATATTGTTAAGTTTTGATACATTGATGACAATTATACACGATTTTTAACATTCTGTCGAAAAAGGTAATTTTTCAATAAGTGCAAAGAATCTAGTTTTATATTTAAATGACTATTATATTATGGATGATCAATTTATATATGTACAAGCTGGTGCCCGCGACTTCGTCTGGACAGATGGTAGATTTTTCCTATTCAACACTTATCGCCAAATATTTTGGACAATTTTAAATAAGTTTCATTAAAATCCATTCAATAGTTGTATGTGAAAGAGTAACATACATCCATCCATACATACAAATTTTCGCGTTTAAAATATTAGTAGGGATATTTAAATTAACGCACACTATTTTATCTTTTTTTTTTTTTTATTTATTTATATCAGTTTACAAAATCCACAGCTCTTAAATAAAACTATTAACCTAAGAATACAATACATACAGCCAAAAACGGATTTTCATTATTTAAATAAGCATTCTTAATGCAGTTGACTAACCTATTCTATAGAAACAAAAACTAAGAATTAAAATTACACATGACACTAAAAATAAAAACCCATTAGCAGATGGGGTTATGGCTGTTTATGTGTGTGTGTGTGTGTGTGTGTGTGTGTGTGTGTGTGTGCTCGCGTGCGTGTGTGTGTGTGTGAAAGAGTGTATGTGTGTGCATATGAGTGCATGTGCCATATACAACACAAATAATATGTAATAATCTAAATATACAAATACATACATACATACACATATACATACATATATATATATATACATACATACATATATACATACAAATATATACTCATTCTCCAAAATCGCTCAGCAAACACAATACACTGCGCCTGAACTCCGCTCTCCCCATATGAAAAATGTCAAAGGACGAAAACAACTTATTGAATTTAGATTTAACACGATGCGCAATAGAATTCTGGACATACCTAGACCAAGTCACGGGTACGTGAAATAAAGTAGTGTGTCTAGTGCGTGTTTTTGGTGCATTTAACCGTAGAAAAATACACGTGAGTTCAGGGGCATCAATAACTCCGTTGCAGACATCATGTAAAAACATCATTAATTGAAAACGTAGCGGTAGTATTTAATTATGCAAAAGAAACTCATTTGAAATTAACAAAACACCGCCAAAGGCCGGACGTTGAACAATACCCGAATCCATCGAAAGCGGATTAATGACAAAACTTTTCACAGTATAAAGTAAATTGAATTAAGTGCGCATGAAAAGTCGCCGCTTGATTTCACAACAGCCCTTTTGAATGTGAAAGTTAAACATTCGAGTGGGCCGAACTTCGCCGGGACCTCTACACTTGTCTCCGGGGTTTACACGCAAAAAACCAGTAAAATATCGGAGCAATTTCACCGAGAGACCAATCCGTGACAAAAACTTAAATTTTTCTTAGGCTGGAAAGGAGATGTCCCATATTGGTTTATAGTAACTAACTCGGGTAAATTTGATATATTTGGATAGAAGGCTCTAAAAGAAAGTAATCGCCGTAAGTCATGTTATTTTCAAGACCCCCGATTTTTAATAATTCGTATTCTAGTATAATAAAAAACGAAATATCTTTAATGCAATAATTACACATTGCTTAAAAAAAATTATCAACAAGCCTTTTAAAAATCTAAATACATACATTATTGCTTTAATGAACCGAATATTTCTAATTTTGAGAAGTTTTTAACTTACAAAATATAGGGACTGCTATGTTACTTAATGTATGTTATCTAGAGCCAGAAAAAAATCAGAACAAGTCAGGCACCTGCTGTCAACTTCATAACTCAACGGAAAATATTAAACATAGAGTAAGATACCGGTAGTCACAGATAATAAAAACATCATTAAGGTGTTGCCATAATGAAATATTTCTTAAAAACATGTTTTATTTATTTAAAAATAATTGGGGGTGGTAAAAATATTTCTTTTATTTGTTTCATACTTCATATTTTTTCGGCTTTCAATTTAATGTAGTTTGGTGTTTGTTAGTTAACGCTGATCACAAAAAACCAACCTCCTTGTAATAAGAGGACATCTCCTTTGGTTTCTGTTTTTGTTAAGTTATCAATCATTGATACGTTGTTGAGCGTTATATCTTGTTACCTAAAGTTCTTTTCCACGTGATAAGTTTTGTTTCGTGTTTTTGTCGTTTCTATATTTCATATGTATTTGTTATAACAATTATTAATTACCTCACCTGCTAATGTCACTGTAATTCGACTAAGGAGGTCGTCTATATTCGAGATTTTGTTGATCACTTTGGAAAGTAACTAAAATGATTAAACATTAGTTCAACAAATATAATCATAATCGAAATTTTATGTAAGCTATGTTCAATGGAATGAGAAAATCACTAAAATAAAACCATATTTTAGTCATCTCAAACAATTAATAATTTAGTGGTTTCTCGAATAGGGATCGTGGTTAAACAGTACAGCTAAAATGTTGTATAGTTCTATCTATTTGAAGTCTATTTGAAGACAATGGTGACATTGTTTTCAAATAGACTTTATATCTCTGCTTCATTCACGTTTCCTTATTCAAATCAGCTATAAATAACAAGTTGTCGATGAAATCGTTAAATATTGTTATTAACGGAATAACTGTCTTCCAAATTTAAATCGTAATTTAGCGAGCACTGAGTTGGGTTTGAAGTAAGATAGTGAAAACGATTTATTAATAATTTGAACAATTTTATATTCCATGTGTCCGATAAGAAGGCAATGACAGCTTACGCCGGAAACATATTTACGTGTCGTGGCGTGTCGTGACGCGCCAGAAGCGTATCGGTTTCATACATTTAATATCGTGAGCGACATATTTGCATGTCGTGTCGTGTCGCAACGTTTTCTGTCGTGGCCTCGACTGCTCGTCACCTAAATGCGCCAGAGCTTATGACGTGATACGATTCAACGCGCAAATGTGTTTCTATAACGACGCGTGCTTCGTGGTGCGAACATGTAACGGACACTTTTTGTTTATTAGACAAAAAAATTCTCCTTGTCACTCTGATTCTTAAATAAGACAATGGAATTCGCCTTTGTCTTGTCTCCATCTCTTTACACGGTAAACCCAGTATCTTCTTTTTATTTGCCATAAAGAAGATTTATTTGGAAGAGAAATTGAAGATCTTCATTAAAATCATCATGCTAATCAGAAAAAAATATTATATAATATTTGAACACTGCAAGGTTCGTTAAGTACTAATGCTAAGAGCATACCACGACACGACACGTTTGTGTGGACACCCACCGTCACGACAGGAAGCATCAGGACACGTCACGTCACGACACGTAAATACGTAAAGTACGAGACAAGGACAAGGAGGCTTATGATTGGCGTTTGAAATTCCAGCTACGAGTGAGCTAGGGGACTGTGTGCGCTCCTGTTTATGATGGATGACAGGTTAATGCAAAAGGGAGTCACGTCGCGTTGCTTAAATAATATATCAAACGGCGACACTGTGAAATTTTAATTTACTTTTCCTTTAGGATAGAAAGAAAGACGATCGAATAAATCAGGGTACTAAATATGAGGCTCTTTGTCAGTGCAAAGGAACATTGGTAATATCATCAAAAATACATCTTTACCCAATTTTAAAACTGTTATCGTTATTTTTTATATTTAACATAACAATTGATGCAACTTTATGATTCTTTCAAAAATAAACGTCCGTTTGGGTATAATAGTATAAGTAAACATTGAAGCGAGCAATTATACAAGACTCAGAAGTTGTACGACGTACAACTTCTGAGTCTGAGTCGTAAGGACGTGCTAGGACGAAAGAAATCATCTTTTGTGAGCAATTCTAATCAGTGAGCTACGACCCTTTTACTCTTCTACAGCACACACAGCTCTTAGTTTTTATATTCGGTTTTTTTTAAAGAAAATGTTATTTTAGTTTCTTTGTGTTTCTTTAGGGGCCATCCATAAATTACGTCACACGGTTAGGGGGAGGGAGGGGGTTGACGAAGTGTGACATTGTGTGACAAAGGGGTGAGAGGGATCTTAAATTTCGTGACGTCACATTTCAAAATCTATATATATAAGCTAACTGTTAAAACGCAAACTTTAAATTATTACTATTAGTATGAAAAGTGCTGTAAATATTAACTTTTATTGTAAAGTCTGTATACTCTCATAAATAAATAAAGGAATAGTATCTTCTTCTATCTATTAATAGGGGTACTCCCGAAACGTACTATTTTTCTAATTGATCATAGTAGGTGATTTTGAAAAATATAATAAGAAAATCATGGAATGACCATATACTTATTTAATATATTTAATCGTTTTTTGTTTCGTTAATTGATTTCATGTTAATTTTATTAAAATGAAAATAAAACTGATCTCGAAACCGCTTTTATCATTAAATAATTTCTATAACTTAACTTTGTGACGTCACACTAGGGGGGGGGGGGGGAGTCTCACAAATGTGACTAGCTGTGACAAGGACAGGGGGACGGGCAAAAAATCACGAAATTCGTGTGACGTAATTTATGGATGACCCCTTATTTGTGTGTGATGTAGATGTTTCGTAATAAAAATTTTATCTATCTATCTATATGTAAAATTACCAAATGTGCGTTGAACCTGAATTAGATTGGTAGTAAATTCGTAAAATTTGTAGATTTATTATTTAATAACTCAAAACACTAAACAGAGTTTGATTGTTGTTTTCTTTGATGTTGGACTTATCAAGAAACAGATAAACAAAGTCAATTAATGTATAAAGCTTAATAACTGAAGATAAGCATATTTATGAAGTCGATCAACAAAACCATTTCGTTTGTTGGTCTTTCATTTCGTCGAAATAATATTTATAAATTTAAGTCTCCGTTTAATCGTTAACAAGATTGAATTATTAATCACCTTCCCTTTGACGTTCGATCTGGGAACTACAAAGAGATATTCCAATTTGAATAACATAGAATATATATTTTTCCTTTAAGTTCAACATTTAAATATTACCCTACTTTTTAGTCTAGTTTTTAGTTATGGCGAGACATTCTCTGTTTTTTGAATGACTATTGAATGGTAACTACTGAGATGAACTGAACATCAAAATATCCAGGGCACTGGGGAAACTAAATACCGTATATCAAGCGGAGTGCGTCGGTATAATCCAGGCGGCCCATACGATCCTAAACAAAAAGGTCAGGAATTCTAACATACGTATAATATCCGATAGCGCCTCAGTACTGCAATCTCTAGGAAGGGAATACTTCACCTCAGGACTGACACTTGAATGTCACAACGCCCTGGAACAGATAGCAGTACTCAATCACAATAAAATAACCCTACAATGGATAAAGGGACACAGTGGTTCAAGAGGCAATGATGCAGCGGACGAACTGGCAAGGAAGGGGTCCGACATGGTGGAGTTCGGACCAGAACCGCTTATGCCTATCCCCTTCAGCCAGTTACGTGGCTGGTTACAAGAACACACACATAGGCAAGCCGAAAGCTGGTGGACCTCAGCGCCTGGCTGTAGGCAATACAAAGAGGCTATGCCAAACCTGAGCAACAGACTAACAAAGCGTTTATTGCGACTGAACAAAAAGAACCTAAGAACAGTACAGAACAGTAGTAGGAACCATTACGGGTCACTGCTCGCTTAACAAACACTTATACACTCTAGGTATAACCGATAGCCCTCTGTGCAGGGCATGCATGAAGACGGAGGAAACGATTGCACATGTGCTACTGGAGTGCACAGGCGTCACCCAAATCCGGAAAGAAACCGTGGGATCACCCAAAACAATCGAGGAAATCCTGAACAACATGGGGAACTTAATCTGCTTCTGGAGGGAGGTGGGATGGCTGGAATGAGCAACCTCCACCTTGTACTCACGCACAATGGTCCATACAGGACTAAGTGCGGAAAACACACCCTCTGGATGTCAGAGGGTGACCTATGATGATGATGATGGTAACTACTGATGCGTCGTTGGATTCTAGATTACACATAAAACGTCTGAGGGTTTTTATATATGGAGAGGTAAAAATGTTATATAGCTCTAGTTTAGTTTTGTAAAAATATTAGTTGACTAATGAAATTACAGTTTAATAAAACTTTTTGAGAATTTTGCTATACCAAATGTAAATTAATATTAATATTCTAAAGAAGAAAAGTTAGTTAGTTTGTTTTGAAAACTACTGAATGAATTTTGTTGAAGGACGACGAATACTTACCACAGGAATATATATATATATTTCCTGTGTGAAGATTCGATTAAAACAGCTAAACGAATACTTATGTAATGTATTTAATAACCAAGACAACTTTTTCAAATTTTTGACTATTTGATATGTCAATATAAATCATAACAAATTTTATGGCAAAAGAAAATATTTCTGAAAGTTCAGCCAATAACCGACTTGACCATTATGGTGTACGGCTTAAAGATTTAAAAAAATAAGTTCAGCCAAGCTAAGTAAAGCAATTATCGTTTGTTGGTTTTTATATAATAATTTGAAAAACATTGTTACATTTTCTAATTTTATAGGTAACGCACGTTCAGTGATTCTAGGGGTCTATGTTAGTGAAAAATAAATTTGGGGGTCCATGAAATGAAAATGAAAGTCCACGATAATGGATCTCAACAAACACTGATAGTATTTATTTATTTGCATTATGCAATCTCTTAATATAGATACATACATTAAATGAGAGCTTTGCGGAGTATGGCAGGAGTAAATCTGAGTGACAGATTGTATAATGAAGTGATTAGAAAGAAATGTGGTTTGAAAGAGGATATCGTGACAAGAATAGAGAAAGGGATGCTTGGGTGGTTTGGGCATGTGGAACGGATGGATGAAAGTAGACTGACCAAAATGATTTATGAAGCTGGAGTGAGTGGAGACACGGGACGAGGAAGACCTAGGCGAACATATTTCGAACAAATCGAAAGTGTCCTCAAAAAAGGCCAGGTCAGAAGTACCCGCAATCGTCGAGCATGTATGAGGAATGTTATGAAAGTAGATGAAGCGAAAGAGATATGTAAAGACCGTAGCAAGTGGAAAGACGTAATCTCTGCCTACCCCCGTGGGAAAAAGGCGTGAGTGTATGTATGTATGTGTAAATACATACATTATTTATAAAAGTACCTACGAAGTAAAAATTTATTATGTTATGTTTATAAATTGTTGCAAGTTGTAGGATGTAGGCATTCAACATCAGGTAAGTAGGGGGGGGGGGTCTGGTCAGGGGGGTCTACCTGAAACCGATAAAACATGGCAAGGGGTCTACGACACAAAAAGTTTGGGAACCTCTGCTCTAGTTAATGCCAATGTCAGGTAGAACTCGACTGCTCAAATTCAAAACCTAGTAACACCTAATTTGAAAAAAAAAAAAACGGTTTTTGCATTTTTCGACTTATTAGGTAGTACCGAAACGACGTGGACCTTAAAATAACCATTTTAATACGTAATTTTCAAGATATAATTTAGCGAGTCTAAGCAATTTGCCATGATTACGAGAATTTCTTTGAAGTACAAATTCTAAACTTAGTATGTCAGAATACAAATTGAAAACCCTATCATCTCAAGCGACTTACTAAGTTATGAATTTGAAATACCAACTTGCTTTGTTTGGAATTCGGCGCAAAGTAAAAATAACTTAATTAATTAATAAATATCCAAATAACCTAGTAAAGCAGACTTAGTAAGTTTTGATACTGTTTTTATATTTATACTAGCTTTTGCCCGCGACTTCGTCCGCGTGGAATAGTGACTTCCGGCAGATTTTTTGTTTTTCCCACATAGTTCTAGTTCTTGCGGGATTTTCGGAATGGTCGAGTTTCCGCAGAATTTTTAGTATTATTATGTTGATACAACTTAAACAAATTATTTCGACCAAATTTGGTACCATAAAAACGGTCATTGTGACTAAACCTTAAAAGATAGACATATGCCGTCGCGGACTTTTTTTAGATCATGTATAGAGGAATAATTCTTTCATACATATTTTTTGTGTATCTTGAACCGTTTTCGCAGCGCACGCAAAGAAAGCCTTCAAAAATGAATAATTTTCCCCGTTTTTTACACATTTACCGCTCTGTCTTTGCTCCTATTGGTCATAGCGTAATGTTATTTAGCCTATAGCCTTCCTCGATAAATGGACTATCCAACAAAAAAAGAATTATTCAAATCGCACCAGTAGTTTCGGAGATTAGCGCGTTCAAACAAACAAACAAACAAACTCTTCAGCTTTATTATATTAGTATAGATTTAGGTAAATTCACGAAAAAAAAAGTATGAGCGATTTTAGTGTAACTATACTCCAAAAAGATAACTAGTTGGTTTCCGCTCTTTAACTTTTTTATATATTTCTTTATAGACAGCGAACAGGGTATATTGTTTTTTATTTGTCTTGTTTAATTTTAATTTTGCATTCACTTGTACTTTCACGGCCTGGATAATAACATGAGTCGCGCATACTTTAATTAAAAAAAGTATTCTAAGCAAAAAAACTCGAGGTTGGCGAAATCCTATGGGCACCGCCATCAAACCCAAAAGTAGAAGAAAGATAACTAGTATTACAAAGTAAAATGTCAACCATATAGCACAACTTTTCGTCAAACACCCAAATCGTTATCTCTTCTGGTTTCGTCGGGCTAACGAATCAAAGTAGCTGAACCGGTTTTTTGCTCTCCTGAACATTTTTGTTGGAAGGAGTTACTATGTTTTGATTTTAAGCAGCCGAACTGTGTACAAGTCTCAAGGCAAGTAAATATAACACAATAAATATAGCGTGTGGCAAATGTATCAGTAAAAGTTTTTCAATGCAGTAAGTGTTACCGAAGAATACGTAATCTACAAGTCGAGGCGGGTCGGCCTTTCTCTGCTTCCGAAGAATACCGCGCCGTTAATCTTAGATGGCTTTGGATAAGCCAGTAGGGAATGGGTTAACGGCCGAGCGTTACGGAAATGTATCGAAGTAGTGTTTAGAATTTACTTGGAGATGTGTGAATAAATATTGTTTTTTATTACAAGCTTTTATTTATTTAAGGCAATTTTAAGGCACTTGCATATATGTATAAAACTAGCTTTCTGCCCGCGGCTTCGCCCGCGTGGATTTCGGGATTGGGTCTATAGAGGGTTAAGGGTCATAGCTTTTGCCCACGGCTACATATGCGCGGAAGTCGGTTTATGGTGCGAAGGTTTTATCGCGCTTCCCGTGGGACTATCTGTTTTTCCGAGATAAAAAATACCGCGAAACCTTGCTCAAGAATCACTCTATCTATTGATGAAAACCGCATGAAAATCTGTGCAGTAGTTTTTGAGCGAAGCCTTTATTGCGCATCCCGTGGGATCTTCCGGGATAAAAAGTAGCCTATGTTACTCGGGGATAATGTAGCTTTCCAAAGGTGAAAGAATTTTTGAAATCGGTCCAATAGTTTCGGAGCCTATTCATTACAAACAAACAAACAAATCTTTCCTCTTTATAATATTAGTATAGATTAAAAATTAAATAAATCCCCCGACCCAAAAAATGTACGCTATTATTATAACAAATAGTTAAAAATACTAAACCCTATAAAAAGCAAAAAATAACTTATAATACTACGTAAGTATCAACTAAAGCGTGTGAGACTATCTACTCGGAACTTTGTGCCATCTTTGTGTCGGAGGCATAGCCGCTATTATTGCACTGCAAATGGTTATCTTGGCCTGCTGTTGACCGTACGTATGAATTTTTTGATTAAATTTTGTCGCGTTGGGGGACCGCTTCTTCTTCTCAGTGTTATTGTATCATTAGTGTAGTTGTGTAGATATTTAGTTTTAAATTAGGTTCACTTTAATTTTGAATACCTACTTACGTTAAAACTTTATTATAAACTAGCGGACCCGACAGACTTCGTCCTGTCAAAAAGATTTGTACAGTGGCAGTTTTTTGTTCCTAATTATTTTATAGATAATGTCGCATAGCCAACCAAATCGCAAAAAAAGTCTAAATGACCTATTACATTTTGTGGCTATTCAATTTTGGAACGTGACATTAAATCCTCCAACGATGTATTCTGTGCTCCAACGCACGCACGCACACTGGTTTGATAGATATGATTGAATTTCAACTATATGTAGCGTTAATAAAGCGCAAATTGACTCTTTGATGTTAGGAACACACCTTCATTGCTTAGACAACAGTGAGTGCTTGCAATATGAACTTTATACAATAACAATAAAGCTCAATTCGACTGTACGTTTTAGTTAGAAAACGTTTGCATGGGAAAATAAAAGGTCTGTTTTTAGGGTATTTCTGATAATTATTCGAATTTTCCTCATTGTAAAAACCCTCCTTGAACTTCAACGAACATTAACAAAAAAGAATTGGCCAAATTGGTCCAGGCGTTGTTGAGTTATGAGCGTACCAACACATTTTGCGATTCATTTTTATATATAAGAAATATAATTTTGGTTAGATAGGTGTTTTTTATACGAATGTTGTGATTAGGTAGGAATCACATGATTTAGGTATGTATTTTTGAAGGTAAAACATACACACACTGACACACACACACACACACACACACAGAGACATGTCAAATTTATAACACCCCGTCGTTTTTGCGTCGGGGGTTAAAAAATGAATTGCTGAACGACTGGATCGACTGGATCGACGGCTAATTTTTGTCTGGCATTATTTGTAGGAGTCCAGAGAAGGTTTAAAAGGTGAATAAATATGAAAATGCTCGGAATTAAATGAAAACAACAAAACTGTTCGCTTGAAGTATATTTTCTAATGTTTAGGGCATTATTTATCGATTGAGATTGCGGGGTCAGCTAGTAAATAAATGAAAGTCTGTCATGTTGACAGGAGACGTTCACTTAACGCAATACAATTTTATCGAATTTACGAGTTTAAGGCCTGGTTTCACCGGTTGCTGATAAGGTCTCTGATAGCATAACTTTCTCTTATCTGTCATATTAAATACATTTTTCGGTTTCACAGGTCTCGGATAGAGGTATCTGACATATAAAGTTGCCTGTAACTTAATGGTCACATGAATTGGCTGATAGCGTTGTTATCTGTAAGATCTGTCAAAGAGAAAAATATTTGATAGACATAGCGCGTAAAGAAAAAGGGCGGTGTCTGGCATCTCGAAACACTGAATGCAAATTCAATGCCCTTCCATGCATTTTCTTTGGCAAGCCATGTTGAGGCGTCGCTTGTTTTGTTTTCTATTACATGCTGTTTTTCTTTCACGAGGGACACCAGGAGCTCCATTTCCTCCCTCGAGTAATTGATGTTCCTCTCTCGTATATTTTTTGGAGAAGCCATTATATTCTTAGGAAAATACTATAAGAAGAATTGAAAAGTGGCGCCAACACAGAAATGACAACAGTTTATGTCATCAATAGCGCGTTTCGTTCTTATTCAATAAAGTTTGAATAAAAATATATTACGTATTAGAATTTTATTAGCACATAGTAAATATTCACGATAACAGTACAAGACTAATCTAGAACATATATTTCTTAATTTCGATAACAATATGTTTAAGATATTAATATTTATTTAGTTTTTTGAAAACACCGGTAATTAGGTTAGTGAATCGAAACGTTAAAAAGCGACGTTGCCGTTTCGTGACTTAATAACCTGTCGGCAAATTTATCTATCATTTATTTTATCTGTCAGTTAGATGGTGAAACGAAAAAAAATTTTCAGTAACCTTAATCTATCGGATAGCGTTATATGTCAGACAACTATCTAAGAAATTATCAGCAACCGGTGAAACCGGCCCTAAATAATCTATAAGTACTAATATTATAACGTGTGTTTGTATATTTGTTAAAATTGTAAGGGGGATCAAATGAACCAATTTTAAAAATTCTTTCACCAATAGACATTATTACTCAGTGTCATAGGTTATATAAAGAAACGAAAAATAAAAAGACATTTACGTGGTAGTCCCTTTTGCAAAGTGAATCGGAGAAAAGACGGTCGAATTAAAGCGTTTCTTACAAACGCTGCTTTAACTATGAAAGATATATTTTTGAGTTCTAGAGAAAAGATGTGGAGCTTGAAAATGCCTACAAAAAAGTCAACGACAGCATATGTCAAACTTTTATATTTAAGTTACAAAAAGTAGTTTTTTTAATATTACAGTAAGAAATTAAAACATGACACTCTGTACTAAAAAAGGATTATTAATATTATGCCCAACGAAGTGGGCACGGGTCAGCTAGTTAATTAATATTGGTCTCACCTCAAAAGTTTGACGTCCCACAAGGCTAGCACCTCTGGGGGCTTGGAGGAGCACAGGGCCAGTCTCGGCCCGCACGCATGGAGCCGCACCGGTCCCGGCTTTATAGTGTTCGTCGGTGGCGAGGAGATGATGACAGCTGGGAACTCCTTACTGCTGCCGAGGTTGTGTTGTACCTGCAGGGAACATTGCATGAAAGAAATACAAACAGTAAATATAGAACATTTGTATCGCACTGAAACCAGTAATTAAAAAAGCTTCTTTTTTTAAAAAAATATAACTTTTAATTTATTTTCCGTCTATAAAACTAAGCTTAGCAAACCCTTTCATTTGATACCCATATTGTAGGGGTGCATTATAAGTAATTGGTCCGCCATCTTGGGAAAGTCCGCCATATTGGATCGAGATGTTCTTTGCAAGCCCTTTCATTTGATACCCATATTGTAGGAGTGCATTAAAAATAATTGATCCGCCATCTTGGTAATGCGGCCATGTTGGATTTAGAATGACGTCACACACATAACCATGCATTGTCATCCAACTTACACGTGCATGCAAAATTTCATCTCAATCGGAGACCGGGAAGTGGGTCAAATTAAGATTCCAAGATTTTCTTACATAGTTACAAGTGAAGCTAATATAAAAGCTTGTAAAACTGTGTAAATAAATATTTCTTACATTTACACGAATTAACCTAGCCCAAAGTAAGCTCTGTAAGGTTTGTGTTATGGGTTCTGGTAGACGTACATAGATTATATACAGGATTACTGGTAAGTCGACCCACATCCGCCGTGAGGTGATAGTTTTGGTCAAAACAAACAATTTTCAGCCCATTTAACCTAGCCCAAAGTAAGCTCTGTAAGGTTTGTGTTATGGGATCTAGTAGACGTACATAGATTATATACAGGATTACTGGTAAGTCGACCCACATCCGCCGTGAGGTGATAGTTTTGGTCAAAACAAACAATTTTCAGCCCATATTGCCTTATCCAAAAGTTACCCGTTTTCAAGATATTTGATATTTTAGGTTTTTTTACTAAAAGTCACTGATGCTTAGGTTATGGCTATTTTTTTTTATTTCCAGCCTTTAGGCTAGAATTTTTTATTGATTTTGTATTAAAGACATTCAGAATAAACTATTAATAAAATAAAACTATCAAAGTTTTACAAGACAACAGTTGGTACGACCCCAGAACTAAAATTTACATTGCTTTTTTCCTAAAACCTCTAACTTCAGCTCTCTCTTAAAAAAAATACTAGTAGCTATTCCTGCAAGTTGTACTAAAAACATCACTGTTTATCAAACTACACAAAAAGGTATAATAGTTAGGTCAAAAATAGGGTAGACGACTACAAATGATTATGGCCGGTTTTATACTATAATTATCTGATTTGAGCAATTTATATCTCATGAAAGTATGCCAATATAGAAATTTCAGTTTAATTATTAATTTATATTGTTTTTAGAAGTCTAAAAAATGAGCAATTATTATTTACGTAATTCTAATGAAACGAACACATTTCTAACATTCTCACATTAAATCTAACATTTTTTTATATAGAAAGTATACCTATAAACGTACAAATAACAAAGTTATTTTAAAATTTGTTTATACGCTCATACAAATTAGGCGAGTATACTGAGTTATGACGTCACGGTTGCAGTGTTTTTAGTATGGAGCGTTGTTGAGCGACCCGCGACAGCGCCGCTAACATGGCGATGTATCTTCAAAAGTAATAGGTGCAGGTGTACTGTTGGTTCTACAATATTTCTCACTTAAAAGAGTACTCTTATTATATATAGAATTTAAAAAATTGTCGTCTACCCACTTAGAAAAAATGGTGACAAAAGATAAGCGGGAGCGGGAGGTGATTACGTTGCGCTTAACACAATAGGATTCCCTTTGTTATTGCCGCCGCACTAATTGCGGTTTGACATAAAGGAGATAGGTAATGTTATTGGTTACAACTTATGGTTCTTTGTTACTGTTGTTTCAAAGAATTAAAGAGATAAGCAACCTGCTTAACTATAGGGTAGGAGTCAAGGGTCAAGTTTAGTGTGCTTCCGTCATTCGTGTCGTGAATATCATTAATACCCTGCAATCATCACCTCTAAAATTGTAACTTCGCTGTTTAACGGACTGATTACTCTCTTACTTGTGACCCTGCTGGGTCTGGACTTCCGTATTATTCTCTAACTCATTTGACCCGGCTTACCCAATTTGGACTTCAATTTCTCTTGTGAATTGGATTAATCCTGTATATGAGTAACCATGACTAAGGTACATAATATATTAACCGCTTACAAAGAACTAATATTTCGATACTATTGTTCTCCTTGACGAGCTGATCACGAATATAAGTTTTAGAAAAAGTTAACGACATATATACTGTGCTATGTACTTTATGAGGCAAATATAAATGAGCCAGCAGCGAAGGGACGAACTAGACAAACATAGTTGGGTCAAATAGATGATATATTGAAAGAAGGTCAGGTAAAGAGCATTTGACGTCTGACGACCTCCGCAGTCAAGTGGTTAGTACAAGGTGTCGCCATCTCCGAGGTTCCGGGTTTGAGTCTCGGTGGGAGCAGATGTTTGTGTGATCAATGCGAGCATTTGTACCTGAATCATGATTTTTAAATTATATTTCTATCAAAAATATGTATCTATGTATTAGTGTAAATGTAACAAATATTTAATTAGTTATTACATTCGAGTATTTTGTTTTATTTATATTTCTATTTCTGCCCGCGGCTTCGCCCGCGTAGATTTCGGGATTGGGTCTATAGAAAGTTAAGGGTCATAGCTTTTGCCCACGACTACATATACGCGGAAGTCGGTTTATGGCGCTAGGTTTTATCGCGCTTTCCGTGGGACTATCCGTTTTTCCGAGATAAAAAAATACCGCAAAACCTTGCCCAAGAATCACTCTATTTATGAAAACCGCATGAAAATCTGTGCAGTAGTTTTTGAGCGAAGCCTTTATTGCGCATCCCGTGGGATCTGACGATTTTTCCAGGATAAAAAGTGCCCTATTATTTAATCCGGACTTTTATCTTTACGTCTGCAAAATTTCAAAGCAATCGGTTCAGTAGTTACGGCGTGAAAGCGGAACAAACAAACAAACTCACTTTCCGATTGATAATATTAGTAAGGAATGTAAAATTTCGTTATATTTGTACTGTTGAAAATAAATAATAAGACGTTGTTCTGAAAATTTACGCTATTTGTGTTAATAAGCCTAAATAAGTAAAGCCTTATATAATGGGTGATGAATCGCTATTACAGATACCATCGCGAGCAGACAAGCCTCCATGATGTGTATCCAATTGTGCGGCTATCAGTCAAAAAGACCGCTTATCCCCTGGATAGATCTACCCCGGGAATAGCTAGGGGGAGATCAGAATCACATGCCACGTACACCCTGCAATTATCGACCAGCCGAGTAGGTATGATTACGGCTTCTATTAAACCTTCTATTTCTGTAATCTAATCCAGAATTGTACGTTCAACCGAGATAATTGTTTTTATGGTTTAAATCAATCATAGTACAAGTATGTGTTCCATTGTTGCACTATCAATCAGTTTGAAAACGTAGATTTTTACTGTGAATCAGTACATTCTTCTCTATGCGAAACTGCTGTTGCAAATTTATGCAATGAACTTTATTAATACTCGTCTTAATATTATCACTAACCCTCTTGTAGTTTATTTACCTCATAAAAAACTTCATGTACCGACTTACACACCATCCCTTTTTATATCCTATACGATAGAATATATTTTTTATAGGACAATCCTACGAGAAGTAGTCGTTTCGTCATGTCGAGAGGCCTCCGTGGCGGGTTTATTTGGTCATTTTACGACTAGTCCGGACTTGATTTCGATAAAACAGCCGGAATTACGGACACTCTTTGCGGTTTAGTGCGCCGCTTCCAAAGATAAAACTATTTATTTTGATACGTGACTTTCTTTCTTGCTTTCGTTCAATATTTCGAATGCAATACGATTGTGGGTTTCGTGTTGGGGGTCACTTGGAGTATTGGAAATGTATAGTTTAATATATATAGGAAATGCATATACCTAAATTATTTTCTTATGTAAATAATAAGAAATGTTTAATATAGTATAATAACTAGAGATCGGATAATCGGATGCATATTTACCTAAAGGCTTTTTAAAATACATTTTGTTAAATAAAAATCCCGGGAAAATACGGGACTGCAAATTTAACGTAGTGATATTGTTTGAAAATGACTAAATTAGCACGTGGTATTTATTTTCAAAAGTTCATTTATACAACTATGCATACGTATTTACATGAAGTTTAGTTTCAGTTCCCCGTGCGATTTATGAATGTACGATTTATTACGTGAAGAGTGTTATACGAAAGTAGTGAGCTAGTTTGACTAAAACAATAATCCGTGAATCTTGGATGCTGATATAACCTGCTCTGTGACTTGGACCACTTATCTTTTACAATTACAAGGTAAGGATTGTTTATTTCTAAAAAATAATTTAAAAGAGAATGCTTTAATTGGACTAAAATAAAGTGTGATCCCAGGCCTGCCATATAATTTGAAAACAGGTCCTTAATACAGTTTTTTTCATTAGGTAAAGAAATAAACATCCGGCTATCCAATTCCGCAATCCCGGGATTTTTATTTAACAAAACAATAAAAAGCCGTTTCCATACTTTGTCTTAAACTAACTTTAGGTAATTATGCATCCGATTATCCGATCTCTAATAATAACTTACGGCCGTTTTCAATAACCTATCTAAGATCAAAGATAAATTGCTATCTCCGATTAGCAGTAAGCTGTTATCTATCTGTAGTCTGTGTTTCTCAATCAAAGATACGAGCTATCTATCTTTGTCTAACTAAGGATAGCTTTATGCCCTCTCGTCTATCCAAGCCCTGTAGAACGTTTTGTTCGTTGCTAACCATAAAGCTTTAGTACCTTTAAAACATATGTACAATTTATTGATGTATTATATATTTAAATATTATGTTGTAAAAAGTGCATACAATGATACTATAATTGAAAAAAAAATCTTAGATCGTCATTTTCGCTGGTGTTCTTTATAAAAATCATAGAACGAAACGTTTATAAATGACAAGTGATGTCATTCGAACATTACTGACAGATAATTTGTTGCCTCCAATTTGTGTGTATTACATGTTTTTGATATAAAATATAAGCAAAAGTGGAAAAAATGGGTTCTGTAAGTATCTGGATTTACGATACTTTTGTAATTTAAGTTACAATGTTATTATAGTTAATTTTTTCGAAGCCTATCTGTGTTTTAATCCACCGATATTGACAGATAGCCAAATGTCGTCAATAGAGATAGCTCCGCCTATCGGAGAGTAAGTTGAAACTTTTTTGAAATGCAGTTACGTCAGATTTGTATGAGCGTCCCTATCTCTAGTAAGCTATCCGTCCTCCCGACGATGGATAGGTAACTTCGGTAGGCGATGCTATCCATCAGTAGGTTATTGAAACGCAAGTTAGGGCATAAGGATAGATTTTACTATCTTTAGTAGCAAAAACAAAGGATAGATAGGTTATTGAAAACGGCCGTTACTGAATCATTAATCTGGCGTTACAATAGTACTTGGACAAAGTTTGGTCCCTTCCTATTCCTCTTCCTACTCAAGATCATGTATTGCAAGAAAACGCCACAATATTATCACTGCGTCGGAAGACATCATTATTTATCAATAACGAAAACTAATCCTCGAAACGATTCTCTCTTTTTTTCCTCAGGAGGGGAAGGCTAAGAATCCATCACGAGGAGCACGAAACGTGCCCAGGATACCCCCGCAACGATAGTGTCACGGAGGTTATGTCGAACTGCACGCGGCCAGAGCGGTCTGAACACGTGACCGGCCTGTGCATATGTTCTAAGAACCATATAGGCAAATCGTGAGGGCGACCGCCCCTCAGGAGAGGGGCGATGCAGCGCAGACCCATTGCATACCCCGGCTGCGGCGAGCCGGCGGTTATGTGGGGCTCTCCTCCCCAGAAGGGGGAGGCCTCCCACTAAAAACCTCAGGGATGGCCTTCCTCAGGCATGTAGGGAACCCCCGGGAACGCGAAGCGACTTCCGGGAACCCCCAGCCTCCGCTCCCCTACCAGGGGAGCCCTCCTTGGGGGAGGCTACACTACCTCCCCCGATCTCCTTCACCGACGACGCCCCCCGGCCACGAGAGGGGCGCGGTCCCTCCCGGGTCGCCGGCGGGAGCGAGTAACTCGCGCCCGCGGATACGGCGACCCGCGCCACGCCGCAGCTGTGCTACCGAGCCCGGCGCCGCCTCCTTCGAGCGGGATCGGCCATCTCCCGACCCCGCTCGGCGGCCTCCTTCTGGAGCATCACTGCTTCACACAAGGAGGCCACTGCCCTCCAACCTCCCTCGTCAACCAGCATTGTCGCAATCAATGCCGGCGGAGACAGATCTCGCCCGATCTCTGCGACCAAGATTTAGAAGATTTAGTGGGTAGGCCTCCCCCTTCTGGGGAGGAGAGCCCCACATAACCACCGGCTCTCGCAGCCGGGGTATGCAATTCAAAGCATTTTCCTCAGCGTAACAAAAAAAAAAAAAATTTTTTTTTTTTTGTAAAAGGCCTACCCACTAAAACTTTAGCGATGTCCACAGACGCCTGCCGCGAGCGCTCGATCGACGGTGCGTCCGACATCGCCGTCAGACGAGCCGAGGAGAACTGCCCGCGGCGTGACAGGGTCATGAGAACCCGTAAGGACATTCCACGACCAGTAATGCCTATTTTATTTTGCGTTAGAAATAAAAGTATCCAAGCAGACAACCCTGATATGACCGGTAATGAATTGAAAGGTTTACCCAATTTATTTCAACATACTATATTATCGTACCCAGAATAGTTAGCACTCATCAAAGAAGATTACACGGTCCATAGAGAAGCGAAGTTAAAGTATACAACCATACCGGGCACTCATTTAAGTCTGCGACAATTCATTGGGCAGGCGCGATTGTGACCCAAGATTAGGAGTAATTCGTTTGGGGTCCCGCTCTAATCCCCAGGGATCTGTCCGTTTATGTGGGAAGACTCCGATGTGTTGCGTCGCAACAGATTTAGTGGAGGGATTTGTTTTTGGTCATTACCTTTTGAGTATTTATTCGGAGCATACGGCGTACAGAATGTAATGGGAATATATTGGCAATATTAATTACATCGGAAGTTTCTAGAAGAACGATTTTTAACATGAGCTATATAAACATATATTACACTCATACACAATCAATTGTATTATTTAAAATGAAACACACTAGTAGTAAAAAAACATATTTAATAATTGTCTTTTTATACTTCTTTACATATTTTTTACCACATGTCTCTTCATTGGCATGACATTAATTTTGCGAGAAATAAAAGGATGCTGTGCCTTTTCTAATTTCTATAATTTGTGTTTTTAGTTACGACCATATTCTTTTATATAAGAAAGAGGCACTTTCAAACGCTTAAAATTAAGCCATCGCAATTTCAGAATTCATTGAGTCATTGAGATGTCATACCCTTAAGGGACTAAACTGAAGATTCGAAATTCACATTTAATTTCACAAATGCAAAATATTTTCCGAGTTTCCTAACGTGGTACCATGTAGGTACCATTTCCAAAATAAATTCCTCCAAAACCATTTTCCTAATATGATGGCCAAGAAAGACTGACCATCTGTTTCGGATATAAAAGGCTTTTGAAAAAGTTTTTGATTGCATAGACTTAGAAATTATATTATTTTACTGATGCAATGGATTGCAGACCTGAGTATTTGACATTGTTTTTAAGTTGATACTTCCACGAATTTAAGGGTTCTGTTGATTTAATACGAAAAGAAGTATAAAAGACTACATTGATAATATAAGAACATAAGTACTTTCTGTTCAGTCGCCCGTAATTAGATTAAGCGCAAGCACTTTCCGAAACAGAGAAGCTCGATTGTTTCACATTTTTGAACACCCATCATGAATTTGATCACAGCCAATTTTACTTAACATTAACAATCGCTCATTGACCGAGCTATGTGTAAATATTTTCCTGGCATAAATATGGGAAGACAAGACTTAATAGACCTACATGGCTTGCAGAGGGTGGTACAAAACTTTTTTACTGATTACTGGTTTATTCCGCCAAACTGTGGAACATTTTATTGGCAGAGTTTCCATACACACATTCACACAATCTATCAGAAGTATGTGTCACAAGTAAATATTTATTAACAAGAAGAAATTAAATTTAATTCTAACAATATCAATAGTTAACCGACTGTGATTTGAACTGAATACGTATTTTAGTAGAATATTTAGATCATGTAAACATACATACACATACAAAGCATATAAACAAATAAATGCAGCACATGTATGTGTATATACTCACATACATACAGTTATATACACACACGTAATTTAAACAAAGTATAATAAATAGTAGATGTAAAATAATACTTTAATTATATGCGTTTCTGCCCGAGTAGGCAATTCCAGTATAGAGGAACCCACCAGAAACATAAATGTTAAAAAAAGGAGCCAAGTTCAATACAAAAATTGTGCTTAGATGTGGGCTTCGCAAAAAAGAACGGAGATCTAAATGAGTGCCAAGTTCTATATGTCGGAGACGGTCATTAATACAGACACTAAACAAAACGGAAAAGCGCACTCTACCGTCAGTTTTTGAGCGCTTCGACAGAGTCGTAGTGGGACTGTCACTAAACGTGAACGACTCACTCTGCATCAAGTCGCCAACCAGTGAAGACGTTAACACGGAACTGTCCTCCGTATTGCTTAGTGTCCTACTTTTGATTTCATATTAACTGAGTGCCAATAAGTGATTTCAATTGACTTATTTTGTGATTCAATATAGTGTTAACCATATTGTCGCGTTATCATTTCACGATACCCAATTCTGCCTACACGATGACTGACAGTTCGGATCTAAATCCTGACGCTCCGACATATATATATTCCTATAAATATGTATTTATAGGAATAAAATAACATTATGAACAAGTGTTAAACACCATTTCTTAGCTTTATTGGATACTATACTATAACAATTGCTGCTATTTAAAAATGTGAGATCTTAAAGTAGGTTAGATTTGACTTGGCCAGTTTTCATTACATCTGTCATTTTTATAAGATGTTCAACTTTTTAATTCTGATAAAAAAGTTAAATCTAACCTACTTTAAGATTTAATGGATTATTATTATCTGAATAATGTAATTATTAGCGTGTTTTACAAGATTTTTTGTATTAAGGGGGCATTTTTTTTTCTACGCTTACACACGGGTACCGAGCTGGATTCCAAATTTCATCCTTCTAGGTCATCTCGAAGTAGGTTAGATTTTGGTACTAGATGTCATTCAGTCACTCAATACTCAAATTTACGACATTTCACCTTCATATTTCATAACCGTTTGTGCTAGCTTTTTGAAATTTGGGTTTCTACATGTGCTTATGGATATAATTAAGCACACGTAGTTTTATGTGTTTACGCTAAAGAGGTTTTGAGTTATAGAAGTGTCAAAAGTGGCACCACGTGGTTAGTGTAATGTTACACTCGGCGCTGGCTAGCCAGTTCCTTTGCTTGAACTTGGCTTGACACGCTGCCGTGTGTAGCTAAGCTAGCTAGGTAAGTGAAGATATTGCAAGGATGAGGCACTGCCGAGTACGCCAAATTAGTTCATACGTGCA
The DNA here is from genome assembly GCA_036419045.1 of Scirpophaga incertulas. Classification (NCBI taxonomy): domain Eukaryota; kingdom Metazoa; phylum Arthropoda; class Insecta; order Lepidoptera; family Crambidae; genus Scirpophaga; species Scirpophaga incertulas. Next base: position 19,544,652 of record CM071640.1, read on the forward strand.
GTTATTTAAGAACTTGTTTGGAGAAAGCGATAATTATTGGAGATCCTTGCTTGATCCCGATTTGAATCACTAACTACGATACGTACCTTAACCCGCCACTGTATCAGATTCTCCCTGGTGTCAAACGCCAGGACCGGAACAACGTCCTCGCATAGAAGGGCGAGGGTATTGGACTCTTTGTCTAGAGTAAACCCTGACTCGAAGCCCAGAAACTGTTGAAGGGAGAGTGATGCCTTCGTCTGCCCGTTCTTCTGGCGCTCCTTCAGGTCTTTGTACAGTTGGAGGTGGACGCAGTCTGGAAAAAGAAAACAATAATGTTTAATCTGTGGTCAATCGCACATATAATTTTGTACAGAAATGTAATTAATTTTGAATTGTTTTTCATTTCATGGTTAAGTAAGTCATAGGATTTGTAGTTTTGTATTGAATTGTTATATAATAGAATGTTAATATGAATATATGATTTCTGAATAGATTTGAGTGTGTATGTTAAGTTAATGAAATCGTTATAAATATATATAAAAAAATAAAATATGTCTAATTTAAAATACATACTCTTAAGATAACGGATATATATATATATATATAATATATATATATATATATATATATATATTATATATATATAATATATATATATATATATATATGTATATATATAGTGTATGGGATTTAGAGTAACGGATAGACATACATATATAATAACATATAATAATTTTAATATAAATATATATTAACAACCATGGTTAAGGCATAAATGTTCTCATTATGATATATTAATCCAACATGATATATTAATTAAGAGAGTTGCAAGTATTTTTTATATTTTTGTCATTTTCTGGGAGTATAAGGTAATAACTCAAATGTAACCCAAAACGAGACAGTGGACTGACCGACCGCCTTACATCAAACTGTGTGGAACAGATTAATAATCCCCGAGACAGTAACCAAGCGCGCCTGAGCTGGAGTCTCTCAGGTCGCTTTAATCCTAAAACCCCCACAAAATCATCGTTGCCAGCCGTTCAAAAAGTGAACGATGCCTTTTTAATTTAAGGGCGCCGCAAAATGGCACTTCAATTAGGATGATTACACGAAGTTCTCGGAGACAAAATGTCTGTGATGTCTGCGAGTCCCACCGCTCGGCACGTATCGTTAGCGTTGGATAATGGTCCGCTCCGCTCTGTACTATCGGCTTCCCCTTCGGGGAAAAGGTCTGAGAAAAATATCGGCTAATGATGTTACACGGCCGTACTTTGTAATAGCCTTCTTTGGGGCCTTTTGATGAAATTTCAAACTTAATTGACATTATTGTTCGTTAATTCGATTTAGCTTACAAGTGTCGTGTGAAGTATTTTAGTGCTCTAATAAAAAATAAAAATAAATATGTTTCTTACACTCACGCCAATTAGTCTAGCCCAGAGGTATCCAAACTTTTTCGGTTTTGGGTAGACCCCCTAATTACCTAATATCCAATGGCTACATTCTACAACTTATAACATTTTATAAACATACTAGCGACCCGCCCCGGCTTCGCACGGGTGCAGTGAAAAATGGTTATGGTGGGTTATCCCTAAGAGATAGACATATACCATCGCGGACTTTTTTGTGGATTTTTGTAAGTTGTACAATACTGTAGTACATTATTTTGGTCTATCTCGTAGGGTTCAGCCAGCGTTTGCAATATAAGCGCAAAAAAACGTGCTTATTTACGACATCACATTAGAAACCTTTAAATTTATCAGTGTTTCTCTACTATATTATGCATTTATTATACATACAAACCTTCCTTAAGAATCACTCTATCTATTAAAAAAAACCGCGTCAAAATCGTTGCGTAGTTTTAAAGATCTAAGCATACATACGGACATACAGCGAAAGCGACTTTGTTTTATACTATGTATTGATTGATATAATATTTTTTTTACTTCATAGGTAGTTTATAAATAATGATTAAGTCTGTATATTAGAAGATAGTTTAATCAAAGTAAATAGGTACTATCAGTGTATGTTGAGATTCATTGACGTGGACCCCCATTTTCACTTCATGGACCCCCAAATTGTTTTTTCGCTGACGTAGACCCTTTTCTGGTTGTCATAGACCCCTACGGGTCTTTATAGACCACTTAAGGAATCACTGGTCTGGCCCAAAGAAAGCACTAGAAGGCTTGTATTATGAGATCTAAGGTAACGGATAGACCATACATATATTATACATAAAGAATTACGTAATAGAGATATACACATTCACTTGCACCAATAACCCTTTTTTTAAGAGGGGAAATGCACCTTTTGCGCCGTGTCTCTCGGTCGTCCTCCGGTCTGATAGGACCGGCCTACCCACTAAAACCCCCCTTTTTTTATTTTTTTTTTGTTCCCTTGAGGAAAATGCATTAAATTGCATACCCCGGCTGTGGCGAGCCGGCGGTTATGTGGGGCTCTCCTCCCCAGAAGGGGGAGGCCTACCCACTAAAAACCTCAGGGATGGCCTTCCTCAGGCATGTAGGGAGCCTCCGGGAACATCAAACTTCTTCCGGGAACCCCCAGCCTCCGCTCCGCCGTCGACACAGGGGAGCCCTCCTCGGAGGAGGCTTACTACCTCCCCCGGTCTCCTCCACCGACGACGCCCCCCGGCCACGGAAGGGGCGTGGTCCATCCCGGGTCGCGACTTCCTCGCGCCCGCCGGCGACCCGCGGCGGCGCCGCAGCTGTGCTACTGAGCCCGGCGCCGCCTCCTTCGAGCGGGATCGGCCATCTCCCGACCCCGCTCGGCAGCCTCCTTCTGGAGCATCACTGCTTCACAGAAGGAGGCCACAGCCCTCCAGCCTCCCTCGTCCGCCAGCATTGCCGCAATCAATGCCGGCGGAGACAGATCTCGCCCGATCTCTGCGACCAAGACTCGGCGCTCGGAAGCCCACGCGGGGCACTCCGCACTAAAACCCCCCTGAGTTCTCTAGGCCCATGCGGGGCAGATGGCGGGGTGCGCTTTCGCGATTCTACCGCCATGTGCTCCGGGGCCGGCTCGACCTAGGTCTGGTCGAGCCAACGCAAAGGGAGGGACTGTCCAAGAACCCCTGGACAGTCCCCCAGTTAGAGAGATATCACCACGGCGTGCGCGGTAGCCAGACGCGCACGCAGCCTCGCTACACAAAGTAAGCATTGTAAGGTTTGTATATAACATATATTAACAATTAACAGACATACATATATAATACAAATGTAAATATATATATTAACAAGCATGACTATAGCACAAATGCATCACCACACAAACATCTGCCCTCACCGGGACTTAAACCCGGGAGACCTCAGATATGGATCTGGACACCTTGAAACCGGTGTACTAACACTGGGCTATGAAGGAAATAATGTTTGGTTGTTGACATCGAATTATGATCCAGAGATCCTGGATTGTATCTAACCTATCATAAGAAAACAATGGTTCCTTAATATCTATTCCAAAAAAGCGTCCACTGCCCTCCTCATCTACCCTTATTACAAGTTTTTATATTAGCTTCACTTGTAACATGTAAGAAAATCTTGGAATCTTAATTTGACCCACTTCCCGGTCTCCGATTGAGCTGAAATTTTGCATGCACGTGTAAGTCGATGACAATGCATGGTTATGTGTGTGACGTCATTCTAAATCCAACATGGCGGCATTACCAAGATGGCGGATGAATTATTTTTAATGCACCCCTACAATATGGGTATCAAATGAAAGGGCTTGCAAAGAACACCTCGATAAATAATGTGACGTCACTCTTAATCCAATATGGCGGACTTTCCCAAGATAGCGGACCAATTATTTATAATGCACAATATGGGTATCAAATGAAAGGGTTGCTAAGCTTGGTTTTTTAGTCGGAAAATAAACTAAAAGTAATTTTTTTTTAATATAAACTTTTATTAAATGCGCTAAGAAGAACAAAATAATCTTTTACATATAAAAGCTTGTCGTTAAAAGTATTCTATAAGTAAGTAAATCTCGCGAAGCTTGCAAAAGCTTGTATTTAAAAAAAATATATTTTATTGAAGTTTTCCAGAGAAATTGTGACTACGTTTTTTGTTCATGTCAAGGATATTACCACAAAAGTCCTTACCCGAAGTGGTCGATAGTGCGTCATCACCCAATTAATATTGCAATAAAAAAAGCACATTTCCCGTATCTCCAATAATACAGAAATATGTTTATTGAATATGTGGAATTTATATATTTTTTAATTTAAACTAGATATATTGTCTCTGTATGTCATATCCTATTTTAACCGTTCGTGCCGCTAGATTGTGGAATGAGCTGCCAGCCAATGTTCGTGGACTTTTAAACTCTATTTAGAATCCATTTCTTTTAAACGCTATCTAGAAGAACACCTATCTGATTTGTCGTGGACTGCCTTCTAGACATTATAGATTTTTAAAAATGACGTTCTTGTAATTTTATATTTTAATAGTTATATATGTATATATCAAGTGTGTAAAAGGCTTAATGCCAGAGGTATCTAAGAATACTGTATATAAGAATACTGGTAGAGATACCAGTCAACCTGTAAAATGTGAAAGTAATTGTATTTACTAACATGACAAATAAATTACAATATACCAAAATACTTTAAAATACTAGCAACATATACATAAATAGACATATATACATAATACATATACACATATTATATATATCTATATATATATATACAATATACATATATATCCATTGGTTTATCAATTTTAGATTCCGAGGCTTCGTACTAGTTTTTTTAAATGAAACCTTAGAACTGGCTAATCTCAAACTAGTTGCCCTCGCTGGCGAATTGGCAACTATTTTAATTTTTTGCGATACATTTAAAATCATCGTTATTAGCAGTTTTCATGTAACATTTAAGGTTGATTGTAAGAAATATTTCTTCTTTGAGAAATAAGTTCGCTTTCGTACGTTCTTTTTTTTAATATTATAGTTGATTTTTATTTTTATGTGTATCTTGTGCAATAAATAATTTAATTATATGACCTTTTTTGAACTTTTTGCTTGAATACTGTTTACATCATACAACTAGCCAACTAAACCTGTCATCAACCGACTCAGAAGTACATGTTACACCCTCGAATATTTATTATTCAATATCCTATATCGAAGGTAGAGTAAACTCATAGATTCCCATAATTAATTTGCGTCAAGCCGAAGCGGCTTATTTTGGATACACGGCACGTTCTAATAAGGACCCAAGTAGAGCGTATTTCGTAATTACTAAACCGTCCTATGAGGCACATTGAGCTCTATGCCCTAGCCTATTGAATACAAACTCCATTCCGAGATCGGCATGTGAATGACATTCAGTATTTCACCTATTATCTCACGAGGCGCCGACGACAGCACTTTGATCCTTGTAAATGTAGATTTAAAGCTGAAAGTCGTGTGCGTGCAAAACAAAGGGCACATGACAGATTCCACTACATCAAAATCGAGTGTTCCATTTTCAAATTAATTCGGAACCGTTTTCTAATTGGCGCGACGTGACTCGGCCGTGTTCGAATCAAATCAGTAGATGTTTGAATTCGTAATCTAATTTGTGTTTGGCGCCATTGTGATTGTTTCCCGCTTTGTGTAAGTTTCCATGGACAAATTAAATTTACATGTGCTATCTAAACAGCTAAACAACACTGTTGGTGTTTGACTTCGGAGAAATGACAGGGGCGAAATTAGTTGAATCCGGTGCCTTATTTTGTTACTCAATGTAGAACAATAAGAGCAAAGCCCCATTTAGTGCTGGTGCTTGAAAGTTATTCTTCTTCTTCCTGCCCTTTTCCCACCCTAAGTAGGGTCGGCACAACATGTTTTCTTCTTCCATTCTCCTCTGTCACTCGTCAGCTCAACATCGACTTCCTTTACTCTCATATCAGAATTCACACATTCAATCCATCGCTTTCTTGGTCTACCTCTCATCCTAGGTCCATCTATATTCATATCCATCATTCTTCTTGTTATATGGCTTTCATCCCTCCTCATTACATGCCCAAACCATGCTAACCTACTGCTCCTTACCTTCTCAGTCACTGGCGCTACTTTCAAACTTCCTCTTATATACTCATTCTTGATCTTGTCCATTCTTGTAACCCCACACATCCATCGCAACATTCGCATCTCTGAAGCGTGCAGTTTCCTTTCGTCCTTCGCTTTCGTTGCCCAACATTCAGATCCATACATAAGGACAGTTCTAACGACTGCTTTATAAACTTTCCCCTTAAGCTTAAGGGGCAGTCTTGGGTCGCATACAACTCCAGAGACCTGTCGCCATTTCATCCATGCCGCAGTTATTCTATTCCTTACAGCACGGTCAATATCGCCATCGTTTTGGAATAATGATCCAAGGTACCGGAAATCGGAACAAACCGGAAGAGTTTCGCCGCTTAAGGCAATGATCGCGAAACTGGATGCCTCACCGAATGGGCAGAACAAGTGTTCGGTTTTCGTTCTGCTCACACGTAAACCGACATTTTCCAGCTTTCTCTGCCACTCCTCCAGCCTGCTCTGGTCCTCGGATACGTTTTCTTCGACAAGAACAATGTCATCGGCGAACAACATACACCAGGGTGCCTCTCCTTGTATATCAGCTGTAAGAGCATCCATAACAAGGAGGAACAGATACGGGCTCAAAGCCGACCCCTGGTGCAAGCCGACGGCCACATTGAACTTTTCAGTTGCTCCGGCTTCGGACCTGACTTGTGTACTCGCTCTTTCATACATACTTCTAACAAGCTCTACATACTCTAGAAGTAAGAAAGTTATTATATATGTTTGAGTCGAGATCGGATGCGCAATGGTGGCATCGTGTCGTGTCCTCCCTCCCTATTTGACTCAGATACTCACTGAAACAACCATGTCCGGTGAGTCAAGCGGTAGGTGACTCGGTCGAGGTCGGGCGAGATCTGTCTCCGCCGGCATTGATTGCGGCAATGCTGGCGGACGAGGGAGGTTGGAGGGCTGTGGCTTCCTTCTGTGAAGCAGTGATGCTCCAGAAGGAGGCCGCCGAGCGGGGTCGGGAGATGGCCGATCCCGCTCGAAGAAGGCGGCGCCGGCTCGGTAGCACAGCTGCGGCGCCGCCGCGGGTCGCCGGCGGGCGCGAGGATATCGCGACTGCTTCGGCGACCCGGGATGGACCACGCCCCTTCCGTGGCCGGGGGGCGTCGTCGGTGGAGGAGACCGGGGAGGTAGTGTAGCCTCCCCCGAGAAGGGCTCCCCTCTAGGCAGGGGAGCGGAGGCTGGGGGTTCCTGGAAGTTGCTTGATGTTCCCGGGGGCTCCCTATATGCCTGAGGAAGGCCATCCCTGAGGTTTTTAGTGGGTAGGCCTCCCCCTTCTGGGGAGGAGAGCCCCACATAACCGCCGGCTCGCCACAGCCGGGGTATGCAATTTTATGCATTTTCCTCAGGAAACAAAAAAAAAAAAAAAAATGTTGTAGGCATTCAATATCAAGTAAGTCGACAATAAAGTTTGGGAATTTCTGCTTTAGAGGCATGAAGAAGGTCGGCAAGGCGAAGGTGGCAATTACGGCTCGTAATTCTCTTGCTTAAGATACTTCGTATTTCGTCTCTATTTCGGCTTACAATCAGGTGAACTGTGGTCATTTACTACAAAAATACTGTTGTTACCTAATGTGGTGCCAGACATTGACATGTACTTGATTGAAAAGTAATACAGAAGCGGCAAAGTACAGCAAAGCATGGCAAGTAAACACGCGTTCAGAACAGGACGCAACACAGCGCAACGCTTTTACTAACTTGACGATCAATGTATTCATCGCCGCTTCAAAATGTAATATCTATTACAATTTTGTGTTGACGCCGCAACGATTGATAACAAATCGATATGTCGTAACATATGTCGAGTTTCATAATAAATAGCAGGGTTACTTCAGCCACGTATTATATATTTTGCAATTTGTATATTGCTTGTTTTTAATATTTTATGTAAAGTGAACGTTGGAATTGCTTCGCGATGTACGCATGATGTAAATAAAGTTGACATGACTTGATGCCTTATTGGCATGGTCGGGAATTTAAAGTGACTATGTATCGGACCGCATTTTTTATTATATTTCAAAATAGCACTTATTTTTATGTAACTTGGTGTGTCAGTTAATCATGATTATTAGATAAATAGCATAAAGAAAATCCTTGATCATTTCATCATCATCTTTACACTTTGCCATTAACATAAATATGAAATTCCCTAGATAAAGTATCATTCTCGTTCGATTTGTTATCGAAATGTTTCAATTAAAGTATATTTCGATTGATGTATTTTCTAAAAAAATTTAGAATTTGTATTTAGTCATTTTAGCCAAATCTTAATATTACAGTTTCCGCAGAGATACCCAAACTCTTTTGTTTCATAGACTACTTTCAGAGTCAGTAGAACATTTACAGATGATGCAGCAATAATGGGCGAGAGGAAACAGCCATAAAGAAGCTAGTAATAGAAAAGGTGCAAAATGCAATGAATCGAATACATGACTGGATTAAAAAATGGAGAATCAAATTGAACGAATCTAAGTCAATACATATTGTTTTCTCCACTGTAAAAGTTGATTACCGTCCTGTTTACATAAACAGCCAAATTGTACCATACGCCAAAGTATTTGGGAATGACTCTTGATACTAAACTCCACTGGAAGGCTTATATCAAATAAAAAGAAGATCTGGGACTACGCGATAAAAGTATATATTCCACTAGTAGTGCAAAATAAAATCCTAATTTACAAACAAGTCCTAATGCCAGTATGAACTTATGGTATTCAGCTAAAATCCAAGTTATACAGCGCTTCCAGAACAAAGTACTAAGGGATATAGTAAATGCTTCTTGCTACGTCAGAAACGAAGATCTTCATAGGGACCTGAAAATAGGCCGAAGCTCACCAAAAAAGACTTCACCATCAAGTGAACGTCGAGGCTATCCATCTCCTTACGGATATAGTGAGAAGACTAAAAAGGACTAAACTTTTTGAGTTAGTGTCGTGTTGAGCAAACCCTAGTGTTTTCGGTATCGTGGGTCGGTGGCGGGTTCGAAACGCCTCCCCACGTTGACACCCGGACCCTGATTTACTCAGTGGTTAACTTGAATTGGTGGCGGAAATTAAATGATTTTGATTTTCGTAATCTTACTTTATTCCTGAGACCATCTGTCTGACACTGAATCTTAATATGAACAGTAAATTAACCAAAGGATATATAATATTACAGTCTTAGCTGAACGGGAAGCGGGAAGTTGCCCAAGGGTGAAGTGTTTTCCCACAGATGCATTATACAAAACAAACGTCACAGGCAAAATCAAATGAAATCTGATTCTATACATCCAAATCTATGAATACATTAATAAATTAAGTTTATATATTTTATGAACTATACAAAACATGTTAATTTCCATTAACACCTAGCGTTTGGTGTAGTAATAAAACTGTATGTGTATAACAATAAAGTGAACTTTCCTTTAACACACTCAATTTTGTTAGTGGATTTTATTTTGGTTTACAAGTAATTTATTAGTTTATGTCAAAATAGTATTACTTATTAGCTAATCGGCTAGATTGTAATTAGTTAAAGAGTTCGTTTCAAAGACACATTAGAAAAAAAAATTACTGTTTTCATGATTTTGTTGCACCTTTTTTCCTCCCTGTAGCTGAAAAAAAGTGATGATTAGATGGGACTTACTGGACATCACCATAATGTAACTATTGCATGTTTTATTCGGTGAGGAAGTATATACACTGTGGTGATGAATCTTATTATTAAGGCGCAACAGCACCATTATTATAAAAAAATACATCACTCAATATAGCTTCAGCGACGTTCGACGAAATCAAACGAGTCGTAGCACAAACTCTAACAAACAAAGGAATTTTCAATTTCGCTCTCATAATATTTCGGCTGAAGCGCGCCCCTTTCCGGGACACAATAAAAACCCGTGCCTATGTCAATTTGACTAAATCTCTTGCTGACATTGCACCTCGGGACCCCCTGAGTGATCGGGGACACACGACATGATTCACTGGCGGGAGGAATAGATCTGGTTTATATTTACACGAAAACTGTAAGGTTCGCGGTAATATTTTGTATACAATACTAGCGACCCGCCCCGGCTTCGCACGGGTGCAATGTTTATATAAATAAAAGTAATTAAATGGTTATAGTAAAAGTAAAAGATAGACATATACCATCGCGGACTTTTTTGTTGAACTTTTTAAGGTGAACAATACTGTAGTACATTATTTTGGTCTATCTCGTAGGGTTCAGCCAGCGTTTGCAATATAAGCGCAAAAAAACGTGCTTATTTACGACATCACATTAGAAACCTTTAAATTTATCAGTGTTTCTCTACTATATTATGCATTTATTATACATACAAACCTTCCTTAAGAATCACTCTATCTATTAAAAAAAACCGCGTCAAAATCCGTTGCGTAGTTTTAAAGATCTAAGCATACATACGGACATACAGCGAAAGCGACTTTGTTTTATACTATGTATTGATATAGATCGTTATGCGCGTCGGTTAACGATGGAAAAAAAGTATCTTTGTTGAGATTGGATCTTTTGTATCCGGATCAGTACAAAGATTCGAATCAGTAAAGTGCTTCATTTGCATCATTTGTATATAATATTCTGATATCTGATATATGATACACATACACTGATACAAAATATTGATTCATTTGTATCAGTGACTCTGAGTCAATCGTGTAAGAGCCGCGTGCCGATTAAAACCGAGATGAAATTGAACGAATGATTCATTCGAAACGCTGTTAGAGACTTGAATCAGTGAATCACTTGGAAGAAACGACTCCCTGAATCATTTCTGTAAAGATTGACACACCTCTAGTTCGGCACTGGTCTACGAATCGGATGATTCCTGGTCTGGAGACGTATTTTTGAATGATTAGACGTGAATTTGGAATTCGAATACGGAAACAAATCGTGCGCGAAATTATTTTCTACTGCTTACAATTTTATAGATTTTTGAATCACTCGAATTCAGTGTTGCCATTAAAAAAAGATTCCTAATTACATTCCGTTTCACGCAGAAAAATTAAAAATCACAACAACAAATATTAAAATATATGTACTCAAACAATATTCACTTATTATTATGTAACTATTTACAAGCTTTACATTAACCAGAGTAAATTTATCACTGTCAAAGTCACTTCAGCGTTGGATATTCTACTAGTAGAAATCAAAAACGAGTGGGTTGAACCACTCGTTGCACAACGCACGAAATGAAAGTTCAGAAATAGTGAATTCGGTAATTCGTACACGAATCTCACAATTTCAAATGCTAATTGGTTTTCTATTGTCAAAAATTCGTCTCCAGGTCTACAAATCGGATGATTCGCGTGACCCTGGGTCTGGACCCTGGTCTGACGCTCCTACGGTGAAGGAAACATCGTGAGTCAACCTGTATACACCTACGAAGAAATTCAAGATGAACTCTTGCATGTAATGAAGATTTTAGAGGTTTTTAAAGATTACCTAACACTGCTCTATTAGAAAATTATGTATGTCTCCACCAAAGGACTCGATTCTACCCGAATGAAGTTAGAATGTTTAAAGGTGTATATCTATGTTATATTCTAAAATCAGAATCACATTAATTCATTACTGATTACTTAAGATATAATATTAATATTTAAATAAATATATTAATTCAAAAATATATCGAATGTGATTATCTAAGAACGAAACTGTCTCATGTCAAACCGATATTACTAGCTCTGTTCATCTTATGAATGTAATTATAAATTAAAAGAAATATTTTTTACAATTCCACCAATTAGTCAAGCTCAAAGTAAGCTTTGTAAGGCTTCTTATGGGATGTAGGGTAACCGACAGACATACATATATTATACGTATAAAAATATATATTAACAAACATGACTAACGTACAAAGCTCGCTTTTATCACATAAATATCTGCCCCCACCGGAATAAGAACCTCAGAAAGCGACACCTTAAAAGCGATGTACTAACCACTACGGAAATCGTCAAATATACAAACAACACAATACAACACACAGATCATAATACAAAATCTATAATACACAATCTAAATAAATCATAATACAGATTCGAGAGAATCGGTATAACAAAACACGAACTATTGTAAAGAGTACACCAATTTGAATACTAGATACATACTCGTTACGTTTGCTCGATACAAATACGGTAGACAACTCGAAGACACGGGCAGGAAGATGTTGCAAACCAAATAGGAGACTATTGACAGACGCCCGAGGCGCTAACCGTGTGTCTTCCCCCTTGGAAGGTACTCTCCACAACATATACATCGGTACATATACAATGTTAAATACGTGAATAAATAATACAGATATGTTTGAGTGTCGTGGAACAACACAAGGTATAAAAATACCTGTTCTGTTTCTGCACTGGAAGGTAGCGTGCCCGATATATCGGAACGCAAATATCGATACTCGAAACCAGATTAACGTTTCATTCAACTGCACGTAAATTGTACCAGCTGTTACTGGTGGGATTATGTGCCTAGATAATTGAAAACTTCTATTCCCGTGAAAATTTGGGGATAGAAGCCAATGTTGATCTAAACAGCTCAAATAATTATTTTAACAGTTTTATCGATTAAGTGGTTGTATAAAGAAAAATCAAATTATATACAGCAACACGTCTGACTTTACAAGTTGACTTTAAAATAACTTTTATGTTACTCGGAATAACAGCGATTTTCGTAGTGCAAATGTAAAGATAACATTACGTAGTATTTTTCCAAGTACTTGCATACTAGTTATCGAACCTTGTCACTAGTATTGACATGGAAAAACAGTTCCGCTGTACCATTTGTACGCTTACATAAGAGTAATTTGCATAAAAGAACGTAAACACCTTTACCAGGAAATAAGATCGAAGTCGATTTTCTTTCTACTTTAACAATATTGTCTTTTCATACGAGACGGGGTCTTGAATCTTGGGACAAATGTTACAATTGTTTTCATAAAAGGCAATGAAAATTATATTCGAGCTGTATATGTTGCATTATATTATTCTCTACCCTTCTATAACATTATTTATCTACTATCATGCTGTTAATCCTCTATAAAAAGAACCTATAACAATTAGCTTATTGCTAACATTAAAATACTCAATGATATTATTTAAATTAAAATTACAATTATTATTTATTAAAAATACTAAAATTTTGAAAAAACGAAAAATAAACAAAACATAAACATGCTTCGCAATTAGACTTTTCTTGAATTTACATAGTTCTTACAACACTGTACAACACTCTGTGGTATGAGAATCTTTTATAGAGGATTCACATCATGATTGTAGATAAAGTCTTGTATGCAACTGTTATAATTAGGTATTAATACATTCATGTGATCACATTGGTGTTTTAATACCCCTGATTATACAACAGTTGAAAGAAAGAAAGTTGCATAAATAACTAATTTCTACCCTCACAAACGACAAACAATAGAAATGAATATTTTATCTGTGCGGTGACTGATTAAGAAAACATGTGTTTGTCCTGCGTTATCTCCCATGGATGGCGAGAGAGACGAGAGTGTTTATAGCAGATGGATTTTATAAAGTCATAAAAAAATGTTGGCATAATAGAATACAGATAGCGCATTTGTCACAAAAATGAGGTAAAATTATATTGATACTAGCTAGTGCCCGCAGGTTCGCCTGCGCAGGACAATTACCGTCATATTTTTCTCAATTCATACAATCAATCAATCAATACATAGTATAAAACAAAGTCGCTTTCGCTGTATGTCCGTATGTATGCTTAGATCTTTAAAACTACGCAACGGATTTTGACGCGGTTTTTTTTAATAGATAGAGTGATTCTTAAGGAAGGTTTGTATGTATAATAAATGCATAATATAGTAGAGAAACACTGATAAATTTAAAGGTTTCTAATGTGATGTCGTAAATAAGCACGTTTTTTTGCGCTTATATTGCAAACGCTGGCTGAACCCTACGAGATAGACCAAAATAATGTACTACAGTATTGTACAACTTACAAAAATCCACAAAAAAGTCCGCGATGGTATATGTCTATCTCTTAGGGATAACCCACCATAACCATTTTTTCACTGCACCCGTGCGAAGCCGGGGCGGGTCGCTAGTATATAATATTAGTAGGCACATAACGCAACAATAAATTCATAATTCTATATATTTTTTAAAATAATGCATTTTATTCATAAAGCAATCTCTTTGCAAGTAACCAACGTAACCAGCGTTGCCAGTGCTTGTTTTGCCAAGGCGGGACTTTAGTACTTTTTGAGTGAAAATAGCGGGATTATTCCGTCAGAAGCGGGAAATAGTAAAAAAACATATATAGGTAATCAAAGGTTTTCAAATATTTATCTTTTTGTTTGACTTAAAATTACGTTTGCGTCACAAATAGATAGCAAAGGAAGTCATAGAAAATGTATTTTAACAAAAAAAAAAAAAGAAATCAGATTTACGAAATAATTCTTGGATTTAAGTGCAAACGTACAAGGCAATAGATTTGGATAACTTACTTGGAACATCCCTCGTTAATCAACCCTATTACTCTGGTTTATAAGGGCATTAAAGAAATATTCTGGAAAATATGCTGGCCAACATAAACTGAACGCAACAAACTTAAAATTTTATTATTAATGCCAAACACGATTTAACTTTCGAATTTTGCCTCTTAATTTAATTAACTTTACAGGTGGCAACCCTAATTTTCAAGAAACATGGCGGGAAAATAAGAAACAAGTCGTGTCAAAGGAAAACTTTTTGGCCATGGCGTTTCATTAAAATTAATAGCGAATAATAGAAGGGAGGTTTAGGGATAGGGAGGGTTGGCTTCTATGAATGTTTGAAGCTCCTTGGAGTGGTAGGGTCACGAGTTTCAGTTGACATAAAATAGAAATATTAGGAACTACATTAAATATATCTGTGTATAACGGAAACAAATTGAATTATAGTCGACTAATTATAATTAATAGATTGTTAATTCTCGACTCTTTGTGGCTGGGTTTAAAGACTTAATTCGTGCATGTTGTTTGTCATAACATTTGGAACCGAAACATGGTTGTGATCAGCCTCATATAACGGCTCAAAGATACCCAAAACTGCAATGAAGTGGACTATTCTGGGGTTGTTGCAATTAGATCGTATCAGATTGATGAAATCCGCTGAAGAACGACGATCGCCGACATAGCTAAAATTATATTTCTTTTGGCATATATTTTTTTCCTTCTGGAGAGGAGAGGTTGAGAATCCTTGTGGATACCACCGCAAGTGCCACGGTGATAATTTCGGCCTCCAAACCGATCGAGAAGGTTCGACCTGGAAGACCTACTCACTGAACTCAGCCTGAGCCTTGACTGTAACGGCTTGAATGTAAGGGAAATGCATATTCTATTATTTACACGTATAGGCATCCCTTAATATTTCTGTGATGCAAACAATATGGTGGTCAAAGAAAATTTGACAACTAAGATCGACATACTTGACGTCAAGGACGAGTGACGAGGACGGGTGCTTTTGTCTATGCTCACAAAGGTGGGATTGTACATTTTCTTCACTGTCTTGCATTACGGAGTATCTAGGCCTAATCTGTGGCGTGGAAATATGATGAGCTGGAAATATGAGGAGTTTATTGGTGTTATTCTGGAGAAAACTACTGTCTATAAAGACAGGATGGATGATGATTATGTATTTAATTTCTGTATGCATAGAGATTCCAAGTTTGGTTGCAAAGTGCGAGGTATGACTACAGTAGTTAAAAGAATGATTAGTATGGTTTTGACTATGTGTATATTTCATTTTTTTTTTTATTTATATCGTTAAGTCTGTGTATTTGTTAACTTTGGAGGTATATGTAGATCCGAGGTTCGGGTCGCCGGCGGGCGCGAGGATGTCGCGACTGCTACCGCGACACGGGATGGACCACGCCAGTTCCGTGGCCGGGGGGCGTCGTCGGTGGAGGAGACCGGGGGAGGTAGTAGCCTCCCCCGAGGAGGGCTCCCCTCTAGGCAGGGGAGCGGAGGCTGGGGGTTCCCGGAAGTGGCTTGATGTTCCCGGGGGCTCCCTACATGCCTGAGGAAGGCCATCCCTGAGGTTTTTAGTGGGTAGGCCTCCCCCTTCTGGGGAGGAGAGCCCCACATAACCGCCGGCTCGCCACAGCCGGGGTATGCAATTTAATGCATTTTCCTCAGGGGAACAAAAAAAAAAAAAAAAGATCCGACGTTGTGTGTGTTAGGGATAGCTATATCTTACCGCGCACGACGATGAGTGCCTCGCTACCTGGGGGATTGTCTAAGTGTTCACGGTCGAGCAGGCCCGTGGGTGCTGAACGTGGGCGTGGCAGTGAACCCCGCCACAAGCACCCCGATATCATCATCATCACAGCTCATATACGTCCCCAGCGAGGGCCTAGCGATTAGGCCTTAGTCTACCACGCTGGCCCAGTTCGGGTTGGTTGACTACACTTTTGAATCGCTTCGCAGATGTACGCAGGTTTCCTCACGATGTTTTCCTTCACCGTAGGAGCGTCGGATAAATGTACATATGAAATTCGGAACGAAAAACACATTGGTACACGGTGGGGATTAGATCGCGGGCCTCCCGGCACAAACCAGTGCCGAGACCACAGCGCCACCGACGCTCCAAGCGCCTCGATATGGGCCCAAAGAATACCGGGGGTTTTAGTGAGTAGGCCGGTCCTCTCGAACCGAAGAGGGGCTCTCCGGTCCGAGAGGACCGGCCTACCTTACCAGCGCGGTGTTACGGTGCATAAGTAGCATTTCCCCTCGAAAAAAAGGGGATAGAGATGTCTATGAGGAAATGCGATGCAGGTGGTTTTATTAAGTAGCAGTATATCTGGTCTATTGTATTAATTTATTATTATTAGTATACCACTAAAATTACATTAATTTTATGTCAAGCCGTTTGAAATTCAAACATAAAAGGGATGCTTCAGATTCAACCACAGCTAGCCGCGTCATGTTGGCCAGCCTGTTTCATTATGCGAACACGATATGGAATCCATTACTGCACATTTTGGACTCCACATGAACTAACAGGGGGAGATGTTTCACGCCAGACCAATGCTTTCGCTATTGTTTTATTTACTTTGCAGTTCGCTGTCTGAAAAATCTATAAAAAGGTAACGTGTACTTCTGGATACAGGCAACTTTATGGCAAGTCTTAAACCTATTACGCTATCTTATGACTTGAGTTACAGTAAATTTTGCGTGCAATTATTAAAAGTACGTACAGAGTTTTAATGTTTCATTTATACCTAATTGGTGATGTAATTGTTAATTTTTAAACGAAAAGTCTAATATCTAGTGATATATGACTTTTCTTTTTCCATTTCTGTAATTTATGTCTGCGTCTTTTTTATCTTTATACCATTGATGTTATATGTCACATTTTTTTTGTGTTGACTGTAGATTCCATCTGCGGTCATCTTGTTCGCCATCATTCTTATATTCTATACTATAACTTTCAAATATATCATCATTTGTGTCATTTCATATCATATTTACTTTCAGAAAAGAGATATTTTGCCACGGTAAAAATTATCTCAAAACCTTCTCTAGCTATCAAAACATAGCCATAACAAATTACACCAAAATCTTTAAAAACTAAAAATAATTATAATTCATGTAAATTAACAATGTTACTGTTAAAGAATTTCTGGAGCTTTGGAAAGCGGCAGATGCAAATTATGTCAGGAAACTTCTGGAAATATCGTTGGGATTTTAGAATAATCGCTAACAAAATTTCCTAAAGCACCACTTCGAATGACGATCGAAATGCGAAACTTTCACCTCTAAAATTGCAATTGTGGATACTGTAAACATTCCGCTTAAACTGCTAGGAGTAATTGATGATACACAGAAGTTGCACGTAACACGAATATCGACAGCAGATTTCGGACCACATTCTTGACATTTGCATATGTCAATTCTGACTTGTAAAAAAGGATCAAGTTGCAGTTTACAAATACGGAGTAATTTGAATAGTTGCTGTAACCTTTTGAGTTGTAGTGGTAACAACTCGGGTAGTTTTTACCCGTCAAGTATTTTTCGTGTCAAAATGTCACCCATCCCACTCCACGCACTTTTATGGCAGATTAGACGTAGCGCGGCTATAAATCGGGAAGTTTCGGGATTAGCCGCCGTTCGCTAGTCGAAACTTGGTCGCTTTAATTTATTTATTTTGGAAACGTTGTCGTTCCGCTGGATTTATGGCACGGATGTGGAGTGGGTTCAGTTCCTGCCGTATAAAATATTATGGCGATGTAAATTTGCGAGAGGGATTAATTGCCTTGTTCGGGGGAGTAGTGTTGTATGATAGCCGTAAGCTATTAACTTGGTAATATGCTGGAGCAGCAAGAGAGCTAGTAACTGTTTGAATTTATATAAAACAAAATGCCAAAAAGAAATATCATCACTTCACAATTCATAGACACATCAATGGAAACCTTACATAGGCTTAGAGTCAAAAATCTAGAACAAGTGCAATATAAACACGTGGTGTAGCACGTGGAGGAGAAATCGTGTTTCATTTAACTTGGTTTGTAAGTTAAATTAACCAACTAGTTTGTTGGCTTTTACCCATACTTAGCCTCATGATTGGGCTAGTGTCCTGTGGTGGTTAACTTCTCTCTTACTACATCCATCCTGGTCTTCTTAAAAAGTTTTGCCCGTTGTTCGACCACGCTCCTGCACTTCATGAGAACGTGCCGTGAAGTTTCCTCTGCCTGCATGCATCCTCTGCTTAGAGGATTATCCGTCACAACTATGTGAATTTTTTGAGGTAACGGGAAAGCTTTTTCGACGCTACCGCAAATGCCTCTCTCGTTTGTTTGCATCTCTCATTGGTTCTGCATTCTTTAAGATGTTTTTTTTTTCGCTTTATGTTCGCAGCCATTTATTATCTGAGCCTATTGGAATGGGTAGAACAGATTCTGAACCATATATTAGTATTGTAGGGAGTAATATTAAGGGGAACAGGCGGTCCGCGAAAATTCAGATTTCCTGTCATTAATCGCGGGTTGTAAGCGATGCGAACATCGCGGATATTTTGTTATCAACGAGCTCGAAACTAAAAGAAATAGAAGGAAAGAAAGAAAGAAAGAAAGAAAGAAAGAAAGAAAACGTTTATTGGTGCTAACAATACATATATAAGTCACACATATACTAATGTTTAAAATTAGCCCAATTAGGCTATTGCCTCAGCATATGCCACAGTGACAGATGTGGCACTGTGGCGCTGGTATTCTGGCAACGCCTACAAACAATACAATTATACAAGGCACATGACATCAAAAACAAACAACAAAAACAAACAAAACACAATTCATCGCTAAGCCAATAATGTTTTAAATACGAATTTTACCACTTCTATGTATATACATATATGAATTAGGCTTTATGTAAAAAATAATGTTTAAAATAAATTGCGACGTACAAAATGTGTAGCATTAATAATAAATTCTTATTATGCTAAAAATAAAATATGAAATACTACAATACGCAACACAGAACAACTAGCCATTGTAATACAAGATATTAAAAATGAAAATGTAAGTATATTTTTAACATTTCTGCAAGTGTAATAAATACATTTTAACAAGCTTATTAAAAGAGGTAATTGTTTTCTGATCACGCATAGGCGGTGGGAGATCATTCCAGCATCGCGAAGCAGCAAATCTAAAGCTCCCACGAAATGCCACCGTTCGATGTTTTGTTATAACAAATACAGTCTTCTTGCATCGTCTAGCAACATATCTGGGCTGATCCCGCGTCCACGAAAGTTTGTCAAAAAGGTATCGAGGTTTCCCAGACTTAAGCACACCAAAAAGTAAAGCAGCAAGGTGAAGCTTTCTCCTTGCTTCCATTTTTAACAAATTGGCAGAGTTTAAATATGGAGTAATATGTGAACGCCTAGGTACATGGAAACAAAACCGCGCGCAAGCATTTGTATGCGTTGAACGAGTCTACTGGTTCGAGCCATGATACAAGGCCCGAACACAGTATCACAATAGTTTAACTTTGATAAGACTAACATTTCACACAATTTTATCCGCAGC
This sequence comes from Scirpophaga incertulas, assembly GCA_036419045.1. Classification (NCBI taxonomy): domain Eukaryota; kingdom Metazoa; phylum Arthropoda; class Insecta; order Lepidoptera; family Crambidae; genus Scirpophaga; species Scirpophaga incertulas. The sequence continues at coordinate 19,564,767 of CM071640.1, forward strand.
TCCTCACTCAAGTACGGCCTAATATTATACAAAAGTTTCAGTCTATAAAAACAGCTACGGGAACACTCGGCAATGTGATTATCGAACTTTAATTGCTCATCAATAATTAGTCCCAAATTTCTAGCTTGTCTCACTCGTTCTATTTGTTCTCCATTCACATTAACATTTAATATTCCATTGTCGAAATAAGCAATATTCTTCTTAGAACCAATTAACAATAATTTAGATTTTTTTGGATTGATAATTCGTAGAAAAGTGCCGAGACCATAGCGCCAGGGACTAATAAGACAATGATAGGTCTAAATCAAGACGTAGACAAAAGGGCTAAAATTAACAATAAATCTAAGGTGCTAAGGTCGAAAAAGCCTCATCAAAGAAATAAATCAACGAATTATCAGCAAATCAACAATTCAGATAATGAACGCCAGTCGCGCTGACACAGTGACACGAGAGAAGCAATGGCGCGATAAGGATAATTGTGATACTAGGAAATTATTACCAGTAGGAATTACCACTCAATTATCGCACAAGGTAATTCTGAAGAAAGAAATAACATACGCTAAGTATAGGCGAAAATCTATTCTCGTAAGAAATGTAAAATCAACAAAGCAAAATGCTACCACTTCGGGATAGGATACACGGCCCTTAATCTAACCAATCAGTAGCCGTAGCCTGAGGCCCAAGACAAAGTATCATCTCAATTAGTATCGTTATAATATCAAAATTAAACAAACATATTAAATTAAAACAACTTTAGCTAAAATCTACAATATATTTAAATTAAGATAACTTAATATAAATTTATATATTTTTTGTTGATATTTATTTAGATTTGTTTGATTATAGTTCGGTTGGAATTGAATTTAATAATTGCCCACGATTCTGTTAGTTACGATGAAAACAAGAAACACATCTTAAAATCGATTCATTCATTCATTCACTCAAGGTTAATCTATAAACACGATTCGAAGATATAAAATAATTAAAATAATTGTCAAAAGATTAATCTATCCAAAAAACCGTTGATTGTGTGACTAAATAAAATTGATTTCATCCGTTAGGCGGCACATTGCCAAAGGAACGCTAAATAGTCCTGATTACAGAATACAGACTAATTAGTGGGTCGGGCGCGAATTCCTAAAAGAGAAAACTTTTTGCTATATAAATACGACGATGGTCACAATTCTCGGATGGCTTCTTGAAAATTGTTCTTTCGCTGAACCAAAAAATGTTCATGGATATTTTAGTATCTAAAACTTTTCTAATACCTAGTTGTAGACACAATGATTATGAAAATAAACTCACATTTCTCATAAGGGTCATGTGGACCACATTTTTCTTTATCACACTTCAGTACGTATTAGATCTCTTTTATCTGATGTATTCTATATTTAAATTTGATCTTTTCAATTTTATGTTTAATGCCGGGATTACGCAAATAGAAAGATTCATGGAAAAATAAAATGCTATGAATCCACAATGCGCCTACATTCTACTTAGAATCCCATCACTTACTTAAAAATTAGTTTGAGAAGATTATAAAATTGCTAAGTTTACCTTCGAAATGACGTAACAAAATAAACTTTATACATTCGTATATAAAACAAAGACGTGAGTTACGATCCTTATAAAAGAAAAGAACGGCTGAATTAACTTATAGATAGTGTTATTTCATTGCTGCTTTATTGAGACTTAATATAAGTTATCTTCTTGAACAGCAATGTATTTGCACTATCTGTCAGATTCAATAATAATTTGATAGCAACACAATTATATTATTTTTTTTTATTGCTAAAGTTGACAAACAAGCAGGCTGCCCACCTGATGGTAAGTGGTAACAGTCGCCTATAGTACATGTGGTTCCCACGAGATTCGCAGCAAATCTGCAAACCTCATAAGAACCACAGTGTACGTTGCCAACTTGTGACATAAGATGTAAAGTCACAGTACCCAGTAATTTCACTGCCTATCTTACCCTTCACGCCGGAACACAGCAAAGCGAACCCTGCTGTTTGGTGGCGGAAATAGGTAAGACGGAGGTACCCATGCAGACGACCCTGGTACAGAGTCTACCTCCTAGAAAATAATCAACCTACAAGATATCATCTATTTTTGATACCTGTTTCTTAATATTTGTCAGGAATAGCAAAATAATTATTCAAATATTTGAAAAAAATCTATATTAAACATATATTAATGAAAATTCAGTATTCAGTGAAAATTAAACTAGATAGATTGTCTATATAGTTATGTAAATAAATAAAAGTGTAGCTTAAAGTTTGCTGGTGAACTAGTGTTATATCACCTCATTAAAGCAGCAAAAGCAGGAGCTTTTAGGGTCAAAATTGCACAACTTTTGCTATCTTAAAGCGTACATGATTCAAATCATTACTTACGTTGTCTCTAAACTCTCCGGCTCGAAGGGTTAAGTTTGTAAATCATACCGCTACCTCAATAATAAAAATAAACATACCGCTATCTCAAATAGTAATTGTGTTAACAGAGTTCGCGATTGCATCTGATTAAAGCCAATTTATCGCATACCGCAAATCAGCCATGGCCTAAAATGGCGCACGCATATGAGAGAGGCTGTCAGCGATAGTGTCGTTATTTCGTGCGGGTAGTGTAGAGGTCGGTGAATGAAGGAGTGGCAGCCATCATTGTCATGTAATAGATAATGTTAATCTCGCGTCAGTCGCTTTAGAAAGAATACGACAAAAATATATAAAATATTGCAATTAACTTCGAAAAAAATCTTTTATAGGTACACAAAGAATTGAAATCTGTTACCGGCGTAGTTTGCATTTCGAACAATAAACGCACCACGAGATATAAATGACAAATTTATTTCCGGCTGTATTTAAATAAATGGGCTGGCAAAAAAATTACATTTTCGTTCAGTAATTGCTCTAACATGACAATGTAACTTTGAATATTAATTGAATTGATTATATGTGTAATAAGCTTTGTTAATTTCCTTGCATTTTGTTTTTATAAAGTACTAGCGGACCCGACAGACTTCGTCCTGTCAAAAAGATTTGTACGGTGGCAGTTTTTTGTTCCTAATTATTTTATAGATAATGTCGCATAGCCAACCAAATCGCAAAAAAAGTCTAAATGACCTAATACATTTTGTGACTATTCAATTTTGGAACGTGACATTAAATCCTCCAACGATGTATTCTGTGCTCCAACGCACACACGCACACTGTTTTGATAGTTATGATTGAATTTCAACTATATGTAGCGTTAATAAAGCGCAAATTGACTCTTTGATGTTAGGAACACACCTTCATTGCTTAGACAACAGTGAGTGCTTGCAATATGAACTTTATACAATAACAATAAAGCTCAATTCGACTGTACGTTTTAGTTAGAAAACGTTTGCATGGGAAAATAAAAGGGCTGTTTTTAGGGTATTTCCGATAATTATTCGAATTTTCCTCATTGTAAAAACTCTCCTTGAACTTCAACGAACATTAACAAAAAAGAATTGGCCAAATTGGTCCAGGCGTTGTTGAGTTATGAGCTTACCAACACGTTTTGCGATTCATTTTTATATATAAGATTATACATGCCTCGTAATCGTTTTACTTGTAATAATAGTCTAATTCATAGCCTTTGTAATTATGTTCTATGAACATTAATCCCTTTTAAAACCGTAAAATACTGTATGCATATTGAAGTGATCAATAACACAAAGAATGCAACGCGTTACGCGTGCATCTTGAAACAGATCTTATGTCATTCAGAATAGCAATAGTTTTTGTAGTGCAAATGTAAAGTCGTTGACTGTATATTTATCCGGTCCTCTTTCGGCAAACGAAATCTTCATGAGACAACCTTCATACACTTGCGAAGAAATTGAAAAGTATAAAGTTGACCAATCGACAATGGGACAACGAATGACCGACTGAGTGAAAACGAGCTGACGAATCTAAAGAGGTGAGACGGCTATTCTAATAATACTAACTGGTCTGTTAGATCACACCAACGGTTCACTGGAACCCTTTTTACCCTAAGAAACCTTTTTGTCAAAAATGCGAGAAGTTTCCTCTATATTATTTTTATGTTTCTTTTTAGTAGGTAAACTGATTTTGGTATATATTTTTTAAACTAGTGCTTCATATGTGGTCCAATTTGAACTTCATTCAGTTCTAACAATTATATCTAAGAAACAACCATAAAAGTCCTAAATTTGCATTATGTGCTTGACAAATGGACGAATACCTCAATATTACATCGACTACGTGTACTTAATCAAAAAATAACCGACTTTAAAAAACTATTCCTAAACAAATAAATATGCACTAAGTAAAAAGCACTACAATATAAATTACCAACATGGACCTGACACCGGCTCCACCAAAAATAAAAATAATTGTAACTATATTATATTGTCAGAATAATTATTTTTACAGTTTTTAGTGCATTATTGTTCGGAATAAGTCTGATTTTTAGGCACCAAAGACACGTGACTGACACTTAACAATGACATTTTGTGTTGAACAAGATCATTGTTTTGTCTGAATAAGCAAAATATTCTTACGCGCTAAATATAATAATATACAATAAAAATGTGTCGTGATCAATATTATATAGTGAGGAGTGTGAATTTTTGTGGATACTTCTTAGACGAGTATCAACTAAAGTTCGATTTTTAATTCGAGTCAGTAAAATGACATTTCCAGTGTCATGTGTCACAAATCATATTATTTAATATGGTATGTATTACATATTTACAATAAAAAAACGCTTTGATACCTAATAAAATAAAGCATGACTAAATGTCTAAATCTATTGATTGCCGAACATCACTATTGTAGTGGGTTGTAGTGGGTCACCATTTTTGTATCAGTGACAGTTGCACTTGTCATTTTACTGACTCGAATTAAAAATCGTACTTTAGATGGGTATTTGTTACCCAATCTTCTAAATTCTTACCGCCCGTCAACACACTGTCTGGAGTTGCTTTAACATAGCGGAAGTGAGTTGGCGCGCGTCTAAAACGTCAATTTGGACCGACACGACGCGGGACGTGCCGTCCGCGCGTGCTTGCCTGTCGCTCGACTGATCAGGTTTACCGCGGCATTATTGATTTGTACATTCTGATGTGTAGACATACTACATCATACTGTTGTATATTTATGATTGTGACGTAATATGCAAATATGAAGCAAATCAACACTAATATTACAAAGAGAACGAGAAGACTTGTATTTTTGTATGTAAAGAATAAACTCAAAAAGTACTGGACCGATTTTAATCATTCTTTTTTCACTAGAAAGCTACATTATCACTGAGTAACATAGGCTATATTTAGTACTAGATTACTATAGAAATCTTTAGAAAATCTTATTAAAACCAACCGAAGGTGTAAAAAAATTTGCCATAAAATGTCTTTCATCGCATACGCTGCGAAGAGTATTAAAGATAGGACAAAAAAATGTTCGACAATATTATAGAATATATCAATATCTACAAAAAACTTCACGAGACCATATGTCTAACTATTGCAGTTACGTCACAATAACTCCTTTTTTACATTTAACAAATTGATAGAAATGCCGATCAAAATCAGACCGTGTTATCCATACCATTTATATTTTTTTATCCAAATAAATAATGTAATATTCAAGACTGTCCCAATACCTGATGATTACTTTTTGAATTATTGAAATCGGACATTCCATTCAAAAGATATCATGAAATTAAAATAAAAATACATGCCGGCGGAGGCTGCCACGCAGCGCATGGAGTAACTAACTCGACGAGAGAGGGGCAGTGCGGGAGAAGGGGGTGCACCATTATAAACTAGGTAGCCACGCGGCTCAGTCGCGTCTACATCCAAGTCGTATTATTATGGCCAAGGCTAGGCTGAGTTTAGTTGACCGCTCCGGTCGTGTGGATTCCAACATAACCTCCGTGACACTTGCCGTTGCGGGGGTATTCTGGGAACGTTTCATGTTCCTCGTGAGGATTTTCAGCCTCTCTCTCCTGAGGGAAAAAATAAAAACAACTTATTCGCGCAGTCGGCTCCTTACGCAAGCGACATAGAATATTTCGAGTTTAACACATTTTTATGTCGTTTTAATTAGTATGCTTATAACTTAAATATCTGTACCTATTTATGTCTACCCGTGCGAAGCCGGGACGGGCCGCTAGTCTTTCATAAAAACCGAAGCGCGCATGCGTTACAAACGTCAATTTGGACCGACACGACGCTTGATATGTCGCTCGGGCGTGAATCGCGCTCGGCTGATAAAGAAAGCAAAGGGATGATTGTTTTGTACGTATTATTTTTTTTTTTATCTATTTACAATCAGCCTCTTAGCTTTTATTAAATCTGTTGAGTCTATTGAATTTTAAGGTTTTAGCACATCCAGTGATGTACCAACCCATACAATAAGTATAACTTCAAATGGAAGCTAGTCTTGTTCTCTTCAAACGGAATATACTTTCATTTGTGTTAATGAGCGTTCTCGCTAATTTATTTATATGCATTTGGAGTCTGCGTTTATATGCTTTACATGAGATCTCAATCTGCTCTTTGAGTGTAGGTATTTCCAGATAATTGTGTATCTCCTCATTTCGAATAAACCAAGGTGCGCTGCTTAAGGTTTTTAGGGCTTTGTTTTGGAAGCGTTGTAGTATTTCTACATTGGAATGGCTTGCTGACCCCCAGAGTTCGATACCATATGTCCATACAGGTTTGATGATGCTTTTATATATTATCAGCTTATTTTCCAGACTAAGCGAGGACCTTCGTCCTATTAACCAGTATAAATCTCGAAGTTTTGCATTTGCTTGTTCTCTCTTAGCTTTAATGTGTTCTTTCCAGGTAAGCCTCGTACATATTATAGTACATATTTTTAGTGGGTGCGGAAAGCGGTATTACAAGTATGAGGAATAGTGAAAAGGTACACAAAAAAAATTCTGGCCCGATTTTTTTTTTATTTTTAATTAACTAATAAATTGTTCTCTTAGTTTAAGAAAATTGTACCGAATATTACAGTATATGTAATTTGTCCCGTGACATGCTTTACCGTAGCACCAAATAAATGTTATGAAACAAATCGAGGTATATCTAGGGTCCTTAAGACTTGAGACAGAAGACATTTTTCTTTACAAACAACTAGTACAATCAAGTTTATACTATCACTATGCTAGGCTTTGTGTACAAATCTTTAAAAATCATTATTATTCGTAACTTTAAAACTTTAATTACATCCACGTCTAATCAAATATTAATGAATTGTGAGTATTTTATATTATCTACTAGCTGTGCCCACGACTTCGTCCGCATGGAATCGTAATTTTAGGTAGCATTTTTAATGACTGTCAGTGTTATAAACGTAAGAGTAGACAAATATAATCAGAAAGCCTCGAACTGCTAAGCTATCGGGGGTTACACGTGTTTAATTAAAAATTTTACTGATTGCATTTTTGGCATCAGTATCGATCCATAATGACCCTGAGATATTTTGGAAATATATCTCATGTGCAGAATTGACTTCTCTACAGATTTATTATAAGTATAGAATTTCGATTGAAAGTGTCAGCGATGTATCAAATTTAAAGTCGAGATCTATTTTTCATACAAATTCAAAACTTTTAGTGTCAAAACCAATTGCAAACTTTGAAACGTCTGAAAATAGAGTTATCCAACCACTTAATCCCTCGCCGATTAATTAGACACTCGGGGATCTTCCCTTATTAGTAGAGATCGGATAATCGGATGCATATTTACCTAAAGTTAATTTTTGGCTCACAAATTCTGGAAGCGGCTTTTTAAAATACATTTTGTTAAATAAAAATCCCGGGAAAATACGGGACTGCAAATTTAACGTAGTGATATTGTTTGAAAATTACTAAATTAGCACGTGATATTTATTTTCAAAAGACCGAGACTCCGGGTTCATTTATACAACTATGCATACGTATTTACATGAAGTTTAGTTTCAGTTCCCCGTGCGATTTATGAATGTACGATTGTTTTATTGTTTTATTTAACACTCGACTTTCTTCCTCTAAAACTCTATATACCTACTCACAAATCACACGGGGAACTGAAACTAACCTTCATGTAACGTCGTTTTTAAGTTCATATTACCGACCAGTTTTGCATTACCAAAATGTTCTACAGTACCGGAATTCCGGGATTTTTATTTATGGAAATAAAATAAAAAGACAGTTCCATACTTTGTCAAAAACTAAATTAGGTAAATAAATAAACATCCGGCTATCCAATTCCGCAATCCCGGGATTTTTATTTAACAAAACAATAAAAAGCCGTTTCCATACTTTGTCTTAAACTAAATTTAGGTAAATATGCATCCGATTATCCGATCTCTACTTATTAGTTAACGTAACATCAAACATAATAGCTAAGATGAATAAATCTAAAAACGTATCAAAGCAAATCGAATCCCGAAACAAATCACCGACCTTCTGAGACACCTCTCTAAAAACAAGTGACTTTGTAAAATTTGCATTCGCAAAGCAAATCCACGTTAATATTTTATTCCGAAACGCAATAAGACGATGGAAGAAAGAAATCTCGCGCACAAATAGAAAAGAACCCCGGAGGAGCGATAACTCGATAGAATTTCACAAAGACAGTCGAAAACTAGATCCTCGCAAATTGGGTCGTAACGAGAGAAAAATATCAAACGGGCCGAAGTGGGACGGGCGACAATTCCCGTTTTCAAATTCATGATGTGCCGCTGTTTGATACTGATAACCATACTACGCCATCGTGACTCTGTTTGTTGATTAATATTTCACCAGCATTTCCTGATAATAATTACTTATTAGGTTCGCTTGATTTTAAGATCTACATGCTTATTGCATAACTCAAATGTCAAGTGAAAAACCCCCGACACAAAAATTTAAGTTCCCGTTAAAAATTTAAAAACTATAAAAGTAACTCAGTCCTTAAGTATGTATGTATTATGTATGAATAATTCTTTAAAAAACACGTCGTGTTTCTTTTCCAAGCCTAGCGGTTTAGATAATTACAAATACTCTGACATAAACTAAGTAACATAAGTCAATTAGAAACTTTAAGATTGAGTTTCTTTTATTATTTTTTACTTTTTAAAGGGATCTTATGTTTTATTGTCAGGGTTGTAAGTATTTATTTATTTTATACTATTTACAGGCACATGTGTATTATAATGTATTTTGTAATGTGACCCCGCTCGAGTGTTTTTGCTGACATTCGTTATTTTTCCCCACTTCCACCACATTTAAACTGCCCAACCGATATTCACCAAACATATATGTATAAGAAAAGTCGAAAGAAAAGTTTACACAGACACGTCAAAATTATTACACCCCTCTTTAAGTCGGTTTGGTTAATGATTATCGCCGTAAATGATTTAATATTCATTGCTTGATGTTAACGTTGGTAAAATGGCAAAACTTCGATGTCAACCAGCAATGTATTTTGAATTACTTACGGCGATATTCTTTGTCACTTGTCATAGGAGTTTTACCAAAATCTATATAGTATTTGTTCAATCTATTACTAGAATTGATATACATTATCAATATATAATTGATATACATTATATATCATATAATAATAAAAAGGAAGGTCCGGTCAAGAGTACCCGACAAGCGTGCATGAAAGTATTCACCAAAGTCGAGAGAACCAGAGTCGGATAGTAACTAGCGGGAAACTGATCTCTGCCTACCCCTATGGGAAAGAGGCATGAGTATATGTATGTATGTATTATGTATGTAATAATAAGCCTGCCTTGGAGGGTTTAGGTTGGTGTGTGTGTCATTTAGTAAGCGGCAATTGAATTAATTTGTTTACGCATATGCGTTGGCTCGTATACTAGTAGGCGCCTTATAAAAGTGCCCCACGTGGCCCTGCGAGCGCCTTGGTTGAAGGGCTATGACCTTCTTCTGTGAAGCAGTGATGCTCTAGAAGGAGGCGGCGCCGGGCTCGGTAGCACAGCTGCGGTGCCGCCGCGGGTCGCCGTATCCTCGGGCGCGATTAGTCGCGTCCGCGGATATGGTGATATGGGAGGGACCAGGCCCTTCCCGTGGCCGGGAGGCGTCATCGGTGGAGGAGATCGGGGGAGGTATTGTAGGCTCCCCTGTATCAGCAGGGGAGCGGAGGCTGGAGGATGCCGGAAGTCGCTTGGCGTTCCCGGGGGCTCCCTACATGTCTCAGGAAGGCCATCCAAGGTTTTTAGTGGGTAGGCCTCCCCCTCAAAAAAACCTTGGATGGCCTTCCTGAGACATGTAGGGAGCCCCCGGGAACGCCAAGCGACTTCCGGCATCCTCCAGCCTCCGCTCCCCTGCTGATACAGGGGAGCCTACAATACCTTTTTTTTTTTTTAGTGGGTAGGCCTCCCCCTCACCGCGGGTCGCCGGCGGGCGCGAGTAAGTCGCGACTGCTACGGCGACCCGGGATGGACCACGCCCCTTCCGTGGCCGGGGGGCGTCGTCGGTGGAGGAGACCGGGGGAGGTAGTAAGCCTCCCCCGAGGAGGGCTCCCCTGTGTCGACAGGGGAGCGGAGGCTGGGGGTTCCCGGAAGGAGCTTTCTGTTCCCGGGGGCTCCCTACAAGCCTGAGGAAGGCCATCCCTGAGGTTTTTAGTGGGTAGGCCTCCCCCTTCTGGGGAGGAGAGCCCCACATAACCCCGGCTCGCCACAGCCGGGGTATGCAATTTAATGCATTTTCCTCAGGGAAACAAAAAAAAAAAAAAAAAAAAAAAAAAGGCCTCCCCCTCAGGAAAATGCATTTTCCTCAGGGGAACAAAAAAAAAAGAAGCCTTATGAAGGACCGTGTCTTATAGACGTGTAGCTTAAAGCGACATAATGTTTTTGTGTGTTTAGTGTTTAAAAAAGTGGTTTTAAACATTGCATAAAAAACCTAAATAGCTAAACTAGGTCTAGCCTAAATTTTGTTTCCGACAGAATTATACTGCTTTGGACAAATTGATTAAATGAGTGTTCCTTTTGCGACGAAGTCATTCTGCCAATTGATATGTTTCACGCAATGGTCTGACCGTAAACTGCGAGATGAGTGAATTGAAGCAATAGATTTCACTATCTTTAAACGATATTGATTCGTGTGCACAACATATTAAAGTCGAAATTACCGAGCCTCGCATTAGCTGGACCGGGGATGCCGACGTTGGATAGGCGGTTGTGAAGTTTATGACTCGTACATTACTCCCATTCTATTTGTAGCTCACCTTTCCTAATAGAACAGTAGCTTCATTGAATTACCTGAAACAAAATAAAGAAGAAATATTAGGCTATAGAATGACAAGTCGCGGGACAAACAACTTTAACTCCCGGTATTGTAATTCTGAGACGATTTTATCGAAATCAACATAAATGACTCGTCGTAAATCTCCAGCGGAAACTTCCTAGTGAATATGAAACGGAGTGTTTAGCATACAAAAACAAAAGCGGGCCGGAAGCATGAAAAAAAGTTCTATTTCGAACCATTCGAATAGCTCTGAGCGGTCGATTTTAAATAAAATTCTGTATTCGTCTATCGGTCGAGTGAAAATCTTCCGGTAGCATACCTTGTATTGAATTGTAGTTAATCACTTAACATTTAGACTAAAATGCGTGTAATCCTTGTTTGAGGCAGGTTACTTTAATAACCTGCTTCAAACAAGGACATTAAACCACGGTGTTGTCTCTTAGCAGTTACTGTTCGATTGTTCGTAGAAAGCAATAACTTACATTCATTTCCTTGAATGCTATCAGCATTTACATTACAATATTCCAAATTTACGTTATTTACATTACAATATTCCTTTCCCTATCACACAAACATTGTTTAGTTTTATTTCTGTACTCTCCCTTGTTTTGAATGTTCTTCTTGTTTATCTACCTCCTACGGGATACATGGAACAGATTGTTTTTGATATTTAATAAGGAAAGCTTGTTTATTGTATTATTTTTCAATTATTAAGTCTGTGTGCAATAGAAATGCTATATGTTACGTGCTGTTATCAGAATTAAAAATCTTATTTGTGTTATTTCAATATAACATACAAACCAATCTTTTCCCAGGTTTTGCTATTTTATATGTTGAGCTACCCCTGATAGTGAACGATTAAAACCGTTGAAATTTTTAAACAAGTTGCTACAAAATAATGACATCACTGCAGTTAAGCCCAATTTTATGACATTGTGTATACAACACTAATCTGATACATATATGTATGTTGTAAAAGTCGCATGCGACATGCAGGATTAAATAAGAGAACGATACAATAATAGGACTGCAAGGCGTCGACTATTGTCGCTGTGTTACAACGAAACCTTGACCCTGTTATTTGAATACAATTGCATCAGAAGCCTGCGACTATTCGGTAACTACTACTAACAAGTTTTATTGTTACTCAGGTAGAAGTCTAAATAGAACGGAAGAACAAAACAAAAAATAAAGAAAACATGTTTTTTGAGTTAGTTTTCAAATCGACACGCTTCAAGTGTTTTAGAACTGTAAATGTGAACATATGTGTACCAGTAAGAAGGTTAAAGCGATTACACCTAAAATATTAACATTTTTTAACACAACCAAAGGTCTTTTATTCGTGACGTATGGAACCGAAACTTTTTTTATTTTGTTTTTTTTTTACGGGGGTAAAATGCTCCTTGTGTACCTTGTGACCGCGCTGGCTAGGCGCGGCCGTGTGTGGTAGAGTAGGTAGTAGGTAGGCTCTCCGGTAGAGGACCGGCCTACCCACTAAAAACACCCCGGTGTCCTTTCAGCCCGTATCGGGGGGCGTGGCGGGGTGCGCTTTCGTGATTCTACCGCCACATGGAACCGAAACCTGGCACTCCCAATGGGCTTTATAAGGAGGCTCAAAGTCACCCAAAGTGACACAACATGATTGTATCGGAAATGAAAAAATCTGCAGAAAAACCAAGGTAGAGAGTAACCGCGGAATGGTCTTCGAGTGGCAGGCATATCTGATACTGTAGTTCTCTCACAAGACGGACAGACGACTTGGTGAAGGTCGCTGAAAGACATTACATGCTAGCAGCGCAGGACCGACCAATGTGGAGATCCTTGAGAGAGGCCTATATCCAGCAGTGAGCGTCTACTGGCTGAAATGAGGATGAAGAGAACTAAAATTATAAAGTAATTATTTCACGTAAATCCGTATATTCAAGCTGTTAAGGATTTGACAAATAAATATATATTTATTTGTCAAATCCCCCATTCAGTAGTTCTAGGCAGAAATCATGTTCCGTAACTCGATATATTTATTTCTAATATCATGACGTATGTACACCACGAAGGAGTATGACGCGGCACATGTTTACCCGATGTCGTTAGGCGATTGTGTAATATCAGCCTTATTGTTAACGAGGTAACGCATTACCACGATACTTTTTGGCAACATGTTTCCCAAATTTTGGTTCTTTCTCAGCGATATTAGCAAGGCTTTGTATCTAACGCTTGCATTAAATCAAACTGAAACTCAAAACCCTTGAGTACAATTAGAAAGAGACGGTACTATTGAGCCTTTCTTTCCGCTGAGGAAAATGCATTGAATTGTATACCCCGGCTGCGAAGAGCTGGCGGTTATGTGGGGCTCTCCTCCAAAGAAGAGAGAGGCCTACCCACTAAAAGCCTCAGCGATGACCGTCCTCAGGGGTTGTAGGAGGCCCTCAGGATCGAGTGTCGCATCTGAGGACCCCGGAATACTACTGAGCCTACATAGTGTCATACCTTTCTTGACCTTTAACATCCTACTGCCAATATACTTAAAATCGACAAAAAAAAATTAAGCTTCATATTGCCATACAACCTAATTGTAAAAGTCTACAGACGATTGTTTCTGTCACCAAAATTGCAACGTCCACAAAAAACAATGGTACCCAGATCATTTCATTTCATTTGACGACCGTCATAGTCGAGTTAGTACACCGGTTTTAAGGTGTTACCATCTCTGAGATTCCGGGTTCGAGGACCGAGACCTATGCTGCCCATTCCACAGGCTCAGATCGAGAACTGACTGCGACCAAAAACCAAAAAACAACATATAAAGAATCGACAACCAACGAGGGATGCAAACAAACGAAAGACGCAGTCCCGGTAGCGTCCAAAGTAAGTCCAAAGTCTTCGGTACTTTAACCGGACGTTGTCACTTAAACACCTATTCACAATAGATGTGACGGACATCCCTCAATGTAGAGGATGCATGGAGGATGCAAAGAGAAACACCACAACATGTTCTCATGGAGTAAAGAAGCGTAGTCGACCAACGTGCAAAACTTCTCCACCACCCAGTATCCATAAGTAAGCTCCAAGAGGCTTCTGGCATTTTGAGAAGATCTGCGATGGTTGGAATAAGAGAGAAGTCGTCATCCAGCACAGACCGCACAAACTAACTAGCTTTGAGGCGTTAACCCAGGTAGTCTGTGTTCTCTACTGACAAAAAGTAATAAACCAACCCAGAAAAGGGGACAAATAAAGAAACAGAATTCTACTACCAAAACGACATGTCGAATATCATAAGACAAAGAAAGCACTTTCTATTTAGAAAAGCCTCGCGTACCCCCTCGGATTTAACAACACAAAATGATACGGAGAATTGAACACTGAGAGACATAAACGGTGTAATGCCGCCGTAAACGAAACAAAAGCACGCATCAAATGTAAAACAGAACGCGGAGATAATGGCCGCTGTGATGAATGAATAAATTGAACGCGCAAGGAAATTAGATGAAAATCGAGCAATACTTGATGCGTATTAAAATGATCACATATCATATGAGCTAGCGTGGTTCTCACATCATTTTTCATTCGAACACTCGTTACTGGTGTGACGGTTGAAGAAACATTTATTCAAAATCCCGTTTGATCATAAGATAACTCCATTGAATTGGGGAATTGTATGAGTGATGTGTAGCTACAGTTAAGCATAAGGAAAATTTTACATACTCATCAATTTTTTTAAGAACGTAATAAATAAGCTTCAATTAAACCAAAAAAAAAATCTTCATTTTTATTTATTTGACGGTGCATCAACTGTAAAAAGGTAGTGGCAAATAGCTGTGTGATCACTATCCCTCTGACACAACTCCGAGCGCTAGTGTGCACCGAGCGATGATAACGGCAGTCGGTAATCGGTCCGCATCGCGCGCGCACATTACGTATTCGGCGGAGTGTCACTGATTTTGTGATATTTGAATAGTAATTTAATAAATGTGATTCATATTTTCGATTAATAGTGATTTGTTTTAATTATGATAAGCGACTATTAAATTTACATAAGCATTTTAATCAATTTCCTCGCCCGCCTACCCACGCTCACGTGTCTTATCACGCTATGGAGCCTTCAGTGTCTAATTGTAGGAGCAATGTGCCTTCATATTTAATAATTAATGCACATATAGTTTTTCCACTCACTCCAGCTTCATAAATCATTTTGGTCAGTCTACTTTCATCCATCCGTTCCACATGCCCAAACCACCCAAGCATCCCTTTCTCTATTCTTGTCACGATATCCTCTTTCAAACCACATTTCTTTCTAATCACTTCATTATACAATCTGTCACTCAGTTTTACTCCTGCCATACTCCGCAAAGCTCTCATTTCTACTGCATTTATTCTGATTTCATGTCGTTTCTCCCATACCCAACTTTCACTTCCGTACATTAATGTTGGGACCAGCACGCCCTCATGCACTGCTAGTCGCGCTTTTTCTGATATTTTCTGACTACTCAGAAACGAATGCATGGCCCCATTCACCATGTTACCAGCTTTCACTCGCTGAGTGAGTGGAGACACGGGACGAGGAAGACCTAGGCGAACATATTTCGAACAAATCGAAAGTGTCCTCAAAAAAGGCCAGGTCAGAAGTACCCGCAATCGTCGAGATGTATGAGGAATGTTATGAAAGTAGATGAAGCGAAAGAGATATGTAAAGACCGTAGCAAGTGGAAAGACGTAATCTCTGCCTACCCCCGTGGGAAAAAGGCGTGAGTGTATGTTATGTTATGTTATATAGTTTTTATCTGAAGCAACATTAAACACATCTTTCAACAGACTTGCTATGTGAGAAGTTTGGTTTAATATTTGTTTGCGTTTATGACGGAAAGAAAAATAAATGTCCCTACTAATATTACAAGAACTTTAGAATAATACATAGGCTATAACTTAAATGTATTATTTATGTTTCTGTGTATTATTTATGTGTATATGCAATAAAGAGTTAAACAAACAAACTTATAAAGTCTGAACAGATAGATTCTTCTACTTACTTACACTTATCGTCATAAATAAAATTGTTGTATGTTATCTGACGTACGAGCTATATGATTGTTGTTTTATATATGTTATGTTATAGCCCCCTAGCGGCGATTTTTGTCGGCAACTATTTCCAAAAACTTGTATATTCGTGATCAGCTCGTCAAGGAGAAGAATTCTATCGAAAATTTGGAGTCGAACGCCGTTCGCCAAACTGCCATATTAACTGTGCCATGTACTTTCACTAAAATCCATTTCATAAACTATTGACTACTAGCGGACCCGACGACTTCGTCCTGTCAAAAAGATTTGTACAGTGGCAGTTTTTTGTTCCTTATTATTTTATAGATAATGTCGCATAGCCAACCAAATCGCAAAAAAAGTCTAAATGACCTATTACATTTTGCGGCTATTCAATTTTGGAACGTGACATTGAATCGTCCAACGATGTATTCTGTGCTCCAACGCACGCACGCACACTGTTTTGATAGATATGATTGAATTTCAACTATATGTAGCGTTAATAAAGCGCAAATTGACTCTTTGATGTTAGGAACACACTTTCATTGCTCAGACAACAGTGAGTGCTTGCAATATGAACTTTATACAATAACAATAAAGCTCAATTCGATTGTACGTTTTAGTTAGAAAACGTTTGCATGGGAAAATAAAAGGGCTGTTTTTAGGGTATTTCCGATAATTATTCGAATTTTCCTCATTGTAAAAACCCTCCTTGAACTTCAACGAACATTAACAAATTGGCCAAATTGGTCCAGGCGTTGTTGAGTTATGAGCTTATCAACACATTTTGCGATTCATTTTTATATATAAGAAGATAACGTGGCTGAGTACCAAACATACAACATAGCGTTTATAATACATATTAGTAGGGATTGTGTGGATTGTCCAAGATTAGACAATAAGTGTCAAATAAATTAGAAAATCTAGCATCTATGCAGACGAAGTCGCGGGCACCAGCTAGTATAATAAATATTGTATATTTAATTTAATCAGCACTTACAAATAAATAGTTGTGAAGTATTGGATTCTCAAGAATGAGACTTGGATAATATTCCCTATTCCCGACGCATAAAGGAGCCAATACTTTGGCTGTCAGAAATATACATTGGAAGCGAATTCCAAAGACAGACTGCATGAGCAAAATAATAGCAAAGGAAATTGTTGTTACAGGCAGGAACACTAAGTAGGTGCTTAAGTTAGGACCTACAGAGAGCCTTTGTTGAATCGGCAAAGGAAAATTGTTCTCGAAGTAAGAAGGATACGTGAGATTTAATAGGACATTAAAAAGGAAAAAAGAGCATTCGAACATTCCACAATAGGCCACTTGAGATCGTTAGGAAATTCGGAAATGTGTTCAAATTTCTTCAAAACGAAAATTAATTTCATTTACAGAATTGACCTCTCTACAGATCTATTATACGAGTAAGTATAGATTAGGAAATCTAGAGTTATAAATATTCCATTATTATTAGAACCGTACCAAAATATGTCGTCATCATAAAAATTAACCTCAAAGTCAGCAATGCCACCATTTTGTGAAACAGTTAACAGATGATAAACAATAAGTACTTACCCGGGTTTCGTTAACTGTCAGCTTCTCAACGTCGAATAAACGAGCGCCGTTAGACTGAATCGCCGGGAACAAATTGAAAGGGTAAGCAAATAAAATCATTCCCCGTCACATTGATGGGGGTGCGCGAGTGACAGCCGCTGAATATCGGGATTTAGGCAATACTGAAGTGCCCTATAATTCAAACGGAGTTTTTAATGATGGACTTTATTTGTTTTAGTTTGAATTTGAACAAACAATCGCGCTGTGCAAATGTAATCGTAATTAATGACAATTAAGAATGCAATGTCTTGCTTCACTACATAGTATATAAGAAAGTCGCTATCCGTCGTCTGTCTGTCCCTATGTATGCTTAGATCTTTAAAACAATATCACTACGTTAAATTTGCAGTCCCGTATTTTCCCGGGATTTTTATTTAACAAAATGTATTTCAAAAAGCCGCTTCCATAATTTGTGAGCCAAAAATTAACTTTAGGGTAAATATGCTTCCGATCATCCGATCTCTAATAATAACATCCATTAAATAGTGAAGAAATACTGTTATGTTTGAGGTTTCTAATGTAATATCGAAAATAATTACATTTTTTCTGCGTACATTGCAAACGATTATATACAACGTTCACAGTTTTTCTGTAGTGTATTTTGTATCAGCATTGCACCCGTGCGAAGCCAGGGCGGGTCGCTAGTCTATGATAAATGTGAAATAACTCTTGGGTATCACAACTACAGTAACAAAGATTATTTATGTAACGCGGAAGCATCACTTTATAATTGTCCCAGCAAAAGTTTAACAAAGAGCTAAAAGTTTTTATATAAATTTACAAAATCAGAAAACATAAATCCCTACTAATATTACGAGTACAAACGCGAAATTTTCTATGGAAGGACGTCTTTTCCTTTTTAATTGTTCAAAATATGATAAGTGTCAAGTAAGTAGGAAAAAATCTACCATCAGTGCAGACGGAGTCGCGGGCACTAGCTATTATTGTAATAAATGTAATCTGAATATGGTATCTGCATAAACAAAAACAATGTATGCAACATTAACATTTTTGGATATTATCAGCAGATTTATAATTGACAATCGTTAGGATTTCAGACGTGAACAATGGAGTTGTATGGGAAATACTATTTTGCAACTAGTCAGCCAGAAATCGTTGCTCCAATCTTCGGTGGGCGAACGGCGAACGGTCAGCGATCCGCCAAAATTTGCGGCGCACACACAAATGCACAATCAAACGCTGCCTTCAGATATCTGACGTTTGACAATGGCGGAACAGAGCCAATTTCCTTTGCTAGACCCCAATTGGAGTGGTGAATCGTTTGTTCGCTTGACCACAATGCGGGTAATATTGTTTCAATAATTTCAATGATAGCGTTGAAGTATTTTAGTACTGTATGCTTTTTTTTTGACGGACCTATACTGAGGCCACTTGTGGCTATGTTCAGCTCCCTAGTGTTGAGTGGTTTCAAGGTGTCTCTGAGATCCCGGCTTCGAATCCCGGTGGCAGCGGATTTGTACCTTAATCTTGTACGGTTGTTAATATATGTTTGTATGAAAAATATTTATATATGTATAAAATATGTACGTCTATCCGTTAACCTAACACAAGTCTTGCAGAGCTTCCTTTGGGTTAGGACAATTGGTGTGAGTGTAATAAAATATTCAGATTGTAATAAAATGTTCAAATATTCAGAAATAAATTTAATAGTACATTATGGTACAAGTGTGTAATGTTGGTGAATCATCAATACACACGTGTATCATACAACGTTTTTCAACACACTTCTGAATAAAATAATACTTAAATAAAAAACCATTTTCTTCATAAATTGTATTTGCAGAGATCTTAATTAATAACTAACTAAATAACTTCAAAAGAGAAAACGAGACGAGTTGTGAAAAATGTTTCGTAATGGCGGGATAAATTAATCAGTTTTCCTATGCGCGCGCATCGGCCATAGACTAATAAATTTCGTAATGGCGGGATAAATTAATTAGTTTTCCTATGCGCGCGCATCGGCCATAGACTAAAAAATGAGGTTTCTTTTTTTTTTGGGCTTTCGCGGATAGCTTTTTAGCGCAAATGTAAGCGTAACTCAACCAATAATATTAAAAAAAAAACTATTACTCACTCGTGAATAATAGTAATGAAAAAGTCACAGTTTGATAATAGGTGTCATTATGTGCCTAATTGCCATGGGATTAGAGCCACTTTATGAGGAAGTTTTTTTTTTTATTGCTAAAGTTGACAAACAAGCAGGCTGCCCACCTGATGGTAAGTGGTAACAGTCGCCTATAGTACATGTGGTTCCCACGAGATTCGCAGCAAATCTGCAAACCTCATAAGAACCACAGTGTACGTTGCCAACTTGTGACATAAGATGTAAAGTCACAGTACCCAGTAATTTCACTGCCTATCTTACCCTTCACGCCGGAACACAGCAAAGCGAACCCTGCTGTTGGCGGCGGAAATAGTATAGTATAAAATAGGTAAGACGGAGGTACCCATGCAGACGACCCTGGTACAGAGTCTACCTCCTAGCAAGTGTGTTGAAAATATTATTTAAGAAGTGTGTTGAAAATATTATTTATATCATGAAAATTAGATCGAAACTTTTTATACAAGAAGCGAACAAAAGTGAAGCTAATCATTTCTCAAATACGTTGTCTCATCCGCCTAGAAGATTAGCATGTCAGAGAAGAATGACGGGTCGGAGCCGACGGCTCGAACAATGGAATGGCCTGGCTTCGGTTTAGCATTGCTAATCAGCCTCCGAATCTGCTGCATCTGACTGCACCCAGACACGTGACGTCATCCGAAACAGCATTCGAATGTTATGTGTTATGTATTATTTAACTATTATTATTTTATTAAGTTGCTTCTGGCTTCGTGTTATTATTATGTTACAATTGCTTCGTAGCTATTATGGGAAGAACAAAAAGTTGAAGAAAAAAATCTATGATTGATCATAACTTAGAAGTAGGTACGCAGTCAAGGTTGTAATGCTATTTAGTTGTACAAGGTTATCAATACATAGTATAAAACAAAGTCGCTTTTGCTGTATGTCCGTATGTATGCTTAGATCTTTAAAACTACGCAACGGATTTTGACGCGGTTTTTTTTAATAGATAGAGTGATTCTTAAGGAAGGTTTGTATGTATAATAAATGCATAATATAGTAGAGAAACACTGATAAATTTAAAGGTTTCTAATGTGATGTCGTAAATAAGCACGTTTTTTTGCGCTTATATTGCAAACGCTGGCTGAACCCTACGAGATAGACCAAAATAATGTACTACAGTATTGTACAACTTACAAAAATCCACAAAAAAGTCCGCGATGGTATATGTCTATGTCTTAGGGATAACCCACCATAACCATTTTTTCACTGCACCCGTGCGAAGCCGGGGCGGGTCGCTAGTATGTTACAAAATACATCTACAAGTCTCGTCAGTACAAGTATCATCTACTTGTACTCTCACACACATTATGTATTTTGTCAACAAAGTTGTTTTTGATCTACATTCGTTATTGCTGGGGGTTTTTTTCGAACAAATGAAAAATGAAGACACATGTAGCAAATAAATGAAGTTATATCCATAACAACAAACCATTGTTATTTACAATAATGGGGAAGATAGTTATCTTCCCTCTTTGTTTTGGGAATCATTACATTTATAGCCACCGTTAGGGAGGTAACGTGAAAGGTTCAAGTTTTCCTGCTTTCAATGAAAAGATATATTAAGTGAAAAAATATTTAAAATTCAAGATATCAAGTTGTTTATTCATTTTTAACCTATGGATGGTGCACAGAAAGAGATTGAGGATATCGACACTAATATTTAAAGAAAATCATTATTTATATTTTAGTATGTATCTAAAAGATGATATAAAAAATTACTGATCAGCTTTTTTATGAATTATAATTCTAGAAAAGCATAATAATATCATAGCTATATATTAAAATATACTTTATACAGACTTAATAATCTATACCAGGGGTCACCAATTAGCTTCGCTCGGGGTCCATTTTAGGAAGAGAAATGACATTCGCGGTCCACATATTTAATAAATAAATAATTTGGAACAAAGGTAATTACAAAGGTATTATTATTTACATATCAATGAGAAGTGGCATTTTTTATTGTTGATTACCTGTGTGAAGTTTGGAGTGGAATTCCTGAAGATGTTCAACAGTAAGTCGAGATCGCAATCTATTCTTAGCGAAGTTCATCTTCGAAAATGCTGCTTCGTATATATATGTTGACACAAACAAAGTAAGAAGTTTCAATGCAAATTTTTGTAATTCTGGATATTTATTACCACACACAAATTTTATCCAGAACTCTTCACTGGACACATCAGGTTTGTGTTTTAAAACTGTGTTTTACTAAACAACACTAAAATGGGTCGGCGGTCCGTATACGGATCGCGGTCCGCCATTTGGTGACCCCTGATCTATACATTCTATTTGACATACACATAACATTATATGTTCTAAATACATATTATTATGTAGTGGTAATGCTGCCAACCTTTTGCTATGATTGACGGCGATTTGTTTCAGATTTTTTATTTATAAGTTAGTTTTATTTGAGGTTTTTTTTTACTCTTTTAATAATAATTTATTTTTAGGGAAGTTTTTCAATAGTTATATCTGGAATCCTTTATCTGGAAAATAATTGTCATAAAAAACCAATATATATTTCATATTATTTACCTAAATAAATATAAGATATAATAATAATAAAACAACAAATAGTTTTGTATTTAAAATGTTATAATATATGTACGAAGCCTGAAAGTAAATAAGCCCACATATATGTATACATACTTATATACATAGGCATATATAAATATATGCTTAAAATATTATGACAATATTAAGTTAACGCCGACCCCCTTGATATAGCATTTATGTTGCTCATGAACATGCTTACAGCTTATTTAAGAAACTCAATTTTCTTGGGGTGTTTTTGATATCTCAAAGGATTATATATGAAAGGGTGTTCCACAAAGGAATGGGTTACTATGTCGCGGGTGGTTAAATTATAAGCCAACTCCAGCGTACACGAGAAATGTATTTATTATTTTTTTTTAAAATTACATATAATGGGTCGTGGGTAATTTAGGCCCGACTGACAGTTTGCTTCCGTGATTCCCGGACTTCCCTGGTGGGTTGCAGCCAAAGGTGATGGGTGACCGCTGGAGGGGGAACCAAGTAGCGTGGTGTAGGTGGCGATGGCGCAACGACAGGCCAGGGTTGATGCCGTAAGTGGCGGCGCCGCTTTTAAGCCCGTACTTTGTTCCCTGGGGAAATGATCATCAGCTTAAGCCACGATTC
Organism: Scirpophaga incertulas; assembly: GCA_036419045.1. NCBI lineage: Eukaryota > Metazoa > Arthropoda > Insecta > Lepidoptera > Crambidae > Scirpophaga > Scirpophaga incertulas. The sequence continues at coordinate 19,587,956 of CM071640.1, forward strand.
TATTGAGCGCCTCCGTTGATTGCGATCACCATAAAAGCCGAGCCAAGCGAAGTCGGGTGCCAAAGCGTAGGTAGAAGGTGAAGTGGCGGTGATCACAATCAGAACGGAGTACGAGAACAAACAACTAACAAAAGAAAATTAAAAGCAAATAGGTAATCGAGTGCCTACTACTTATTTATTTATTTACAATTCATTTTAAATACTATTAATTTAAATACAAAAGTATGTAGACACGGCGTCACGTCAAGTCACCCTTATTGACCTTTGGATCGTTACATATGAGGTAGCAGTGCTATTGGGAGGTAGATTGACCTGACGCTGTCTGTACGATAAAATTTATATAATTAAAACGCGACTAAGAAACAAAGGGTGCTAAATAATTATTAATTACACTTTTAAGCATAAAGCATTACGTTATACTATTAATTACTGCTTATCTATACTTTTAATAATACTAAGCGATTATAAAATAGTAATTGTTCATCACTTACCCTGTCGGGGAAATAAATCACTTCACAAAAGTATATTACTGTGAATTGAATGTGTAAATAGTTATCACAATATAATACAATACAGTCAATACGTGACTGCTATTATATATTTACAAAAATGTTGTGACAATATTCAATTAGCAGACCGTGCTACCACGGGCTTGCTCCTGCGACGAGTGGGAATCGATCGGCAAAGATCGGCCACGCACGGCTCGTGCACAGAGCGCGCAGCATTGGTCTATGCGAACACAAGGCGTAAGGAATGAATAGCTGCCGGTTAGGGTACCGCGCGTCAAATAAGTGAACCATCATCGATTACATATTATTCGCTTAGTTGATTGTATTATTTATTGTATATATAATATTGGTAAGTTAAGTTACGTTTATTGTTTAATTAAGTTAAGTGTGTTTTAAATTTGTAATTAATGAATTTATTTATTTTAATCTAAGTTTATGTATTTATGATGTTAAGTTGTATGTTTTTTTATAGTGTACTTTTTTATTTTTAAATAATTTAAGATTCTTTTTTATTAATATAATCTTTTTTTGTTAGTTATTTAGTTTTATTTTTATGTTTTTTTTTTTTATTAATTATTCCTTTTATTATTGTTTAAAGTAGGAATGTACGTATAACGTTACATTACCCCGCTGCGTCACCAAGGATTTTATTCTCTTTATAATAAAATCCGCACTTTAAAGTGATTAGTTATTGTTTGTATTTACCCATTCAAACTTATTTCATACATCACGCTAACATAAGGGCAACAATAAGCACATTGGAATATTGACGCATACTACCATTAGAAAGGTTCCTGTTATTTAAATAAAAACTGGTAACCCATACAAACTACATTACATTACCTAGATGTTATTACACGCAAAGTAACGTATTAAGTAAATTGAAATAATAAAAAAAATAGCAATGCTATTTGTTTAAACCAATAAGTTTCAAATCTTTGATATGCCATGTTCCTAAGTCTTTACCGGACATATCTTGAAGCACATACACAAGAGGAGATTTTTTATGAATTACACGACATTTAATGAATTTTGGTGCCAATTTCTTGCTGAAATATTTGTCTTTATCGCTTAAAACGTAAGCACGCTTCATAACAATATCTCCAACATTAAATTCGGCATCTTTTCTTCTCAAATTATAGTGTGCTGTATTTTTTTTTTATGTGCATGCCAAAGTTTTGCCTGTACGTCATTAAAAATGTTGTGACAATATTCAATTAGCAGACCGTGCTACCACGGGCTTGCTCCTGCGACGAGTGGGAATCGATCGGCAAAGATCGGCCACGCACGGCTCGTGCACAGAGCGCGCACCATTGGTCTATGCGAACACAAGGCGTAAGGATGAATAGCTGCCGGTTAGGGTACGCGCGTCAAATAAGTGAACCATCATCGATTACATATTATTCGCTTAGTTGATTGTATTATTTATTGTATAGTATAATATTGGTAAGTTAAGTTACGGTTTTATTGTTTAATTAAGTTAAGTGTGTTTTAAATTTGTAATTAATGAATTATTTATTTTAATCTAAGTTATGTATTATGATGTTAAGTTGTATGTTTTTTTATAGTGTACTTTTTTTTTTTAAATAATTTAAGATTTCTTTTTTATTAATATAATCTTTTTTTGTTAGTTATTTAGTTTTATTTTTATGTTTTTTTTTTTATTAATTATTCCTTTTATTATTGTTTAAAGTAGGAATGTACGTATAACGTTACATTACCCCATGCCCCACGTTGGGCGCCAGTGTCGCGGTGGTTAAATTATAGCCAACTCCAGCGTACACGAGAAATGTATTTATTATTTTTTTTTAAAAATTACATATAAATGGGTCGTGGGTAATTTAGGCCCGACTGACAGTTTGCTTCCGTGATTCCCGGACTTCCCTGGTGGGTTGCAGCCAAAGGTGATGGGTGACCGCTGGAGGGGAACCAAGTAGCGTGGTGTAGGTGGCGATGGCGAACGACAGGCCAGGGTTGATGCCCGTAAGTGGCGGCGCCGCTTTTAAGCCCGTACTTTGTTCCCTGGGGAAATGATTATCAGCTTAAGCCACGATTCTATTGAGCGCCTCCGTTGATTGCGATCACCATAAAAGCCGAGCCAAGCGAAGTCGGGTGCCAAAGCGTAGGTAGAAGGTGAAGTGGCGGTGATCACAATCAGAACGGAGTACGAGAACAAACAACTAACAAAAGAAAATTAAAAGCAAATAGGTAATCGAGTGCCTACTACTTATTTATTTATTTACAATTCATTTTATTTACTATTAATTTAAATACAAAAGTATGTAGACACGGCGTCACGTCAAGTCACCCTTATTACCTTTGGATCGTTACATATGAGGTAGCAGTGCTATTGGGAGGTAGATTGACCTGACGCTGTCTGTACGATAAAATTTATATAATTAAAACGCGACTAAGAAACAAAGGGTGCTAAATAATTATTAATTACAACTTTTAAGCATTAAGCATTACGTTTACTATTAATTACTGCTTATCTATACTTTTAATAATACTAAGCGATTATAAAATAGTAATTGTTCATCACTTACCCTGTCGGGGAAATAAATCACTTCACAAAAGTATTATTACTGTGAATTGAATGTGTAAATAGTTATCACAATATAATACAATACAGTCAATACGTGACTGCTATTATATATTTACAAAATGTTTGACAATATTCAATTAGCAGACCGTGCTACACGGGCTTGCTCCTGCGACGAGTGGAATCGATCGGCAAAGATCGGCCACGCACGGCTCGTGCACAGAGCGCGCACCATTGGTCTATGCGAACACAAGGCGTAAGGAATGAATAGCTGCCGGTTAGGGTACCGCGCGTCAAAAAGTGAACCATCATCGATTACATATTATTCGCTTAGTTGATTGTATTATTTATTGTATATATAATATTGGTAAGTTAAGTTACGTTTATTGTTTAATTAAGTTAAGTGTGTTTTAAATTTGTAATTAATGAATTTATTTATTTTAATCTAAGTTTATGTATTTATGATGTTAAGTTGTATGTTTTTTTATAGTGTACTTTTTTATTTTTAAAATAATTTAAGATTTCTTTTTTATTATATAATCTTTTTTTGTTAGTTATTTAGTTTTATTTTTATGTTTTTTTTTTTAATTAATTTATTTCTTTTTGTTTATTGTTTAAAGTAGATATGATACGTATAACGTTACAACTAATATATGTAAACGTTTAATATAGTGTTTTGTAATATCTATGAAGGCAGACGACCAGAACAGATATAATGGATTTATTTTAATACTAGCGGACCCGACAGACTTCGTCCTGTCAAAAAGATTTGTACAGTGGCAGTTTTTTGTTCCTAATTATTTTATAGATAATGTTGCATAGCCAACCAAATCGCAAAAAATGTCTAAATGACCTATTACATTTTGTGGTTATTCAATTTTGGAACGTGACATTAAATCGTCCAACGATGTATTCTGTGCTCCAACGCACGCACGCACACTGTTTTGATAGATATGATTGAATTTTCAACTATATGTAGCGTTAATAAAGCTCAAATTGACTCTTTGATGTTAGGAACACACCTTCATTGCTTAGAAACAGTGAGTGCTTGCAATATGAACTTTATACAATAACAATAAAGCTCAATTCGACTGTACGTTTAAGTTAGAAAACGTTTGCATGGGAAAATAAAAGGGCTGTTTTTAGGGTATTCCGATAATTATTCGAATTTTCCTCATTGTAAAAACCCTCCTTGAACTTCAACGAACATTAACAAAAAAGAATTGGCCAAATTGAAAAAGCATTTATTCAAAATAGCACTCAATTTTACGAACAAGTAAATCTGCCAAACTGTGTTCCAGTTTGTTGGCAGATAGGTATTGCTCCGAACCGGAGTGCGTGACACAATATACCACTTTAAAGCATAACTTTTTCATTGAAAAATAAAATGTGGAGAAAATAAAAAAAAAAATACAAATATGAAAGCTATACAAACTTTACTATTTAGTCTAACACAGTACTTACGTTTAACAAACTCAATTATACTTAACAAAAAAAACTTACTTAAAAAAAAAAGACAAACATAAGTGACTAACTGAACTATAGTTTACTCCTTGTTTAGGTTATTATAGTAATTGCTTAATAGAAATTTTTCCAAGTTACTTTTAAAAAAACTAGAAATAGGCTGCTGTGTTAGTAAGATTAAACAAATTTAATATTTAAAGCTACAACTCTAATAAAATTGATAGACCAAAACAAAAAAAGTGATCTGTCACGCCACGGGCAGACTAACACTGCTATGAACATGTCATGAAACCGACAATTTGATATGCAAAGTATGCAGATTAAAATCATGTACGCTTGAACCGTTGGATATGCGTGATATTCACACAACCAGCATCAGTTAATACGAGGATCGTTCACAATTTAATAGGTTGTAGCAACGGCTGCAAACCAATCATTAATTCATATGCACGAGAATGTTATCTTAAGATACCTTATAATTCCGTTCGCACCTGTGTCCGTTCAACGTCTGGTATGTGCGGAAATTACTATAAAGTGTATGTCAGCAATATCAACGCCTAAAAATAACGGCTTAATTATTTAACCCGGCGTGAGTGAGGTTGGGTATGTCATACCCGAAAAGTTTCTAAACGCAGATATTTTAATGTTACTGTTGCCATGCTGTCAAGTCCTGGTGTTTCAGTAGCTGGAGGTAAAGATGCAAGGGGTGAGGTACGGTATCGAGTTTAGTGTTGCACCGGCGGCGACGGCAAATACACATGCGTACCCGCGGCTGGGGTACGGAATTGTGTTGATTTGTAGGTGTAATTTTGGTGCTCTATTACATGATCTCACAAGACTTTTCAGTTCCTTTTTTATTTATAATAATTATTGTACAAGACACTATTGTCATATTAATTTACCAAAGTTGGAATTTTGTTAGATTTTTATGGCAAAAGAAATTAATTGCCTGAATTTGTATTTTGGAAAATAATTTAGATACGAGTATGTGTTATTTCAATAAAAAATAATGCTGCTTAACTTAATGTTGGTATTTTATTTACTCATCTTGTTGAATAGTCACTATTATTAATATATCTTAAGCATTAATTTTAATTACACAATCATAGTATCAAAATTTTACATCAAAATTTTGGGTATATCATACCCACCTTATAGCTGGAGTAACAATTTCTCACCTCATTCACGCCGGGTTAAAGCAATGGAATATTAGCGTGACTTTTATGACTTGCACTCTTCCCGACTGACTGAATATTGACCCCAACCAATTCATATCAAATTATTACACCTTTTAAAATCAAATGTGCAACTGTGTTCCGCCACGTGGCTCACTGTACTGGCACCTATCCTCGACCAGAGACCTTTTTTTTTTTTTTTTTTTTTTTTTTGTTTCCCTGAGGAAAATGCATTAAATTGCATACCCCGGCTGTGGCGAGCCGGGTTATGTGGGCTCTCCTCCCCAGAAGGGGGAGGCCTACCCACTAAAAACCTCAGGGATGGCCTTCCTCAGGCATGTAGGGAGCCCCGGAACAGAAAGCTTCTTCCGGAACCCCCAGCCTCCGCTCCCCCGTCGACACAGGGGAGCCCTCCTCGGGGGAGGCTTACTACCTCCCCCGGTCTCCTCCACCGACGACGCCCCCCGGCCACGGAAGGGGCGTGGTCCATCCCGGGTCGCCGTAGCAGTCGCGAATTACTCGCGCCCGCCGGCGACCCGCGGCGACCAAGAGACCTATTTTTGAAGTACGAATGCGACTTCGAAATCACCGATGTGACTAATAATCACCGATTTTCAATAATTCTTATTTTTTGAATATCACTGATGTGACTACCTTAGTCACAGATGTGATTTCATTACGAGTGCCCTCACCCACTCGTAATCAAGTCATACTTGTGGAAATGTTATCTGTGTTTTGTTTAGAGAACATATTGACAAGAATCTGAAGTTGATGTGTTGATTTTTCAGTCTATATATGTGTGTGTATATATATATATACGTGTGTAATATATATATGTGTGGTATATATATATATAATAACCATAATGGTTAAGCCGGCAATAACCGGCAGCGGCTACATTCTGCGTGGAACCGAACTCTTACATTTATGTGTGTATTTTATCTATGTTGGCAGCTCTGCGATCGACTTTCAAAAATTGGATATTTAGGAATCCGTGACCTCAAAGTCACCGCTGACTAAATAGTCAGCGGTGATTTCGAAATCGCATTCGTAATTCAAAAATAGGTCTCCAAGTCATCTAATCATTACACCTTTTAAAATCAACTGTGCGACTCTTCCGTCACGTGGCTCACTGTGCTGCCATCTATTGGATAACGTCACAAACAAAAAAGAGACAGTAGTCAAATCCGCAATCTATCATCACGGTATAACCTCAAGCATGTGAAGTAGAATTGCATATTTACATTACAATGACTGCGTATAATAATTAAGGTTTTAACAAAAGTATTTATTAATTTGAATTGGAACTGTTGCAAGCGAGTTTATTAACGGCAGTGATGAATTGATTGGGGTTTACGATGGATGTGTGGTGTGACAAGGATGGATAAGATAAGGAATGAGTACATAAGAGGAAGCCTGAAAGTAGCGCCAGTGGTAGAAAAAGTGAGAGGAAGTAGATTAGCATGGTTTGGACATGTGATGCGGAGGGATGAAGGCATGTCACAAAACGAATGTTGAATATGAAAGTGGAGGATACACGGCAGAGGAAGGCCGAATAAAAGATGGATCGATTGTGTGAAGAATGATATAAGAATGAAAGGAGTAAGCATGGAAATGACGGCTGATAGAGAGGAATGGAAGAAAAAGATCTACTGCGCCGACCCCAGATAATGGGAAATGGGCAAGAGGATGATGATGAATTTGGTGGGTGGGGGTGAAATTTTGTAGAAGTAACAGAAATATTGTGATAACGCTTCATACTAAATACACTGCAACGATATGGTAAATGCATAATTACATTAGTTGTCTTGATGTTGCCTTTTTAGTGGCCGTAATTGTACCTGGGCGACCTCCGAGCGGTCATTGACCGGGCACGTGACAGGTGTACGTATTATTTTGCATATCACTAGCATGAGTCACAGGTGTTCGCCGTGCATTTACTTTCACAGAATGCAAAGGGATAGAGCTGAAGTTTTTAATTGGAAACATTTTAATTAACGCTAGACGCCGAATACCTATCATTCCGTGTTGTTAGGAAAGGTCGTTGGTGCAGTGGTACGTGATCGATTAACGATTACTAAAGTTAAGTAACATTAACAGAGGTCTGTCCCGGGATGGGTGAACAAAAACCTTAATCCTGAACCTGATCTCGTTACTACAAGGTCGTTCAACCGTCCTATCGAACTATGAGAGTGAAGGAGCGGTCTATTGAAATTTTTGTCACCATAAACTTGTGAGCCACCGACTAGCTCTTCTTTGCAGCAAATAAGACCACAGGAAATAGAAACAGTATTTATTATTAAAACATTACTTAATTTTTTTTATTATCGAACAAAAAGTTCTATATGTATGACAACTCTTGCCATGTCAGGAACGCCGTTCAAAATATTTTCCAAAATTCATAAAGCACAAAATTCGACCTATAACAGTGTTCCTGTTACATTGTCAGGAGTTTAAACATTGATTCTAACACCCGAGATAGCGGTCATTTTTCAAATTTTGCCCTCTAGAAAAATCTATTGGCCAACTTTGTAACACAAACCAAACAAACTAAACTTGTAAACTTTACAAAGTTTCATTAAAATCCATTCACTAGTTTTTATCTGAAAGAGTAACAAACAATCATCCATACTTACAAACTTTCGCGTTTGTAATATATAGTAGGCATTATAAGTTTTTATTGAGTGTTAATAAGTTATTATAAGTGTTTAACTTATTACAAGTTTACGATTTACAATAGCAATCACCAAACCAAGTCTAAAAATATGGTTTATATTAATGACCCGCGCCCACGCCGTTGGGTATAATATTAATAATCCCCGAAGCGAGCACGAACGCGATCCGAATTAAACCCGAAGCCATCGCGCGCCGTCCGCTGCCTGTTTTTTTCTCCGATTCACTTTGCAAAACGCTACCACGTAAAAACCTTTTTATTTTTCGGTTTTTATATAACCTATGACACTCAGCAATAACGTGGCCTTCTATTGCTGAAAGAATTTTTAAAATCGGTTCAGTAGATCCTGAGATTACCCCTTACAATTTAACAAATATACAAACACACAAACTTTACTTCTTTATAATATTAGTATAGATTAAGTGTTAAAAAAATTAGGTAAGAATAACAAAATACAAACAATAAACATATCTCGTTTGTTTTATTGCAGCATTTCTCGACAAGATGGCGTTCGTTCTAATTGGATTGCGCTTCGGCAAGAATCAGAGCGAATTGAGCCGTGAAATCTTACAAATTTGTTGTGAACTGTTCAAATTGTGTAAACTTGCGGTAACTCTTCTAAGTTGGCGGACTTTGGTCATATTTAAACGCAGCGCTTGTTAAGACAATTAAAGTAATAAATTTATATTAATTAAGCTTTTATTTTTACCAAAGTGAATTGTTAGGAACGGGCGAGAAACTATACAAGGGTTGTCTCCTTGGGTAATTCTGTCTTATTTGTTTCTACCGCAAAACTGAGCGGTTTACAGATTTGCTGAAAATCTCACAGCAGACACATGTACTAGGCGTCTGTTACCGTTACCATCAGGTGAGCTGCTTATTTGTTAATATCCATACTAACATTATAAATGGGAAAGTGTGTCTGTCTGTTTGTCCGTCTTTCACGGCAAAATGGAGCGACGAATTGACGTGATTTTTTACGTGGAGATAGTTGTAGTTGATGAAGAGTAACATAGTGTAAAAATATTATTCAAATAAAACTATGTAGTACTCATTTTATTTTCTTTTTCTGAAGTTGACGTATAAGGTTTGTCAACACACTTCCAACAAAAAAAAAAAAAAAATTGATTGAAATATCTGCTGAAAAATTCACTCCAATACTCAATACTTTTATTGCAAACATTATGTACATCATATGATGCAAAAAAAAAAAAAAAAGGTCTTAGGCATAGTTTAGTTTACATAATGACCCTGTTAGGGTATGACATTATTGTGCGCAGCTATTTATTTTATACTATTGTCATCTTCATGTTATATATTATATTGTTTTGTCCATTAAATATTCGTCTAAGCTGTAATACACCTCACACCTCTCGATTAATATATCTTTGAGTATTTTTGCAAATTTAATATCGTCTTCAATTTCTTTAATTTGCACAGGAAGCTTGTTAAATATTTTTTAATACAGTGGCTCAAAAAGTGGTGTATTGCAGGGACGTGTAGCGTTCGGGATCTGGGCTATTTCACACTCGTGCTTTTTTTTGCCTTTCCCGAACTCGTGCGTTTTCTTTCCCAACTGTCAAAATAATTTCTATTAAAAAAACGACCATGAAGAAATAGCTACGTTTCTTGGTCTGCCGGATGCCGAGTGTTACACTGGGCATAGATTCAGAAGGACCTCTGCTACATTATTGGCAGATTCAGGAGCCAATTTGACGTCCTAAAGCGACTAGGTGGTTGGAAATCGGACAAAGTTGCAGAAAACTATATTGGTGATTCATGAAACAACAAACTAGAAACTGGGAAAAAGATCACACAATCCATTAACTTAAGGTCCAGTCCGTCTCCTTCACATGCTGAAGAGAACGTTCGTCCATCTACGAGTACCTTCGTTGATAATGATAATTCATCAGATCCAATTCCATTAACTAGCAAACGCCATTGTATGACAAATTTACATGAACAATCATACGAAATTAATAATAGTTTGTCTCGAACAGTAAATATGCAACCAAAAACTTCCCCAGTTAGTAATAAAAAACTGTACCAATTTGAATGTATATGTGAATTATAACTTTTATAAGAAATAAATGATTAGTTTAATTGAGTTTATTGTGTTTTTATAATTTGATTAAATTGCTTCATTTTTTTCGCAACTGTATTAAAAATAGTCGTTCAGTACACGTACGGAACCGTCATTGCAACTCGTTCCGACTGTCAACCCTCGCCTTCGGCTCGGGTAGACATTTGTCGGAACTCTTTGCAATGACAGCCATTCCGTACTAGTAATGAAATATACTATTTACGGCTATCGAATATGGGCCTCTGCTATGTATTGCAAGATTTGAATGTGGCAAGACCAGGAAGCTGATTCTCATGCAATCGAATTTTTTCCATATTAAAATTCGTATACGAATTCCTCCGCTCTACTGAAAAGTTCGAATGTTTCGTTTATCTCGTATTCTGAGCATCCATAGAACAATTACTATTCGAAATAGTACGTCGGGTATAGATTAAATAATAAATTACGTAATTAATAAGCGTTTATAAAAACGCTGTACTGCTTCATCTACTAATAGGTTTTATACGTAAATATTACTTTTAAAAATATATTATTTTATTAATATGATACTTGAATTTTAAAACTCTTAAGTTTTTTAGTAAACAACTTTCAAACGAGAAATTAAAAATTATTTATTTCCGATATTTTCTACACACATATATATATATATTTTTTGCCTACCTTTGTTTTTAATAAGTCAATGCGTGATCGCTGTTGAATCACTGGCTGAAACATTTGGAATGAGTTTTAATGTAAGTTCTTATTTAATCGAAAATGTTTAATAACTTTGCATTGCTCAAATCAAATGGACCTACATTTGCTGAAACACTTCGTCGCGGCGCGTTCTGCATTCGCTGCCTCTAACTCTTGAACTAAATTATAAATAAAATCTACAATAAAATTCCTATGTAAAGTCAAATCAACACAAACAAAAAGTATATCCAATCAAACTTTGATTTAAATTCGTATTCGAATGTCCACTTCTACTGGTCCGTATCACTCGTTTTGTTCGAATGACGTTCATGCGAACTAGTTCGATTGTGAACTTCTGAGAATAGACTAACTGTGTTACATTCGAAAAAAATTCGAACTTCCAACTTTTTTTACGAATGTGAACTTTTTTCTATTGCATTAGAGTCGTGCCCCTGTTTGTGTTTGTGTATAGTTCTTTTTTGATAATTTTTTACATTAGGCACTTTTTGGAACAAATTTGGTTTTTTTTTTACAAATTCATATGATTCTAATATGAACATTGACACAACTGTTAATATTTTAAGTCTTATAAACTCCTACTACACCGTGGTAATAAATAATATTTCAACTGATAAGCGATCGCCACAAAATGTAAAAATATTATTCAAATAATATTATGTAGTAATGGAACGATGCAGAACAATTTTAACATCTCATTTTATCCCGGAAAAATCGACAGATCCCACGTGATGCGTAATAAAGGCTTCCTCAAAAACTACTGCACAGAATTTTTATGCGGTTTTTATCAATATAGATAGAGTGATTCTTGAGCAAGGTTTTGCAGTATTTATTATTTCGGAAAAAATGGATAGTCCCACCGGAAGTGCGATAAAACCTTCGCGCCTATAAACCGACTTCCGCGCATATGTAGCCGTGGGCAAAAGCTCTGTATAGACCCAATCCCGAAATCCACGCGGGCGAAGCGCGGGCAGAAAGCTAGTATAAAATAATAAGAAGGTACGTGCTTTCTTGACCTGACATTAATTCGACGAATATACGTACATGAGTGTTTCTCCGAAATTGCGTTCTTTGTCTGATTCATATGGCCTAATTTTTTTTTCACATTTAAGCTTATAAAACATATTTTTACGAAAGATTGGTAACCTAAGATACAATGTGTGAAAAAGGCACTGTTTAGGACTTATGAGTTTCGGACCGCGAAAAGGAAATTTAAAAAAGTAATAAAAAAAAAAGATTTTGACATTATTTTTTCGGTACTTGACTGTCACTTCGGATTTTTTCACGGCATTTTTATTGAGTTTATTTACGGCGGATTAATAATTGATCTTTTACGTGTCATTTACAGTTACGTTTGTACCATTGGATTGGAAAAGTGGTCGGCCACGCGTTCTCCTATTTTACATACTACAAGTATTGTAATATATTATATATATTTATAACCACATACGGTAGGGCACATTAGTACACACAAAACACACTTTCAAGCAAAGCCAGAACTACGGAACGGTAAGCAATATTATTATATAATTAAATAATATAAGAAAATAACGGGCGTTCGGGAAAACGCAACATTTTTGGTAGCAGAGCGTGGTTTTCTTTTCGGTTACGGACCTGTTATTTTGTAAATTCTTTGTTTTGTAATTTTATATAATTATTAAAATGTCGGACGGTTACAACGAAATTCGTCGCATATTACAATGGTTGGTAAGCGCATTTTCTCTGGTGAGTAGACCAGACAGGGTTGAGGCCTTGAAAGAGCGGGCTTCAAATGCGAACAGATACATGGCGGACCTGGATCAAGCTTTACAAATGTGTTATGATAGGGCTGACATGAATCCAGACAATGAAACTTTGCAGGCAAGGTTGATTCAAGCTCAGGCAGACTACAAGCAATGCTTAGAATATTATGACAGCATTATTCAGGCGGTAAGGACACTGGATCTGGCCAGTAGTCCCACGGTTAAGGGTCAGTCAAGTAGTAATGCCTCAATTTATACTAGATTGCCGGATTTAAATTTGCCCAAGTATTCTGGTGGGTATGAAACTTGGATGTCATTTATTAACATTTTTGATTCTTTGGTACATTGTCGGATGGATATATCACTCTCACAAAAATTAAGTTATCTGTTGAGTTGTCTATCGGGAGACGCTCACCAGGTTATTTCACATTTAACCATAACAGATAACAATTATGAGACTGCAAGGGCGCTATTGATGGGCAGATATCAAAATATTAGGTTAATTGCGGATGCCCATGTGGCAAAGATATTAAATTTGCCTTATTTAAGGAATATCATGTTTATAAGGGATGATTTTTTAAATCCATTAAAGGTGGCCTATAATTGTTTGGAGAAATTAAATTTACCAGTAACGGAGTGGTCATTCTTGTTGCTCCATATTGTATTGAATAAGTTACCCTCTGATTTAAAATTAAGATTTGAACAAAATATGGAAGCGGAGATGAGGCAAGCCCGTTGCCTAAATTTATTGACCTTTTGACCTTCTTGGAGGAAGAAGCACGGATTGTTGACAATGTAGGCTCACCTCCTGCAACGGCTACCTCAGGGCCATCTGGGAGGCCTGTGTCCAGTCAGGGAAGACCTGTATTCAGTCAGGGTAGGATTAGGCCACCCACTCGGGGGACTAGGGTAGGTATGGCTACATCGGACCATACTATTAATAATAGGTTGCAATCCAAGCGGGTTGGTTGCACCTTTTGTGGCATCATAGGCCATTTTATATCTAAATGCCAACATTTTATAAATTGTTCCCCTCAACAGCGGAGGCGTTTTGTGCAAAATCACAAGTTTTGTTATTTTTGTTTAGGGGATCATCTTGTTAATAGTTGTGCAGTGGCACGGCCATGTATTCATTGTAACGGCAAACATCACGGGATGTTATGCCTGAATAGGAATGGTGGAGTTAGGCCTGCAGCGGCACGGATTGGTTCTCCTTCAGAGAGGGGTCAAAGCGGACAAGTACGGACTTCACCTCCTCATTCTGGACGAGCGTCGCCTCGACGGGTGGACGTGCGCGCGACACCTCCATATACGGTGGGGGTGGCTTTAGGCCTACTTCACAGGCATCTCCACATACGGGTGGGGAGGCACCGGGCCTATGGTACAAGCACCCTATGCAGCGGGCATAGGGCATATTCAAGCGGACGAATCTCGTGACGTCACTGCGGAACAGTATGCGTCTGCGGCCTCGTATGCAGCGAGAGCGAGGGGTTTCTCACCACCACTCGCGGAACGGCCGCGATTGAGGAACACGCCGCCATCTTTCGGTCATCCGGTTGGTTACCGGACACCGGATGCCAGTTGGCACCTGACTCGGGCACCATTGGGGCGCTCGAGACCCCCTACATATAACCCTCTGGCGCTGTCGGCAGCCCAGGTTTTTAATCGGGTGAATGCTTCATTTCATAGTGACGTTCAAGAATAGGTAGTCGCCGCCGCCTCGCCAAATGCAACCTTTTTAAATACTATTTTATTGCCTACCGTTGCGGTAAGGATTTGTGATATTAACGGTTTATGTTAGAGCACGGGCTCTAGCGGACACGGGTTCGCAAGGTTGCATGATAACAGTTAATTTGGCGAGACGGTTAGGCCTATACATATTTAATAATAATATTTCGGTTCGTGGCATAGGTGATGTGCTCGTGTCACATGTTTATGGTCAATGTACCTTTAACATTGTTGGAGAATCGGTCTCTCAACCTGTTATTACAGTTACAGCACTAGTGTTGCATGATATTTTAGGAGAACATCCACAGGTGGAATTACCTTCGGAAATTTTGAACTCGGCTTCTCACCTGTCTTTGGCTGACAGAAAATTTTTAAATATTGGAAAAATTGATTTGTTGCTTGGTACTGATGTGCTTGGTCAATTATTGTGCACCGGACGCACTATAAATTTAAATAATAATGGCTTGGTTGCTATACCATCGCACTACGGATATATGATTATGGCCCAGCATATGATACGGTTTCTGATACGGTTTTTACGGGCGTTTCTCTTTCGGATTTAGTACAGCGTTTTTGGGAGACAGAAGAGGTACCCACGGTTTCACGGAAGGACCCGCTCGACGAAGAATGCGAGCGCCATTTTATCGAAAATGTTTATCGGTTACCGAACGGTCGTTTCGTTACTCGGTTGCCCTTTGTGAGCATTCGCAAACCGCTGGGGCAGTCCTACCTCACTGCTGAGAAACGCCTGCTTTCTATGGAACGTCGCATGAAGCGAGATACAGAGTTTCGCGACAAATACATTGAGTTCATGCGGAATATGTACAATTAGGTCACATGTCCCTGGCACGGAGGGACTACTCATCGGAAGAACACTATTTCATACCACATCACGCGGTTTTTAAATCGGATAGCGGTAAGATACGGGTCGTGTTTGACGGGTCGGCCCCTTCCTCTAACGGTGTTTCATTGAACCAAATCCTGCACTCGGGTGCTAAACTACATAAAGATATTTCGGATCTTATTTCGGCTTTCGTAGACACCAGGTGGTCTTCGCGACGGATATACGCATGATGTTCCGGCAAACGGTGATTGATGAGGCTGATAGACGGTATCAGCTGATTCTTTGGCGCGAGGACCCGTCTCACCCATTACGCGTCTACGAACTGAACACAAACACGTACGGTTTGAAATCTAGCCCCTGGATGGCTATGCGGTGCTTGTTGGAACTCGCTCAACGGGAACGCGTTCGATTCCCTCGTGCGGCGGACGTCTTAGAGTCGGAAATTTTTGTCGATGACGTTATCACGGGTGGATCTTCGGAACAGGAGGCTTTAATTTTACGTAACGAGCTCATAGCGTTATTGGCAACGGCTGGCTATGAACTACGGAAATGGATTTCGAACAGTCCACGTCTCTTAGAAGGACTACCAGCGGATCACGTTCAAGATCCATTGTTATTTGAGAATCCGGACTCTCCTCGTTCAACATCGGTTTTAGGTGTTCAGTATTTACCGGTTCCTGACATCTTTTCCTTTCGGGTTTTAACAATAACGGAAAAGATATGGACTAAGCGGCTAGTCCTGTCTACGGTTGCTCGTATCTATGATCCTAACGGGTGGATCGCTCCTATAATATTTTGGGCTAAATGTTTTCTACAACGGTTATGGTTGGCTGAGCTTAAGTGGGATGAGACCCTACCTACTGAACTCTTAACGGACTGGCTCGCATTTATTGATCAGTTACCCACTATCGGAAGGGTTGTTATACCTCGTAAAATACTTCCACCGGGGAAGTATCATGCGTCACTTCACGGTTTCTGTGACGCCTCGGAATCGGGTTTCGCGGCAGTCGTATATCTTCGGACGATACAGCCAGATGGTTCAGTAGCGTTACATCTAATCACGGTGAAGAGCAAGGTGGCTCCTATACGCAACCGCCAAACCATACCCAAATTGGAGCTCTCGGGAGCTGCGTTACTTACTCGGTTATTGAATCATGTTTGTGATACACTCGGGAAGCACATTAACATAGGCAACGTTTATGCGTGGACTGACAGCCAAATTGTTTTGGCGTGGCTCCAGACCTCGGTACATAGGCTGGAAACATTTGTTGCGAATCGGGTTTCGCAAATTCAAAACTCGTCAGTGAATCTGAATTGGCGGCACGTACCCGGCGAGTTGAACCCCGCCGACGTGGCCTCTCGCGGCTGTTATGCCTCCTCGTTGGTGAGTCATAACCTTTGGTGGGGACCTGCTTGGTTGACGGCACCGGAGTCGTCATGGCCCCCTACGGTTTTAATCGGATCGGATCCGCTGCCCTGTGTGCGTGTCATGGCTGTGGAGAAAGAAATCGTCACAAACCCTCTTTTACTGCGGTTTAGCTCTCTTAATAAATTACTGGCCGTTACGGGATGGATGCGTCGGTTTATAACGAATACTCGCAAACCGGTTGTAAGAAATACATCTTTGTTTCTGACGGCAGGCGAACGGCGTGCTGCTCTCATGTTTTGGGTACGACGGGTACAATCGGAACGGTTTTCTGACGAGCTTAAATCGTTACGGACGACGGGTCGGTTAAAGGGTGCCGTACAGAAACTTAACTTATTCATTGATGGCGAGGATTACTTCGTGTTGGCGGACGGCTGCGCAACTCGAAGCTGCCGTATTCGGCTAGGCATCCCCTTTTGCTGCCCAAGGACGGACCCTTGACGCAGTTGATAGTAAGTGATCGGCACATTACTAACTCGCATGCAGGTTGTACGGCACTGCTTGCTATTCTTCAGCGGGAATTTTGGATACTATCGGCGCGACGGTGCGTCCGATCGGTTATATTTAAGTGTATACCTTGCTATCGGTTAAAGGCTAACACCATGCAGCCTATGATGGGTGACCTACCTAGCGATCGGGTTAGTGTCACCAGACCTTTTCACGGTGTCGGTACGGATTTCGCTGGTCCTTTTATTGTCAGGGCTTCTCACTTGCGGACCTCTAAGACTTACAAAGTTTATTTATGTGTATTTGTTTGTCTGTCAACGAAGGCAGTACATTTAGAAATAGTATCTTCGCTTAGTACGGAAGCGTTTATCGCGGCGTTCGGACGTTTTGTTTCACGGAGGGGGTTACCGAGTTTGGTACGGTCGGACTGCGGCACAAATTATCAGGGTGCTGACAGGTATCTTAAGGAGGTCCATGATTTTTTAACGAAACATAGTACGGACTTGGGACAAGCAATGGCTACTCAGGGCATTACGTGGAAGTTTGATCCTCCTGGATGTCCTCATTGGGGAGGCATCTTTGAGGCTGTCGTGAAGGTGGCTAAGACACATTTGAGACGTGTTATTGGGGAAACGGTTCTTACGTTCGAGGAACTTACTACGGTCTTTTACAGAGTGGAAGCAACTTTAAATTCACGGCCTTTATGCCCACTCTCTTCGGATCCCAACGATATGGAGGTTTTGACACCGGGTCATTTCCTCATCGGCCAGCCCCTTGCAGCTCTCCCTGAGTATCCCTTTGAGAATGTACCACTGAGTCGACTTTCTCGCTTTCAAATGCTGCAACAGATGTCACAAAATTTTAATAAACGGTTTTATTCGGAGTATTTGCACATGTTGCAGCAGCGGCTGAAATGGACAGATAAAACGGCTCCTGCACGGGTAGGGGATCTTGTCCTGATTAAGGATTCAAATCTTTCTCCTCTACGTTGGCGTAGAGGACGCATTTTGAAGCTTTATCCAGGCTCTGACGGTGTACCTCGGTTCGCAGAGGTCTCGATCGGCGACTCTGTGATGCGCCGTGCGGTGGCAACCCTGTCCCGTCTACCGGTAGACTAGCGAGATGAGGGTTGCTCATCTCGGGGTGGGGGATTGTTTAGGACTTATGAGTTTCGGACCGCGGAAAAGGAAATTTAAAAAAGTAATAAAAAAAAAAGATTTTGACATTATGGTTTTTTCGGTACTTGACTGTCACTTCGGATTTTTTCACGGCATTTTTATTGAGTTTATTTACGGCGGATTAATAATTGATCATTTACGTGTCATTTAGTTACGTGTACCATTGGATTGGAAAAGTGGTCGGCCACGCGTTCTCCAATTTACATACTACAAGTATTGTAATATATATATATATATTTATAACCACATACGGTAGGGCACATTAGTACACACAAAACACACTTCAAGCAAAGCCAGAACTACGGAACGGTAAGCAAATTATTTATAATTAAATAATATAAGAAAATAACGGGCGTTCGGGAAAACGCAACAGGCACACTTTTTGATAAATGGTTCCCGAGATAATTAACTTTTAAATTTTGGGGCCATATGAAGCAGAATCTGTGACATATGAATCAGAATTAGGGATAGAAATGAAATTCTAGTTAGAAAAAAACAGTCAATTTTTATTAAAATCACAGTAAATACACATGATGCTTATCATAATACCTAAATCTAGTCATCACAGCGTAATATGGCACTTGACAATATCAATCATCACAATATTAATTACTTTTTAATACGTTCTGCAATTTTCTTCTTCTCTCTTTTTTCTTCCTTAGATAGTACTGGTGGCATTTTTGTGTACTGTAATATAAAAACGAAGATACAAAATTTATTAATAATCATACTTAAAAATGCCTTTAAATAAGACTGTCTCAATTTTGACAACATGCAGTTACAGTATTGTATTTGTTATTTGCCTCTACAGTAGGTATGTATACAAATAATACACTGTTTGACACATGACTGAAATTTCAATATTTTAAGGAATTTTCAAGTTACAGATACCTTATTATTGACCTGACGTTTCAACCCAATTATGAATAATGTATACCTATTAAAAGGTGAGTAAAAATTGTAAGAAAAATTCTTGAGCGGGAATCGAACCCACGACTTATCACGTTACGTTATAACGGTCTTAAAAGTTAATTATATTGTTACAGTATATTACCCTTTTCGTCTAAGCAGTAGTTTGAGCCTATAAACTACCGCTAAAACTAATAGTTCAGTAAGTAGGTAGTTTCATTAACCACTCGTTATTATAGTTTTATTAGTTAATTAATTTGATTTTTAAACTCTCATTTTAAACGAAGTTTGTTTTTATTGTTTACCTTTATTTTATTACCTAGACGAACGGAGTTTAATACCAATATATTAGTTTTAATTTCAGGTATAGTCTAATTTTCGAAAATTATTCGTCGATAGATATGAAACCCCTTTGACGTTATTAGGACTGCTGCGAAATTTACAGCTACTTTTTTAGACACGTAAATAACATTAGTTCATACGAAATGACTTGTTACAGGCGTAACGTGCCGCCAATGTAACGTTTCATTAACAATATGTGTGACATTCTGATTAATATGGTATTTTTACCATATGAATCAGACACATATCAATCAGAATTTTACCCATAAACATCGATAAATCATCACACGTGTGCAATTAAAGATTGTTATTTATACATAGGTTTCTGTTCCTCAATGGCATTATATTTCCCGCAGATTCAAGTTTGAAAACCATTTACTTTAATTATAAAAACGAACATACTAATCAGAAACACAGTGTACCAGGGCTATATGAATCAGATATTTACCTTTATATCTCCGCGACGACACGAACCAGCCACACTTCTCAGCCACCACCACGTCAACCGAGCCACTGGCTACCACCAGCGCGGGAAAGGGTCGCCTCATGTTTCTTAATTAGCTGGGTACGTTCGAGTGAAGCGCGTGAATATGAATCAGACTTTTGTGCCGGACACTCACTATTTTTTTATTTATAAATAAACAATCGTAAATATTAGTACCATTTTTTTTGGTGTAAAGAAACAACTAATATTCTTTCGTAATAATTATAATTTACATCAATTTATCAATATGAAATAATGTTATTGTTAGTAATGTTAAAGAAACTGGGTTACGGACACACCATATTAGTCAGAAGAACTACTTTTAAATATATTTTTAAATATTTATATAAATATTATTTAAAAAAAATAACTTGTGCAAGATAGACAATAGTCTGAAATATGTTATAAAATTAATTGCAGACTGATTTGTCAGTTACTTACAAAAATAAACCTCAAGACATCGAAAATTTAGGGTTCGAAGAATCACTCACATAATAAATAGATGACATACCTATTTTGTTCGTCTAGGTCAATGATTCCCAAAGTGGACTATATCGACAATATTTTCAATTTCAAATTTTTTTTGACGTGGTGTCAGCAAAAAAAAAAATTGGGTGTCCATGAAATGAAAATGGGGGTCCACTATAATAGATCTCAACTGATAGTACCTATTTAATTACATTATACTATCTTTTAATATAAAGCATATACCTACATTATTTCTAAAAATACCTATGACGTAAAATAAATATTATATACTAGCTTCCGCCCGCGGCTTCGCCCGCGTGAAATTAGTTTTTGTCAATCCTGGTATACTAACTTTCCATCCCTTTTTTCGAAATAAAAAGTAGCCTATGTTCTGTGTCAGTGTCTAAAGATAGTCTGTTCCAAATTTCATCAAAATCGGTTCCGAGGTTTAAGCAGGAAAGCGTAACAGACAGACAGACAGAGTCAGTTTCGCATTTATAATATTAGTTGGGATATTTATAAAATTTACAAGTTGTAGGATGTAGGCGTTCTATATCAGATAAGTAGGGGTCTACGCAAAACCAAAAAACATAGCAATGAGTCTACGACACAAAAAAAGTTTGGGAACCAAGACCGGAACAAATTTTTGTGGGTCTTCCAAAATATCTGGCACCTCTACGGGAATTGAACTCGCGACCCGTTGTGTAGAAGCCGATTACTTGACGCTGCACCAACAGTGCCGTCATAGTTTAGCCGACTTATTTCAAGTTTATATTCACGTGTCTCCAGCTATAAATATATGTCGAAGAGATATAGTGATATTTCTGCAAAATACTCGTATATGTAACGTAATTTATACAGAATTGAGCAAAGTCTACTCATATATCAAAAGAAAAATGATTTATTGAAAGCTTTCAGTCTTAATAACTAAGGTTGATTTAGAACTATTGTAACAGAATAAAAATGAAATTACACAAAGGAATAACGAACATACAGCCACAAAATACGTTTAACACGCCGAAGTAAACATTTCAACAAGAGCGTATGTTTGTTGTAATTCATTGATATATTGAGAAGTTTTCAAAACTGAAAAATTATGAATTGAAAACTTTCAATCCTAATAACTATTAGATTAATAAGGTTGATTTAGAGCTATTGTAACAGAATAAAAATGAAATTACACAAAGGAATAACGAACATAAAGCCATAAAAATGCGATTAACACGCCACAGTATTAATTTCAACTAAAAGCTATTCGCTCCCGAGAGAACCACAGACGTACCTACGTCCATAAAATTGATGTACGGTTTGTATTATCCGAACATAATGAGATACAATCGATCGAACATTACTTCGGCGGTGAATAAATTCATCCTTATGTATTTTTTGTTCTTTGATCTCTATTTGATGTGGGAACGCCTTTGTGGCGTCTAAGCCGTATTGCTTTTGGATGGGAGTCACGTGAATATATTGGTAAGCCGATAATTTTTCAACTTAATATTTTAAATATTATATAACGCTATCGAGTAATGAGGGATTTAAAGGAAAGATATATTTTCACTTAAAAATTATCTTATGTTCTTCCACGCAAGAACATCAAAACCGGGCCAGTTGTTTTTATCAGTTTATCCTTATACCCTTCTCCGCGTTTCATTCGTATATCAATTTTCATCGTATTCGAATAAAATTTTTACCCAGTTTAGGGTAAAAATTAAAAAAAAATTGTATGTCGTATTTATTCATATTTAATGAAAAGCCTAAAAAATAAGTTTCAAACTTTTAGCTTACTTTCCATAGGAGTACAAACGTTAATCGCTCTTCAGGCTGTACCAAATTATCCATTTATAATCGGTTCAGCAGTTTAAGTGTCAGAGCGGGACAGATACCCAGAGTTACTTTAGCATTTGCAATATTAGCAAAAGGTTTAATAGTTATTGTAAGGTTCAGAAATTAAACATTAGTTTAACTTTTTAGTTGGATCATTTTATTAATTAATTATAGTTAGAGCCGTTATTAATGTCCCTGTTCAAAAGACTATATAAAAGTAAAACCATAGATTAGTATACCATACAGTTATAATGTTAGTAAGTATGTGAAAATTAATAACTTGTCATGTCAATTCAATGAAATCCTTGGTGGCATATAATTCTTCACTTAACAGAAAGAAAAATATCCATCGTACAAACGATTCATCATTTGTCATTGTTTCGTTATATATGTCTATCTTTATGTGTTGGTAAGTGCATAATTCAACAACGCCTGGACCAATTTGGCCAATTCTTTTTTCACAATGTTCGTTGAAGTTCAAGGATGGTTTTTACGTCGAGAAAAATTCGAGTAATTATCGGAATAACCCTAAAAACAGCCCATTTTTTCCATACAAACGTTTTCTAACTAAAACGTACAGTAAATTTGAGCTTTAATTTTTTTTAATTTAATTTTTTTATTATGACTCACCAACAGTTATTACAATATTACATTTACATAGATACATTAGGTAGAAACAAATCTTAATGCATAAACCTTAGCATATGCATAACATAACATAACCTTTATTGTTATTGTATAAAGTTCATATTGCAAGCACTCACTGTTGTCTAAGCATTGGGTGTGTGTCAATTTGCGCTTTATTAACGCTATAATAAAAATAAAATCATATCTATCAAAACAGTATGCATGTGTGCGTTTGGGCACAGAATACATCGTTGGAGGTTTTTGCCCTGACTATAAAATAAGTAGAAACAAAAAACTGTCACTTTACAAATCTTTTTGACAGGACGAAGTCTGTCGGGTCTGCTAGTATATATATATATATAGTATATCTTCTATATATATAAAAATGAAACCCGTTTCGCGTTGTCACGGCATCACGTGTGAACGGCTGAACCGATTTCGATAATTCTTTTTTTTAAATGTTTGTGGAAGTCCAAGGATGGTTCTTACGGAAAAAAATATTAAGAAAATCTCTCAGAAATATTGAAAAGTATACATTAATTTTGCATATTTTAAAAAACGCGCGTTACGAATGTCAATTTTTTTTATACGAATGTCAACGTCATTCACAGCCATAGACTATATTTAAAGAGCATTAGGTCAACTATACAAAATAAAGTAGGTAGTGCATCAAAGCTACGCTAAGGCGGTACGAAGTTCGCCGGGTCAGCTAGTATATATATATAAATCTTCTGTACATGTGTTAGTCATTGAACTCCTCCTAAACGGCTGGACCGATTTTGATGAATTTTATTGTGTGTATTCCAGGGGGTTTGAGGATGGTTTAGATTCACAATACGGTCATCTAGATATTGTTTTTTGACATTTGAGACGTGGGACAGGACAACGTCTTTCGGGTCACCTAGTATGAATATAGTGTTACAAGCTGACACGATTTGAAACACAGACTCAGTGGTCCGAATTGAACTAATATACGTTATTCATGCTGATGGCGTGCTGCCTGGGGCACGATTCTCATGCAATAGAAAAAAGTTCACATTCGTAAAAAAATTCGAAGTTCGAATTTTTTTCGAATGTAACACAGTTAGTCTATTCTCAGAAGTTCACAATCGAACTAGTTCGCATGAACGTCATTCGAACAAAACGAGTGATACGGCACAGTAGAAGTGGACATTCGAATACGAATTTAAATCAAAGTTTGATTGGATATACTTTTTGTTTGTATTGATTTGACTTTACATAGAAATGGACGAATTTATTGTAGATTTTATTAGGTCAAGAGTTAGAGGCAGCGAGTTTATTAAACATTTTCGATTAAATAAGAACCTTACATTAGAACTCATCCAAATGTTTCAGCCAGTGATTCAACAACGATCACGCATTGACTTATTAAAAACAAAGGTAGGCAAAATAAAAAAAATATATATGTAATAATATATTCTACATATATATTATATATATTATAATATATATATATATATATTATATATATATATATATATATATATATATATATATATATATATATGTGTGTAGAAAATATCGGAAATAAATAATTTTTAATTTCTCGTTTGAAAGTTGTTTACTAAAAAACTTAAGAGTTTTAAAATTCAAGTGTCATATTAATAAAATAATATATTTTTAAAAGTAATATTTACGTATAAAATCTATTAGTAGATGAAGCAGTAACAGCGTTTTTATAAACGCTTAATATTTACGTAATTTATTATTTAATTTATACCCGACGTACTATTTCGAATAGTAATCGTTCTATGGGTGCTCAGAATACGAGATAAATGAAACATTCGAACTTTTCAGTAGAGCGGAGAAATTCGTATACGAATTTTTAATATGGAAAATTCGATTGCATGAGAATCGTGCCCCTGGTCGGAACAAGCCGTGTTGGTTATCCGATGAATACTTAAACATTTTGGTGTATTCATTCAACATGTTGGAATTACGACAAAGGCGTTATAAAGTATGACAGTTTGCTCAATTCGGCATAAAGATGTACAAGTATTTTGCAGAAATATCACTAAATCCCTTTGGCTGTTGGTTGATTGATATTTACAGCTTACTAGCTTCCGGCCACGGCTTCGCCAGCGTGAAATTAGTTTTTGTCAACCCTGGTCCCTTATGTCTAAGAGACTCTTACAGGGGCCAACCTCACATTGTGTACAAAAATATTTTGTTTGTTTTGTTTCTTATGACGCCCCCCTTATTTCACCCCCTAGCTGGTCGAAATTTCAAAAATGCTAGAACAAATGTTTAATGATTTCTTATCAAGTACTTAAATATAAAGCAGGGTTTCCCAACCTTTATTTCACTGAGCCTCCCCAATTCAAAATAAATATTCTCATGCCCCCTTAAGGTTTAAAAACATTAAAAACACATAATTTTTTTTACAACTAAATTATTTCTTTGAATTAAAATTAAAATACAGATATTTGTAGATATTTATGTTTTAAGAATATGAGAAGATATATGTATCTACACTTGAAAACCATTAATTACTTTCACTTTAGGTAAATATCCTAGTTTTATTTTAATTATTAAATACTAATGAGATACTTGAGCTTGCATCTTCTACCAGTATGTCGATTCTGGGTTCAGTCTTTGCTAGAGCGCTTAAGTACTCGATTACGCCCCCCCTGGTATTCCACTACACCCCCCAAGGGGGGCATGCCCCCCTGGTTGGGAACTCCTGATATAAAGTTTCATGGTTTTATCTTTAAAAATTAAGAAATCCCATACAAACTTTCACCTCTATTTCAACCCCTTCACCCCTTTTTTTTTCGAAATAAAAAGTAGCCTATGTTCTGTCTCAGGGTCTAAAGATTGTCTGTACCAAATTTCATAAAAATCGGTTGCGAGGTTTAAGCGGGAAAGCGTAACAGACAGACAGATAGAGTTACTTTCGCATTTATAATATTAGTTGGGATTGTGTGTGAATATAAACTTAAGATAAGTCGGCTAAACTATGACGGCACTTGCGCAGCATCAAGTGATCGGCTTCTAGACAACGGGTCTCGAGTTCAATTCCCGTAGAGGTGACTGATATTTTGAATGACCTACAAAAATTCGTTCCGGTTTGGGTATTTT
Organism: Scirpophaga incertulas; assembly: GCA_036419045.1. Classification (NCBI taxonomy): domain Eukaryota; kingdom Metazoa; phylum Arthropoda; class Insecta; order Lepidoptera; family Crambidae; genus Scirpophaga; species Scirpophaga incertulas. The sequence continues at coordinate 19,614,217 of CM071640.1, forward strand.
TGGATGTGTGATCTCTTTGTTGCAGGCACGACACAAAGCAAAAATCTAAGTGTGGTACGTTTGTTTTTATATAAAAAGCTAGCTGACCCGGCTATCTAAATTATTTGTAGGGAAATTATTAAAATTATTGTTAAAAAATTATGTAATTTAGTGTTATATGTAATTTTAATGCCACATTATATAAAAAATAACATAAATTAGGGTTGAACAACCCTTTTTTTATATACATTTTTTTATAAGATAGGGAGGCAAACGGATCACCTGATGGTAAGCGATAGCCCCTGCCCATAGACACCCGCAACACCAGAGGAGCCACAGATGCGTTGCCGACCTTTTAAATGGGAATATGCTATTTTTTAAAGGTTTCGATATCACGTCTGTTCGGAAATACTGCAGGTCACAATTCATTCCACAAGAAGAATTCCGTCAAGAAGAAGGATGAAAATAGATTGCATACAAATGAAATGAGAATGTTACGATGGATGTGTGGTGTGACAAGGATGGATAAGATAAGGAATGAGTACATAAGAGGAAGCCTGAAGTAGCGCCAGTGGTAGAAAAAGTGAGAGGAAGTAGATTAGCATGGTTTGGACATGTGATGCAGAGGGATGAAATCATGTCACAAAGCGAATGTTGAATATGAAAGTGGAGGGATACACGGGCAGAGAAGGCCGAATAAAAAGATGGATCGATTGGTGTGAAGAATGATATAAGAATGAAAGGAGTAAGCATGGAAATGACGGCTGATAGAGAAGGAATGGAAGGAAAAGATCTACTGCGCCGACCCCAGATAATGGGAAATGGGCAAGAGGATGATGACAATTCATTCCACAGTTTAGTAGTGAATGGCAGAAAATTCCTAGAAAAAACCCTTACCACTTAGGGGTGTGAATAAATAAAGAACAATACTAGAAAGGATACCGCTTGCTGGGATGTACACCCGATGGTGAATGTGGTAATTTGCATTTCTCACTTTGCTATATTCCGATGTTTTCCGTTATTTGGAAGACGTTAGTAACGTTAGAAATGACATCGGCTCTATTTGTCCCGATTTTTGATGCAAACTTCCATGTAAATACATTATATTATATAGTAAAAATATATTATATAGTAAACTAGCGACCCCGCCTGGCTTCGCACGGGTGCAGTGAAAAAATGGTTATGGTGGGTTATTCCTAAGAGATAGACATATACCATCGCGGACTTTTTTTGTGGATTTTGTAAGTTGTACAATACTGTAGTACATTATTTTGGTCTATCTCGTAGGGTTCAGCCAGCGTTTGCAATATAAGCGCAAAAAACGTGCTTATTTACGACATCACATTAGAAACCTTTAAATTTATCAGTGTTTCTCTACTATATTATGCATTTATTATACATACAAACCTTCCTTAAGAATCACTCTATCTATTGAAAATAACCGCGTCAAAATCCGTTGCGTAGTTTTAAAGATCTAAGCATACATACGGACATACAGCGAAAGCGACTTTGTTTTATACAATGTATTGATACATTAACATTTTGATTTGTAGGTCTAAAAATAATCACGTTGGCCAACCAAAAAAAAAAATAAATATAATTATCACAAAAATAAAAACTTACACGAGCGACCGCTGAACACACTGAAAACAAACTGAATAAAACAATGCGAAATTAATCAAAATAAGACGTGGGCGCAAATGGAAACGACACGAACTCATTTTATATATCGATAAAACTCCAATAACTGATACCATTGTCCGTCTGTTCGTGACTAATATAGGTCGCGGTACGGATGCACCCACGATGTCGCTATATTTACTTGTAGATAATTGTGAATGACAATATCAGAACTATCCGGAGGAAACGCTTGAGATGCAATGGAAAATGATATTTGACTAATGAAGAGAATACTAACATCTCATCTTATCTAAAGACCAGTTATTAATTAATTATTGTTTGAGACAAAAATAATTAATCACTGTAGTTTAATGCAACGTTATTTTGATAGTGGATGCTCGTTATTAGGTTATAGGGAAATCTATGTTCGTTGGATGGTCTTGTTCAACAGACGAATACACCACCTATTATCAGGTCTTCATAGATCATTATAGCATGGCACATATAAAAATATCATGGAGTGCCTGATTCTTATTTACCAATGATGTAATATTATCATTCCAATTAACATTTGTTAGTTACAAAAACGGCGAGTTTCCCAAAACTTAATCCATTAATAATATCAGTCAAACGTCAAAATGGCATCATTGGCCTTTGACTTCCAATTTCCTGAACATGCGTTGTTCAAGTTTGATCACTTCCGAAATTAATGACCCGCGTTCTATGAATTTTAAAAAGTTCGCAGGTTCCGTTCACCGCGGCATATCTGCCGCCATTTTGTCGTTTCATGTTGCTAATAATTTCATTTGAACAAGTGACCGCGATTTGATATTTGGTTATTATCGAATTATTAGGAAATATTAATGAATTCTGCTCATTTAAAAGGAACTTATATCAAGGTCTTTGTTTGAGTACGGTTTTGCGACAGAAACGGGGAAGACGGAGGTCTTATCTGTTTCTGTCGCAAAAGAGCAGGTTTCTCATTCCTGTTGCGGTGTGAAGGTTAAAATGGGAAATCACTGGATACTGTTGTGTTTAGGGACATGGATTAAATAAAATATTGACATCAGCACGTTACTGTAAACTTCTTTATTACGCCATTTTGTACAAGAAGAGAACCACAGATACTAAACCATAAACTATAAAATATCTAATGTTGCGACACTACAGATACCATGACTTTAAAATTTATGTTATAATTTGCCAACGAACATTATGGTAATGGTGGGGGTTGCCGATTTGCTGCGAATCTCACAGGAAACATATGTACTATACGCAACTGAACACTTACAACCAGGTGGGTACACTGCTTGTTTGTCAATATGTAACAAACAACAAATAGAAAAAAACTATACCTATGACAGTACTCTAAGGAAGGCACCTCATCACTATTATCACAGTTCAAATACGTCCCCACTTTTGAAGAGGCGTGGAAAGATAAAGTGGCGCTGGCCTTAATCATGAACCATCAACGTCGTGATAAATCGTCGTTTTAATGTTAAGCTTCAGTTTTCTAAAGCACACAATATAAAATTATTTTAATAAAATTTTCACATTAGGTATTGCAAACATTAAAACTCCACATGTCTAATTCATCGGAAAAGTTAAATGATAATAGAAAATGATAGTAGACTAAGCAATACTGTGGTCGGACGGTATTGCCGGAATGCGGTAAATACAGACGGACCGCAATGCAATAATTGCATCGCATGCGGTCGCTGGCGTGCGGAATCCTAGCCGCTGGAACGGTTTTAAGTTATTGAAGGCATAAAACTTAGCCAATATCGACGAAGTTATCTTATTAACTTTTTGAATCAGACTTTCAATACGCTAAATGCGATCGGCTTAGGATTGGTAAAGTTAAGCAACGTTGGCGATGGCCTGTATTATGATGGGTGACCAAAACCAATAACTTGGAGCGTTCAAGCCTGTAGCAGCGCGCTTGGGTTCCTATCCCGTCCAGAATGAACTGCCTGGTGACTCAACGCAGTCACGAGGACACCTATGAGATTCCTAGCTAATAGAAACACACCAGGTCATTTGCTAGCAAGGCTGATGCCTCAACAAAGATCATTCAACATCTGATCTCAATTTGAAAGAAAGAAAGAAGGCATTTATTCATTTATGGTACAAAAACACACGTAACACATACAAAAGCTTAATAATACTAAAAAATATAACTAATAGTAATAAAAATACATATATAAACTACTCAACTATAATACCTATAATACATTAACGTACGTAACATACGTTACGTTACATATACGTTAACTATAATACATATAGCATGCAATAAATAATGTCGGTGTGCTCCTGCACCGACGAATCGGACACTGGCTCAGCATATGCTGAGGCAGTCGCCTGCAGCGCTGGTTTTCAGCCAGTACCGTACCGTCCACGTACCAGTACCGTATCCACGGACGCTTTACAAAATTTTTAAAATAACAATATGCTAACATATAAAGTTCATCAAGTAATTATCTTAAATGAAACAAAAATAAAATAAAAAATCGAAATAAGGAATTAGATTTTTAACGATACTAATTCATGAAAGTGAGTCTACTAATACAAAAAAATTACAAAAATAAAAGAACAAAGAAAACCCCAAGAGAACACTCATCCAAAGTGCTGGATTAATTACAAGATATTTGTAGCGTCAGCAAATAAGCCCTAAACTTTCGTCTAAAGCTGTTTTTGCTAAGCGCCTCAAGAAGCGGTGGAGGAATGTCGTTCCAGCACTTAGATGCCGCAAACTTCAACAAACTTCAAAAACAGCCTCTAAACGCTGTGGTTCTGTGTCGTGGCAGGATGTCAAGAGACCGGGCCTGGCGAGCATCACTCCGCGACCACTTCAGTTTTTTCAACAGATATGACGGCGTCCGCTATTTAATGACACCGAACAACAGGACAGCAAGATGCAACTTCCTCCGCCCCTGCATTTTCAGTAAGGCGCCTTACATCGCCTGCTGCCCAATCTCGGGGACCGAGGGATGGTGTTCGCCGCCTGTACGCGAGCGTCGTACGGTCCGTGGCCTTGTATGGGGCCCCGTGTGGTCGCAAGACTGCACGAGGTCCTCCCGCTGCAGAGCTCTGCTCCGGAGCATGCAGCGGACAATGGCTATACGGATCGTGCGAGGCTACCGTACGATCTCGTACGAGGCGGCGACGGTTCTGGGGCGGTCCCCCCCTTTCGAGATCCTGGCCGACATGTACGCGGTGATGTACAACGCACCGCGACATGTCGGTCGGGGGGCGACGGGGGGAGTCCCCCGGCACCAGCGCACGGAATGCACAGACGGGAGTTGCACCGACGGCCGAGAGGGCCTGGCGTGCGCAGCTAGAGCGTGGGGGCTGCGTGCGTCAGCGCGCCGTCGGTGCGGTACTCCCGCACTTCGAAGCTTGGCTCTGCGGGAGGGCGGAAGTCACCTACCGCTTGACTCAGATACTCACCGGACATGGTTGTTTCGGTGAGTATCTGAGTCGAATAGGGAGGGAGGACACGACACGATGCCACCATTGCGCATCTGACCTCGACTCGGCCCAGCACACGCTGGCGGAGTGCCCTGCTTGGGACTCCGAACGCCGAGTCTTGGTCGAAGAGATCGGGCAAGATCTGTCTCCGCCAGCGTTGATTGCGGCAATGCTGGCGGATGAGGGAGGTTGGAGGGCTGTGGTCTCCTTCTGTGAAGCGGTGATGCTCCAGAAGGAGGCCGCCGAGCGGGATCGGGAGATGGCCGATCCCGCTCGAAGAAGGCGGCCTCGGGCCAGATAGCCTGGCCTGAGGCGCCGCCACGGGTCGCTGGCGGGCGCGACGCAGTTCGTGCCCGTGGAGGCGACCCGGGAGGGACCTCACCCCCGGATGGCCGGGGGATGACGTCGTAGGAGGTTGGAGGGGAGGAGGCGGCAAGATCACTCCTCCCCGAGAAGGGCTCCCCTAATGCACCCAGGGGTGCAAAGGCCAGGGGTCCTCAGATGCGATACTTGATCCTGAGGGCCCCCTACAACGCCAGAGGATGGCCATCGCTGAGGTTTTTAGTGGGTAGGCCTCCCCCTTCTGGGGAGGAGAGCCCCACATAACCACCGGCTCTCCGCAGCCGGGGTATGCAATTCAATGCATTTTCCTCAGCGTAACAAAAAAAAAAAAAAAAAAAAGGTAACGTTCTTGTAGGAAAACCAGCGTCCCATTCTTTCTCTGATATATCCAACATCTTTGTGAAGCCAACGCCGTGATTACTTCACGAAGTCTAGGTTGAAGGGTGTATGTTTCTTTGAACAACTATCTATATTACTACCCTACACTGCTATTATATAGACTACCCATTTAAGAGGCTACACTAAGTCGCTAACTACGAGTAGTAATCGCATATGTAAAAGTTCTTAGCCAGATATACAACCAGTACCACTCAGATCTTCACATCGCTTCATGCTGGTATGGATCCTTATCAGAACCTGAGAGGTAACGATACAGCATTTCTTCTCTTGATCAGACGCTGCTCTCATAACTAGCCTGTAATGCCTATAGAACTTATCCCAACAGAGTTTAGCCTGTATGTATGGTTTAACTCTGAGTCTGTTATAGCCGCCAGTGACCAGCCTTAGATGATGTCCAGGACTTTTATACCTCGTGGAAAGCAAATGCAAGTCCTGTTGGTTTGCGACAGAAATAAGTAATCCGGATGTACCCAAGCAAGACTACCCTCATATAGTCACCATACAGTAAACGTTATTAGGTCAGGCAGATTGGTATGGGCATCAGAAAGTCAATCTACCACAGTGTAATTTTTCTCTAATTGAAGTCAAACTCTATGCATTTGGTATTAAGTTGAAAAACAGTTTATCAATATCTTCGTACAAGTACTAAAAAAGTCTCCCTCTGCTAAACCTTATTATCATATTATTATTATTCCTAATTTATATTGAACTCTATGCTTTCGAAATTAACTTTAAAATCAGTTAACTTTAATATATCCGTACAGGTACCAAAATAGATCAGCCTCTGGTAAACATCACTATCATGCAATATCAATGACAATTATTCCAATTTATACTGAGTTCTAAGCCTTCGACATTAAGTTGAAAATCCGTTTAAGAATATATTCGTAATAACCTTGCTATAATCTCTCTTCGGTAAACGTCATATCACGCTACGTCATTTTTCCTACTCGATATTGTAATCTACGCCTTTGACATTAAATTGAAAACAGGTTACAAAAAAATTTACAGATTCGATAAACTTGATATTCGTGTATGAAAAAGGCAAATCACATTCTTAATTACATTTATGACCAACGATTACATTAGTCGTAATTATATTTGTCTATGTTGGTTAAACAATAAACATTTACCTCCCTTCAGACAGATGTTCGACAAACCATTGAATTTGCATTGCAACATCTCAATTTCAACGCAAACATCTATCTAAATAGGTTAATGGAGAACAAATGGGAGCTAATCAATCGTGGGCGTTGTACGCCCAGACTAAATGCTAAATGGAAATGGGTACGTGGAAACTATTGGATTGGCGCTGGTCTTGCGGACTCATCAACTCATTCCAATGTTGTGCTTGGAATGAAGTTTAGAATTCATTACAGTTTGTGCCAGTCACGACAAAATCTGTTACATCTTTCCTTTCCCTTTTTATAGATCACATGTAAGAGATTTCAGAAACAGTTTAAAAAGAAGGATTTTTAATATATACAAAATTTGCAATATTATTTATTACAGTATTATTGTCGCTTATATCAGGCGTCTTTAAAAGACACGGTCCGTTATAAGGCGTGCGCGGTATAAGATACAACGCGTAAGATACAATGCAACCTGAAAGAGTTCATTCATACTTACAAACTTTCGGGTCTAGTAGGGATTATTACGTTAATAAGCAGATGATTCTGTAATCCTAATCTTCTTATATATAAAAATGAATCGCAATATGTGTTGGTAAGCTCATAACTCAACAACGCCTGGACCAATTTGGCCAATTCTTTTTTGTTAATGTTCATTGAAGTTCAAGGAGGGTTTTTACAATGAGGAAAATTCGAATAATTATCGGAAATACCCTAAAAACAGCCCTTTTATTTTCCCATGCAAACGTTTTCTAACTAAAACGTACAGTCGAATTGAGCTTTATTATTATTATATAAAGTGCATATTGCAAGCACTCACTGTTGTCAAAGCAATGAAGGTGTGTTCCTAACATCAAAGAGTCAATTTGCGCTTTATTAACGCTACATATAGTTGAAATTTAATCATATCTATCAAACAGTGTGCGTGCGTGCGTTGGAGCACAGAATACATCGTTGGAGGATTTAATGTCACGTTCCAAAATTGAATAGCCGCAAAATGTAATAGGTCATTTAGACTTTTTTTGCGATTTGGTTGGCTATGCGACATTATCTATAAAATAATTAGGAACAAAAAACTGCCACTGTACAAATATTTTTGACAGGACGAAGTCTGTCGGGTCCGCTAGTGGTAGATAAATCAAAACAACTGTGAATGAAACTGGACACGCCGTCTGTTTGAATGCGTAATGGATGCCAGTGCGCTCACGACATTCACCTTGAAAATTTGCACGTACCAGTGACGGGGCAACGAACCTATTACATATTTTACTTCGTTTTTGCTAGTCTACTTACGTTTGACAGCATAGCGGTGGTAATGGTATTTTTATGTTCGCAACATATAATACAGTAGAAAAACTGCTCAACGCTGACACAATCCGCTGTATTGCTTGAAGATCACAAAGAGCGGTGGCGGGAGGAATTGGTACACTTGATATGTGGTCACTCGTTCAGGCAAGGTAGAATCTAATAGAATTAGAGAACTAAATAGAAGTAAAGTTTGTGTGTTTGTTAAATTGTAAGGGGTAATCTCGGGATCTACTGAACCGAATGTAAAAATTCTTTCACCAATAGAAAGCCACATTATTGCTGAGTGTCATAGGTAATATAAAAAACCGAAAAATAAAAAGGCTTTTACGTGGTAGCTAGTAATTTAATATATAAAATATTCAGATCGAACTAAACCGACCTTCATTGTACTTTACGATTGCGAACACAACTCAATAATTACAAATGCAAGTTGGGTTGCAAAGAGCTCTCCAGGGAATTCCCGATGTTCAATTGGTTTAAATGGAAACGCTTTGTCGGTTGTGATGTACAGTGTAGACAAGTTAACTAGACCACATGCTTCAATATAAACGTGTGCTATAGGCGACTGCAACCACTTACTGTTATGTGGCTAGTCTGCTTGTTTGTCAATAATTTTGATCCAAGAGCGTCGGTGTCGCTGTAGTTTCGGCACTGGTCTACAAATTGGATGATTCGGGAGGCTCGGGGTCGATCCTGCCATGAACCAATGTGTTTTTCGTTTTTCGAATCTCATATATACATTTATCTGACGATGACGGTTGGAGAGGGGGAGGCTGCAAGATCGCTCCCTCCCAGGAAGGGCTCTTCTACCGCACCCAGTGGGGCGAAGGCCGGGTGTCCTCAGATGCGACACTTGATCCTGAGGGCCCCCTACAACGCCTGAGGACGGCCATCGCTGAGGTTTTTAGTGGGTAGGCGTCCCCCTTCGGGAGGAGAGCCCCCATATATACGCCGGCTCTCCGCAGTCGGGGTATGCAATTCAATGCATTTTCCTTAGCAGAACAAAAAAAAGCGACTGTCACCACATATCATCAGGTAGGTAGTCTGCTTGTTTGTCAATATTTTAAATACAATACTTCTTTTACCGTGGGAGAGCCATGCTTCGGCACGAATTGGGCCGGCTCGACCGGAGTGATACCACGGCCTCACAGAAAACCGGCGTAAAATAGCGCTTGCGCTGTGTTTCGCCGAGTGAGTGAGGGTACCGGAGGCCCAACCCCCCTTATTCCCCTCTTTTCCCCTTATTCCCCCTATTCCCTTTTAAAAGGCCGGCAACGCATCTGTGACTCCTCTGGTGTTGCGGGTGTCCATGGGCAACGGTTATCGCTTACCATCAGGTGATCCGTTTGCTCGTTTGCTGCCCTATGCTATAAAAAAAAAAAAAAAGAACTTTTGATTTAAGAGCGTCGGTGTCGCTGTAGTGTAGGCACTGGTCTACAAATGGATGATTCGGGGGTCCGGGTTGGATCCTTTCATGTACCAATGTGTTTTTCCTTCGAATAGGGTAGATAACTACAACTGAATATTTCCGTTGTTATACTATAATTATATGATCTGAACAGTTTATATCTCATAAAAGTATGTTAATATAAAAATTTCAATTAATTTTTTTGTGAATACAGTTTTTAGATTTCTAAAAAATTTGCATTTATTTTCACGTAATTCTAATGAAACAAACACATTTCTAGCATTCTCATATTAAATGTATCATTTTTTATCTAAAAGTATACCTATAAACGTACAAAGTTATTTTGAATTTTATTTATACGCTCATACAAATTAGGCCAGTTTACTAAGTAATGATGACGTCATTTTGACGTTCATTGCAGTGTTTTTAGTATGGAGCGTTTTCGAGCGACCCGCGACAGCGCCGCAAACATGTTGATGTGTCTCCAAAAATAATAAACGCAGGTGTACTGTATACAATATTTCTCAGTTAAAACAGTACTATTAACATATATAAAATTTAAAAAAATGTCATCTACCCAATTTCATATATATATTTATCTGATGATGAAGGAAAACAACTTGATGCAACCTGCATACACTTGCGAAGAAATTCAACGGTGTTATGTTGTCCTAATTGGCCCAACATGGGCTAGGCTCGTGCCCCTCGGTGGGGACGCATATGAGCTGTGATGAATGTACATAATTAACATGACTTTGATTTATTTGTAGGTATGTAACTTTGTGTAAACAACTTAAACTTATGAATGAAGATTAAATACAAAATAATATTTTTATAGCAGACTGCTGTCCGTAGCGAGGTATTTCCGTAGCGAGGACTGCTGTCCGTAGCGAGGTTTATAGCAGACTGCTGTCCGTAGCGAGGTATTTTACTGACTGCTGTCAGTAAAATGTTTGAAACATTGTTAGAAGAGCGTGAAGGACTATAATACCAGAATTGTTCTCCAACATCAAAATCTATCGTGATTCCCTTCCCTAAATTATTCTTAAGAAAGTTATCTGCGGCGACAATAACAGTATGATTAGAAAAAAAATACTCAAATTTACCTGTATAATGGAAAATTCCTTTGCATTTTCACTGAAAAAAGAATGACACACAGACTACTACCCAATAACTTACATTTGTCACGATCAGATGTTGTTATGAAAAATAACACATCTAAAGTCTGATTATTAATTCACTGGAGTAAACTGACAGATGCTAATGTCACATTGTAAAATTATGCTGCCATATTTATCGTACAAGTGAGGTGACCTGCAAATATAATTGGATAAATTGAATAAATCGATAAGGACTTCACCCTTCGTTGTTATTCAGATCACTCACACAAAGTCAGTAACAACGTTTATTAAAAAAAAAAAGTACTCAATTAATTATAATATAGGTACATGAATTCTATCAGATACAAAAAGTGAAATTCACTCACTTGCTAGCGTTCCCGAACTATGAGTTCAGTTAATCAGTAAATCAATTTTTTGAGCTGTAATTATTCGAACATTTGGAAGTAATTTAATTATTGCAATCTTTTTATAAGAAAAATACAGATTTAACCACTGTGTAATAGTAGTTATTGTATTTCATTAAATTTCATTTTGCCCTAAAGGTAACCATGCTAATATTATTACATCGATTAAACAAAATTGGATTAAGATTTCTTAATAAAGTAAATAAAATGAGTAATGTGATTTGAGGACGGAATGAAATTGAATGAATGAGTTTGATTTCAATATTCTAGTCACAACACTATTTTCTGTTCATCATAAAGTGGTAACACCGTAAACGTCAGTTTACTCCAGTGAATTAATGATTAGACTTTAAAGTCTTATTTATACACACAGAGATAAAGTTCAAAATTCTGGGCAAACCAATAAAAAACCTCAAAGAGTTCATATTATTTTGAAGTGTGTAATTATCTCGAAATATATCACGAGCCTATCTATTATTAAACCATACAAGCCCCTAATAATTTAACAGGCGGATATTAATAACCCCTTATTTTTATGGGGAGATGTTTCGGAGACACATTTTTATAGGGCCATCTTTCATTTCATTCGTATAGAAGCGACGGCGAACACAATTAAACCCTTGTGATTCGTTTTGTGTAATAGGAACGCTCGTATCGCATGATTTAAAAATTTAATAAAAATTGAATTAATAAAAGGAAAAATTATTTTCTTTTAATGGCAACCCACTCTGACCGGAACGGAAATAAATTTTGTTTATTAATTAAAAATGGAATTCAACAGACCTTTTTTTATACCAGTTACGTTAATAAATAAATCTGCTGTTAGCTGGTTACAATGCCCACTTTACGAGCGCTAAGGATAACAAAGTGTGGTGTCAGAAAAGAAGAACGAAAAAAAATCCGTTTTATATTTTTGCATATTGTCGTGTGATATCAAAACTGCATTCACCTCGGTGTAACCAAGATCCTCATGCATATTTCTGGAAGTGCTTCCAAGAATTAGCTGCCACCCAGCCACTGGAGCGCGATGATCCAAAAAGATGGGGCTTTGCTTTAGAATTAGATTGCAATTAAAAGAAAATTTATTGACAAAATGCAACAGTCCTTTCGAGTGGTGAAAAGGGCACCAACGAAGCTAGCATATTTAGGGGGGGGGGGGAAGACCTATACATAGATACCCCATACGATACACGTATGTGTTTGTTTGTATGGGGAGCCCCCAATATTTATTATTATATTTTTATTTTTGCATCAAAATCTCAATGCGGTTCACAGAATTCATTTACCTATCAAGTTTTAACAGTATAGGTCTTATAGTTTCGAAAATAAATGGCTGTGACATACGGACGGGCAGACAGACATGACGAATCTATAAGGATTCCGTTTTTTGTCATTTGGCTACGGAACCCTAAAAACCCGCTGAGTACCGAGTATCAACCGAGTACTCGGCCCATCTCTAATAGATATGCAGTTCAGGATCGGTGCTGACATAAGCGAATATCTGCTGTTGAGTACTCTGACAACCTGGTCACAATTTTTACACAATGGATCTCTTTTTTTTTTTTTTTTTTATTGCTAAAGTTGTCAAACAAGCAGGCTGCCCACCTGATGGTAAGTGGTAACAGTCGCCTATAGTACATGTGGTTCCCACGAGATTCGCAGCAAATCTGCAACCTCATAAGAACCACAGTGTACGTTGCCAACTTGTGACATAAGATGTAAAGTCACAGTACCCAGTAATTTCACTGCCAATCTTACCCTTCACGCCGGAACACAGCAAAGCGAACCCTGCTGTTTGGCGGCGGAAATAGGTAAGACGGAGGTACCCATGCAGACGACCCTGGTACAGAGTCTACCTCCTAGAAAATTCATGCTTATCGCTCAATACATAACCAGCGACACATCAAAACGAGTGGAAGCCGTTGTCCGCCAGCCATAATTCACTAGGCCAGGTTCGGACTATCAATTTCCGAGGCGGCACACCATCAGTTACCGAATTTCTGATGTGCACCTATTGATTGGAAGGATTCAGTTGTTTGTCGGACAACGTGGCGGTCGTTGCGGAGAACAAATGGCTGTCCATGTTTACAGAGCGTTGCTGACGCGTTTTCAAGGATTAGTCTTGGATAAATTGACCCTAAAATATTACACGAGAGCGACAGTAGCTGTGATCTTGTCATTGGCCATTTATCTTTACTGTGCCCATAATACTACGAAAGGCGGACTTAACGCCCAAGTTATTCTTCAGTCGGAACGAAACAATGAACATATATGCATAAAGTTCAAACTGGTCTGTGGTCTGATTAGAATAGGTCGTTTATTTATTTATTGCATGTCACATTCTGTCACATTAATTTGACAGAGATTATAATAATGTACACAAGTAAAAAAATAAGTGATGAAATAAATAATATTATATTAATAATAATATATAAAATCCCTAAATAATTAATAAAATCCCCAGGGTGTTCCCGGTACGGGATTCAAAAAATTCACAATAATTATATTGTTTTATATAATTATTGTGAATTTTTGCAAATGCAATCTAGTTGAAGGTCGTTTTGTCCGTCTGGATCAAAATGAGTCACGAGTCTGACCAGAGTGAAGTCGTTGCCGTTCGGTAGCACAGTTAAGTTCGTCTAGCCAGGAGACCTATTTTTGAATTACGAATGCGACTTCGAAATCACCGATGTGACTAATAATCACCGATTTTCAATAATTCTTATTTTTGAATATCACTGATGTGACTACCTTAGTCACAGGTGTGATTTCATTACGAGTGCCCTCACCCACTCGTAATCAAGTCATATTTGTGGAAATGTTATCTGTGTTTTGTTTGATTTTCAGTCTATATATACTATATATATATATATATATATATATATATATATATATATATATATATATATATATATATATATATATATACATACATATATGTATATATATATATATATATATGTTGGCGCATGAAAATAATAGTTGGCGCACGTAAGTAATCTTACGTTACAATTCATATAATATTATGATGGTAATTATAACATATTTTAGACACCCTACAAGGAAATTGCAATGTTTGCAACTGCACTGTCAAATAAAATACATACGTTATACATACAATATTAAACATATAAACAATGCAATACAATACTTATCAGATCATCATTTAATTATACCTATGATTTGTATTTAAAATATTCGTCCATAGAGTAAAATGTTCTCTGCAAGAGCCAGAGGCGCAATTCCTTTTTAAATGCGTTACATGGGAGAAACTTTATGTATTCTGGTAATTTATTAAAAATCTTAATGCTCACGTTTCTGTCATGTAATATTCGTTTTACGAAATTTACATGGCAGTTTACAAAAAACAAGTGGCGCGCTCTCTTTCTTCTTTGGTACCGTTCCCGTCGTTCCTTTTCACTGGAACTCGCTTCGTTGGCCATTCGTGTGTAGTAGATTTATTTATAGTTGTTATAATTAGTTCTCACTAGTTTGTTTGTTTTTATTGTATAACAATTGGGTAGACGACAATTTCTTAAATTCAATATATAATAAGAGTACTCTTTTAAGTGAGAAATATTGTAGAAACAACAATACACCTGCACCTATTACTTTTGAAGATACATCGCCATGTTTGCGGCGCTGTCGCGGGTCGCTCAAAAACGCTCCATACTAAAAACACTGCAATCGTGACGTCATAACTCAGTAAACTCGTCAAATTTGTATGAGCGTATAAACAAATTTTAAAATAACTTTGTTATATGTACGTTTATAGGTATAGTTTCTATATAAAAAAATGTTACATTTAATGTGAGAATGTTAGAAATGTGTTCGTTTCATTAGAATTACGTAAATAATAATTGCTCATTTTTGAGAAATCTAAAAACAATATAAATTAATAATTAAACTGAAATTTCTATATTGACATACTTTCATGAGATATAAATTGCTCAAATCAGATAATTATAGTATAAAAACGGCCATAATCATTTGTAGTCGTCTACCCTATTTAAATTACGTTATAACTCGTTAAACTATATATTCCTTTTTTTTATAGGATAGGGCAGCAAACGTATCACCTGATGGTAAGCGATAACCGTTGCCCATGGACACCCGCAACACCAGAGGAATCACAGATGCGTTGCCGGCCTTTTAAAAGGGAATACGGGGGGAAGGGATGGGCCTTTAGTACCCTCACTCATTCGGATATATATAATACTAGCTGGCCCAACAGACGTTGTCCTGTCAAATGTCTCAAATGTCAAATGTCTCAAATGTCACGTTGTCTCACGTTGTCTCAAATGTTTTTAAATAAATAATTTAGCTGAAAAACAATATCTATATGACCGTATTGTGAATCTAAACCATTCTCAAGCCCCCTGGAATACACACAAAAAATTTCATCAAAATTGGTCCAGTCGTTTAGGAGGAGTTCAGTCACATACACACGCACACAAGAAATATATATATTAAGATATATCGCACTAATAATACAATAGTGTATCAACTCAAAATCGAACATTTTTCAGAATCAACAACAAACTTATTAGGTACTCACTTCATGTAATAGTTGCAAATTGAATAACTGTCACATAAGTTTTTTAATTTATCCTTATTCTGTTTTTGCACTAATCGAACGACGGTCTTGATCACGCGTGAGGAATCAAATTTTGCGTGTGTTTATAGTATTATGTCAAGTACGACGTTTTGAGTTGATACACTATTGTATTATTAGTGCGATATATACGAGGATATATATAGGAATTCTACTATAATGACAAGTGGCGTGATGAAGGCACCACTGTGCTACAAACAGTTCCCCAGAGTATGTGTAAATTAACAGACGCAATTGATTAGACATTGCTTAACTTGGATAATAGTTGACACGTGACGGCCACCCACGTTCAGCTTCATAATGAAAACGGATTATTTCCATTTTGTTTGAACAGTTGTGAAAATTAGTGTTTTGACAAAATATAGGTTAGTTGGTCAAGCATCATGACATTTTTCTGGTTTTTAGGGTTCCGTACCTACAAAGGTGAAAACGGAACCTTATCATTTTGTTGTCCGTCTTTTCTCAGAAACGCGTCGAGATATCAAGCTAAAATTAGTATCACATATTCAGTCTATCTCTCAAAGCAGTGAAAAAATCAAATTTCTAAATCAACGCAATAAAAAGATATGGCCGTCTATGTTCCATTCATATTGCATATTTTGATATTTGCAAGGGAATCAAAACCTATAGGGTACTTTCCGTTGGCCTAGCATCATGAAATTTGGCAAGAAGCAATGTCAAGTAGCACAAGTAAAGGAAAAACTCCGAAAACCGTAAATTTGTAGTTAATCCACAAAAAAAATTACAACATAATTTGGAAAAACGGGAAAAGCCTTTGAGACTTAATTCTAGTAATGAACGAACAATTTACATGTCGACAAATTTGTACCGAACCCTCGTTGCGCGAGTCCGACTCGCACTTGACCGGTTTTTTTTGTAATTACGCTATGCGACTTACACCAAAAGTACTAGTAACCGACGGGCGTGCATGAAAGCAATGAAAGTCGAGGTGTGAGTATATGAAAGAAAGAAAGAAAGAAAAAACATTTATTGACTCGCACAGACATACAACATTACAAATAATAAAATACAATAAATAGTTTAAAATAAAATGTATACATGTGCCAAGCCAAAAGGTTCCTACCTCAGCATGTGCTTTGCGCCATATATGATGCCGCAAAGCGCTGATATTCTGGCAGGGCCTTACCATTTGTGACGTACGGGAAACAATACACAATTATATATTAATTGATAAATATACATTATTAACACTATACATAACTTAAAATAGACATACGTAACTTAAACACATGATAAAAGTATATGATAGTACTATAAAAATTAAAAATAAAATTATATATAAATGGATTAAGCTGATGGCCTATGGCCAATGCTTTAAATAAATTAAAAAAAAAAATGAATTATAGTCTATATTATTATACTCTTTGATTATAGTGTATTCCTATCACACCAATTCACTTATTTTGTGCTAAAATAGTACATAATCGAATTTTAATCTATTTCGTATTTTCGTCAAAAATTAAAAATGGTTCCTTTGTCTTTGTGCACGAGATTAAACTATTAAAATTATGCGAAAAGTTTTCAAGAGAAATATGAAGTGGTTGCTACTGAAAGATAATCGCGTAAGTTAAAAACAGTCATATTAACCTTTTTGCAATTTAAGTAAAAGAGATTTGTATTGTTTTCTAAAAACATGTTTTGATTGTAGGTTACGAATAGGCGGCGGAATATCATTCCAGCAACGAGAAGCAGCAAACCGAAACGATCCTCGAAACGCAGCAGTGTAATGTTTCGGGGTTGCAAAGATGGCCGTACAAGTTCTCTTCTGCGTACGGTTAGATTGTGCCCATGGTAGTTTTTTATGAAGATACTGAGGCTTTCCTGTTTTCGTTATACTGAACATTAAACATGCCAAGTGGAGCTTCCTACGAGCTTCCATTCGCAATATATTTGCAGCATTATGAAATGGTGTAACATGGGAACGAGGAGGAATATATATATATATATGTAAGAATATATATAAGGAGGAATATATATATATATATATATATGTAATATATATGTATGTTGAGTATGTATGTTCTCATTAAAATACATTGTTAATCTTAAAATATTGTGTAGTTGTCGTCCAATCGATCGTGCCTGTGCTCCCGCTTGACAGATGAATCGAGAAAGCAATACGTACTCATATAATAACGCTGAACGAATGAACGTGTAAAAGTAAAAAAAAGCCTTTCATTCGGAAGGCGAATTTCCAATTATGTGTTTCTTCACTTTCTGTGGTCAATTTGCTAGTTTGAAAGTAAAGACCTCGTCCAACCTACTTCATTCCGATCTCTCTTTGGCTACTAAATTCCATATTATGTCTGCAACTTATATGGCATCATAATTCAATCCTTTCTGTTGTCTGACTTTTTACCTTTATCTTCCTTTAGGTAATATATATTCCGGGTCTTTATAAAAAAAATGAATCGTATAAACAATATGTAAAATCTAAAATTGCATGATCGGGATACTGGAATTTAAACCTTATTGTCCATTCTTAACACTGTCCAAGTGAAATTCTTAAAGGCTGATGCAGACATCAGCCTCCATATCAAGACTTGGTCCAGGTCAATACTTCGTTCAATATTGAAGCCTATTCTTCAATAGTTTAGTACAGGGGTCACCAAATGGCGTTTGCGGACGACCCCATTGTATGCGGACCGAACAAATATATCTCCCGCAGTATTTTATAGTGTTGTTTAATAATAGTATTGTTTAGTAAAACACAGTTTTAAAACACAAACCTGCTGAAGTGCCCAGTGAAGAGTTCTGGATAAAATTTGTGTGTGTTAATAAATATCCAGAACTACAAAAATTTGCTTTGAAACTTCTCACTTTGTTTGTGTCAACATAAATGTACGAAGCAGCATTTTCGAAGATGAACTTCGTTAAGAATAGATTTCGATCTCGACTGATGAACATCTTCAGGAATTCCACTCCAAACTTTACATAGATAATCAACAATAAAAAATGTCACTTTTCTCATTGATATGTAAATAATAATACCTTTGTAATTTCCGTAATTGCCTTTGTTCAATATATATTTTTTTTTATTAAATATGTGGACCGCGAATGTCATTTCATTTCTTAAAATGGACCCCGAGCGAAACTAATTGGTGACCCCTGGTCTAATATTTGCTCATCGAATAAGTCTTGGAATGTTGCATAAGACCTCCGTAATCAGGTCCTGGAGTGTCGTGAAGAACGATCAGCAAATGTTTATCAATATTAGCTCGCTAGTTGGAGGCTCGAGTGTTTAATGGCCTCTTAACTTAACGGATTGAGCAAACAAATTCATTGAAATATTTGTGGATGAAGTAACTAGTTGCCATATTGATTGTTGAGTTTTTTTTTTTACGTTATACGGGGCAAATGAGCAAAGGAATCGCCTGAAATTAAGCGATAACGTAATTTTAAAATAGAAACACACATGTGTACGTGGCAGGTTAGAAGGTGGGCATCCGAATCTCCCGATTCTAAAACTGCTGAGACCACAGCGCCACGGAAGGAATTGGATAGATGACATTTTTTAAAATTAAACACTGCAATCGTGACGTCATAATTGAGTAACTTCGCCAAATTTGTATGAGCGTATAAACAAAATTCAAAATAACTTTGTACGTTTATAGGTATACCTACTCGTACTTTCCATATAAAAAATGTTACATTTAATGTGTGAAAAATAATTGCAATTTTTTTAGAAATCTAAAATCTATATTAATAAAAAAATAAATTGAAATTTCTTTATTAACATACTTGCATGAGATATAAATTGCTTAAATTATATAATTAAAATATAAAAACGGCTACATTCCGTAGTCATACTACCCAATTATTATATGATTTCTATTTAATTTTAAAAATAGGTACAGTTTGCAGGTTCGATGATCACCAGTATTAGTGATCCGATTATGATAAAATAGATAATATAATTATGAAAACAAAGTTGATGAATCCCAATTGACTACATCAGAAATGTTTTTGTTGTTGAATTTTCTATCAGAAAAGAGATATGTTTCTGCGCTAAAAATGAACCTTTGTCAATCTGTATTCGTAGTAATAGTTATTAAAAACGATTCAGCCGTCTCGATGTGAAAGCGAACCACGCAGTTACCGCTACTTACCATCCAGTGACGTCCAATATTATTACGTAACAAAAAAGGCAAGAAAAAGAAGAATGGCGTATTGTTTCAATATCAATGTCCTAACGTAACAGAGAAAACTTGCTTATATCTGGCGTGAAGTAACCACTGAAAGAATTTCTATTGAAATTGGTGTCTATTTATTTTGAATTCAGAACATTTTCCGAATTCGAAATGCAATATACCTACCTAGTATTCAATATAATATTTGAATTTGGAATCGATGTTCGAATTTGGATGTACCAAATTCAAAATTTATTACCTTATTATATACCAATACAGGTTAGAATTGCTGTAATGCGTACCAACAGTTCGGCTGCATAAAATCAAAACATAGTAACTGCTTCCAACAATCCAAAGCTTCAAGCAAAAATACGGGTCGGCTACTTTGATTCGTTAACCCGACGAAACCAGAAGAGATAACGATTTGGGTGTTTGACGAAAAGTTGTGCTATATGGTTGACATTTTACTTTGTAATACTCGTTATCTTTTTGAAGTATAGTTACACTAAAATCGCTCATACTTTATTTTTTTCGTGAATTACCCAAATGTAACTATCAAAACAGTATCAAAACTTAGTAAGTCTGCTTTACTAGGTTATTTGGATATTAATTAATTTATTTATTTGTTATTTTTACTTTGCGCCAAATTCAAAACATAGCAAGTTGGTATTTCAAATTCATAACTTAGTAAGTATCTTGAGATGCTAGGGTTTTAAATTTGTAATCTGACATACTAAGTTTAGAATTTGTATTTCAAAGAAATTCTCGTAATCATGGCAACTTGCTTAGACTTGCTAAATTATATCTTGAAAATTACGTATTAAAATGGTTATTTTAAGGTCCACATCGTTTCGGTACTACCGAACTGTACTTCGGTACTGTCGAAAAATACCAAAAATTTTTCAAATTAGGTGTTATTAGGTTTTGAATTTAAGCAGCCGAATTTCCGAAACGCACTTTAGGGGTGATGATGTGAGCATAGGTAAAATATATTAAAGAACTATCATTATCATCAGATATCAGATCAACGGTCAAACCATGCACAGCACTTATACCATTATCAGATACACGCCGGTTCAATAAGCATATTTGTTTTATGCACTGAGTAAACATTATTTTACATTGCTTCATGGTAGTGTTGAGTTGTCGATAATTATTTATCGATGTTTATTTATTAATGTCTGATCAAGCCAGCTTATAGCCGTTATGGCCCACCTGACGGTGAAAGGCAACAACAGCTTATAGAGCTTAATTTCTTCCTAATTAGAGATTAATACTGTTTCTGAAGGTAATTCGAAGTCGGACAGAATATAGCGCTCAGAAAACATAGCATCTGGCTTATTTCGAACTAGCTTTCTGCCCTCGGTTTCGCCCGCGTGGATTTCGGGATTGGGTCTATAGAGGGTTAAGGGTCATAGCTTTTGCCCACGGCTACATATGCGCGGAAGTCGGTTTATGGCGCTAATTTTATCGCGCTTCCCGTGGGACTATACGTTTTTCCGAGATAAAAACCCGCAAAACCATGCTCAAGAATCACTCTATCTATTTAGTTTTTGAGCGATGCCTTTATTGCGCCTCCCGTGGGATTTATCGGTTTTTCCGGGATACATCATAGCCTAGAACCTTCTTCAAGAATCACTGTCTACTGATGAAAACTGCAGGAAAATCCGAACAGTAGTTTTTGAATAGTCTTTATCGCGCATCCTACGAGATCTGTCGGTTTTCTGGGGTAAAAATTGCCTAAAACTTTCCTCGAATCACATCATCTATTGACGAAACACACATGAAAGACCATGCAGTAGTTTTTGAGCGAAGTCTTTACTGCGCATCCCGTGGGATCTGTCGATTTTTCCGGGATAAAAAGTAGCCTATGTTACTCTCCATCCCTTCAACTATCTCCACGTAATACGTCACGTAACCACGTAATCACGTCAATTTGTCGCTCCGTTTTGCCGTGAAAGACGGACAAACAGACAGACACACTTTCCCATTTATAATATTAGTATGGATGATGTTATGTTATGACCTCAACCTACACATTAGATAATAAGTTAGTATTTAGATAATTAGGTATTTAGGTAATAGTATTTGATTGTTCATTATTATATTTGTTATAATCATTATCATAATTTGAATTGTTTATCTCAATGAGTATATTTCCAAAGTTCTGTTTGTAAGTAATTAAGTCAAAGTTCTATTTAGTTAAATATGTAAACATCCCTTCCAAAACTAGTATATAAGACCCTTACTGAAAAATATCAAGCAGTCACTTCCTAACTCTGATCGTTATAACTTGTGTAAATCGTATAATATTGTGTAATAAAATAAAGTTAGTTTTTAAAAATACAAATTTATTCTTCATCATATAACAAAATTGGCGCAGTCGGTAGGATATCGCTGATTAAAGACGAAGTAACAACGCGACGCGTTTTAAGGACAAACATCGCCAGAAGACCGTCGTGGTAGCTGCAAGCTTTCAAAAAAACTTCGCCGAACCATGCGACCTGCATTTATATTGTTATTGTGGTGAGTTGCTAAATTTGTTTTGCTCTATTTTCCTCTATCTCTCAATCTATTTCCACAATCTCTATATCTTCCCGTATATCCTCAAAATCACAAAATGTTTAAAAACGAAAAAATTGCCGACAATACGAGTATGCCACTTGAGTTAAATACGCTCTTACAACTTATCCCAAGCTTCGACACAAACGAAAAGGAGCAAGTATATAGATTTATCAGATCATGCGATGCTGCATTCAACTTAGCATCCGAACAACAAAAACCAATTATTTTAATTTATACTTTAAATAAAATAACAGGCGTCGGTGCATCCGATGTCCATAGTAGAAAGTTTCCAGATTGGGATACGTTAAAAGTTTATTTGATTCAAAAATTTTCGAACGTTAAAACTATTGCGCATTTAATGCTCGACCTTCAGTCTATGTTCCAAAAACCCAATGAAACCGTAACTGAATATCTACATCGAGTAGATTTGTCGCGGAGCAAAATAATTGAAAAGTTATACGCCGAAATAACCGACGAATCTTTACAAGGGCGTATGGCAACCACGGAAGAGACAGCATTGAATGTTTTTGTTAACGGCTTGACTTCCGAGATAGGTGTAATGCTTCGGACCAAAGAATTTGCAAATTTAACGCTTGCTGGCAACTTTGCCATACAAGAAGATAAAATACGGCAAATGAATTCCGCAAGGCAATTAATATATAAAAATACATTTGCCAATACAAAATCTAACGCATCAGTTCCTAAGCCAAATTTTCCAAATAATAGACCACTAATTAATCGAAACCAATTTTTTCACCCTAGACCATTCCAGAACAACAATTTCATAAGACCAAATAATAATTCACCCCATACAACACAAAAATTTTGCAATTATTGTAAAATACCAGGCCATATTATAGCTGAATGCCGTAAAAGACAATACAATAACTTCAAACAGAATCAATTAGCATTACCCGCTCCTCAACAGCAAAGAAATATAAATAATTTAAACTCGCAAGTATCCGAGGTGGCGAGCGACACCTCGGATGCCAATCAAATAGCTCAAAACCTAGAATTCTAAATAACTTTGATAAGCCAATTCCAAATCCAGTCCATCGGGGACAAGCTACAAATTATAAAACGCAAATTCATTCGGTTCATCAAGGACAAACTATAAATCCATCGCAGATCAATTCAGTCCATCGGGGACAATCATGCGACGCCTCTACCCAAACTGAATGTTATTCCAATTCAATATCAATTGAATCAAAAACTTACGAACAGGGTAACCAGCCCCAAACTCTTAGTTTTCAAAAATCACGTTCTGACACTAAAACAAAATCAAATCCTTCTACCAAATCTAAATCAAAATCATTAAAAAAGAAAAAAGGTAAAAGATCCTTAAAAACTACTAAATCTAAACGTAAATATACAAAATCGAAATCCACTAATAAACATAAACAATCCTCATCATTAAATATTACTGAACAGAAAATAGTTCACTATTAAAATCTTATAATATATCGTCACTAAACATCCCACCAGAAAACCTATTACATTGTCTATTCCACATCAACAAAGAACCGGTAATTATGTTAATTGACACCGGTGCTGCTATATCAGTAATAAGAAAAGATAAAATAAACAGCAATCCAATAAATACTTCCAATAAAGTATCTATTATAGGTGTTTCTAATTCAGGATCCACAATTAAGACGTACGGAACGTCAGATCTTTGCCTAGATGAATTTCCTGAACATACATTTCATATAGCCGATCTCAATATCAGTGCAGACGGTATCCTAGGTAATGATTTTATGTCTAGATTCAATGTAAATATATTTGTAAAATCTAAAACAATGCGTGTACGTGATAAATCATACAATTTATTCTTTATTCGTGAACGAACAGATAAAAGCAAGCCAATTATTATTACCAAACGCTCAGAACAAATAATTAGATGCTTCACGAAAGATATCCTTAACGGTACAGCTATTGTCGATAAAAAATAATAGATAATGGTGTTATTATTCCACACGCATTAGTTAATGTTGTAAATGGAGAACTTATTACTACTTGTGTAAATACAGATAATTCAGATATCCTAATTACCATGCCATTAGTTAAAGTCCACCCGTACGACTTCGATAATGAATCTATTGTTAATAATGAAGCGTCAGTAAACATAAATAATTTAAATACATTTAACAGACAAATAGAAATCTCAAAATTAGTTAGAAAAGATCATTTGAACAAAGAAGAATCCGAATCACTCGATAAAATTATTTCTGAGTACGCTGACATATTTTTCATAGAAGGTGATTCTTTAACTTACACTAACCACACTAAACATCGCATCGTAACGACCACAGATACGCCGATTCATACCAAAACATATCGATTTCCCCAAATACACGAACAAGAGGTAAAAAAACAAGTTCAAGATATGTTAGAACAGGATATAATTAGACCTAGTTCTTCACCGTGGAGTAGTCCAATCTGGGTAGTTCCCAAGAAACTAGACGCATCTGGAAAACAGAAATGGCGTCTAGTGATAGACTACCGAAAATTAAATGACGTTACAGTAGGAGATAGTTACCCTTTACCGAACATCACAGACATATTAGATAAATTAGGACACTCTCAATATTTCAGTACACTAGATCTTGCTTCAGGATTTCATCAGCTTGAAGTTGAACCTTCCGATATACCTAAAACAGCTTTTAATACTCCATATGGACACTACGAATTTAAGAGAATGCCCTTCGGCCTTAAGAATGCACCTGCAACATTCCAACGCGCAATGGACTCTGTCTTATACGGACTCCAAGGAACGATGCTTTGTATATTTGGACGATATTGTGGTATTCGCTTCTAGCCTTCAGGAACATGATCAAAAACTACGCGAAATATTTTATAGATTACGTAAAAATAAGTTAAAAATTCAACCTAACAAATGCGAGTTCTTAAGACGTGAAGTAGCGTATCTAGGACACATTATATCGAGTGAAGGCGTTAAACCAAACCCCGGTAAGATAAACGCGGTAAAAGATTATCCTATTCCAAAGTCATGTAAAGACATTAAAGCCTTTCTAGGACTAACAGGCTATTATCGCCGCTTTATAGCGAATTTCAGCAAAATCACGAAACCGCTTACTAGTCTCTTGAAAAAAGATGTGCCCTTCGTATGGGGAGAAACACAACAATTAGCTTTCGATGAGTGTAAACGTTTACTTACTAATCCTCCTATTCTTCAATATCCCGACTTTACTAAAGAATTTGTCCTAACAACCGACGCCTCAATACATGCTATAGGTGCAGTGCTGTCTCAAGGTGAAATAGGCAAAGACTTACCAATCGCGTATGCATCTCGGACTTTAAATAAAGCGGAATCAAACTATTCCACAATAGAACGCGAATTATTAGCTATTGTCTGGGCCGTTAAACATTTTAGACCCTATCTCTTTGGTAGAAAGTTTAAAATAGTTACTGACCATAAACCTCTTACTTGGCTTTTCTCTATTAAAGACCCAGGCAGCCGTTTGGTTAGGTGGCGATTAAAACTCGAAGAATTTGATTACGAAGTCATTTACAAAGCCGGTAAAAATAATACCAACGCTGATGCACTTTCAAGACCTCCTATTTTTAACACAAACAAAATCTCCCAAACCTTTGAAGCAAAGAACGATAACAACCCTGATGACTATTTAGAAATAAATTATGAACATTTCTCTGAGAATTCCACTTACAGTTTCGATACTCCAAACCTTAAATTATCGCCAGATCGCGTATTAGACCCCAGACATAAAAACATATTCATTCCCATTTCGTGTGAACTCTCTGATAAGAACGACCTTTTCAATGAGGCTCTATCCACATGTTCTCAAGTGAAACCATATTTAGAGAAACATAGAAATCTTTATGACTGTGATTTATTAGTTTCCAACAATAAACAAAATATTATCTTTGGCTGTTCTCGACCCACTCATTATGACCCTTGGGATTCCGAAAGTTACTTTAAAACTCTCTTAAGTTGTCTACATACTAATAACCTAAAGAATCTATATGTCCCAGACCTTAAAAATGATAGAACTTGCAAATTACGCGGCAACGAACAATTACATATCACTGCTTACTTAGCTGATGTCTACGAATGTGAAATAACTATTTGTCAAAACAACGTCCAAATACTAAATAATCCAGACGAAATTGCTCATATACTTAAAACCTTCCATGATGATCCTTTAGCTGGCCATAGAGGTATCATAGAAACAACTAATAAAATCAGATCCGAATACTTCTGGAAAGGAATGACAAACGCTATCAAAACATATATAGAAAACTGTAATGTCTGTCAAAAAAATAAAATTCAAAGAAAAACATATAAAGCACCGATGGTTATAACCTCGTCATCTACTGAGCCATTCGAACGCATAACCATAGATTTAGTGTCATATTCCGATATCACATATGACGACAATAGATATATTTTAACACTACAGGACGATCTCACCCGCTTTGTTCAAGCATATCCTATTCCTGATAAACAAGCTGTTACAATAGCAAAAGGAATATTAAACTTTTGTCAACATTATGGTGTCCCAAAGCGATTTCATTCGGATCAGGGTACCGAATTTATAAATAGTGTCATCAAGCAATTAATGAAACTTTTAGGCGCAAATCATACAATGAGCACAACCTATCATCCACAAACAAATGGCTCACTAGAAAGATTTCACGCGACCCTTCGAGATCACATCCGAATGTATCACACTCGGAATAACCCCAATTGGGATAAAATCATTCCATTTGCGATAATGTGTCACAACACCTCCGTAAATCATTCTACAGGGTTCACACCGCATGAATTACTATTTGGTTATAAGCCACGATCATTGTACTCATTCAAAGAAATAAGTGACTATACTACATCTGATTATCTGGTTGATTTAAACGAAAGATTAAAGATATCTCGTGATATAGCTCGTCGTAACGTTGAATCTATGAAGGAAAGAGCAAAAGAACGCTACGATCGTAATATTAAAAACATTGCTAGATTTAAATTAGGAGATAAGGTTATGCTTAAGGTTCCTAATCCAAATAATTTAGATATCAAATGGGAAGGTCCCTATATTGTTAGTAGAATAGGATTTAATGAAAATTACGTAATTAGGAAATCGGGAAAAAACCAATTAGTGCATGCAAACCGCCTCAGACCGCTTAACAATCCAGCGATTCAACCTTCAACATCTCTACAATGAAAATTATTTTCAGGATATACCAGGCAAACTCGGCAGATCCCGACCCTAATGAAAACCCCAATTATATAATTAATTTTAAAGAAATATTTAATAATCCATACTTTAGCTTTATAATTTGTTCAATTATTAAACTAATCGTTTACATAATGTTATATCGAATATACGTCAAAATTAAGAAATATTTTAAAAACAAAACAAATCCTCGACAAAATACGAATCAAATCATTTAGTTATTTATCTGTTCATTCCAGGTATTCCGCAGCAATTAATGCTGATACCCTTACCGAACCTCTTCCTTCTAAATCAGGCTTGTATTTTCAAGAGGAAGGCGAATTAACTGTATCAGAATCGTCTTGGAAACTTATAGTCTATAAAAACTTAGAACCACTATTCCTATCTCGCGATTCACTTAAAAGATTAGCTACTAATTACCAAAATTTAATAAACAATAAGATTTTTAACACTTATAATGCTAAAACGACAAACTCCTTTCTTAATACAAATCTAAATCGTATAAACTCTAGATTAAACGAACTTGCCTATTATACCCCTAATAAACGAACAAAACGCGAATTATTAGATGGTCTCAGTTCTGTGTTAAAATGGCTAATAGGTACTCCCGATGCAAAGGATGCTTCAAGATATGACAAATGTATAGAATTGTTAGAAAAACAAGAATTAGAATCTTCTGAAATATTAAAACAACAATTACAAATTATATCTTCTACAATTGTTAACTTTAATAATACATTAATTAAAATTTCGTATGATGAACATATAATTAATGAAAATCTTAATAGAATCGGTTCATTTATAAACGACACTAACAAACTTTTATTTGACTTTAAACGAAGTGAAGAACTTTCCGAAATCTCCATTCAAATTTTAGAGTCTGTTATGTCGCTAGAACAAGAAATAGACGACATACTAACTAGCATATTGTTCATTAAATCGGGCGCTATTCATCCTTCAATAATTACATCAGAAAGAGTGTATAAAGAATTACTATCAACTAATCATGCTCGTAATGACGGAAGTTTAGTGGAACCAATTACCGTACCTAACATACATAAAATTCTTGAATCTGCTAGTATAACATCATATATCTTTAAAAATAAATTAATCTTTATCTTAGATTTTCCTCTAGTAAAAAATGAACGATTTCATATTTACCATATATACTCCATACCCATTCCTCATGCCAATTCCTCAATCTACTCCACCATCCTTGCTGAGCAAACTTACCTAGCAACAAGCACTACTCAACAATACGTCACTTTCAACAACATGGACAACTGCAAGACATATGCCCCGGAGAAGATTGTTTGCAAGAAATTCCCTGTCTACAATTATAATACACGTCCAATATGTGAAATGGCCGTTCTACTATCCACATCCAGAGAAATACCGAATCATTGCGAAATAACAACAATCGCTGCTAATATCAACATCTTTCAATCGATCAAAAATAATAAATGGATTTTTATTTTGAAACGTAAGATTCATGGTGCTTTACAGTGCGGAGATACAACTACTCATCATGAATTAGAGGGATCTGGAATATTGAAGTTAAATCAAGGCTGTAAATTATACACCAGTCTCGTAACACTTTCGGCAACTGAAGAAATAATTACAAATATCAGCATTCCCATCATTACAGTTGACATCATCGAAAATTGTATCAACTCTGTTCAATTCGAAGAACCACCTGAACTCATTCATATTAAAATGAACAATATCCCTTTTGGCTCTTCTTCACAATGAAACAAGAAATTAAAGATTATTCGAAGCTCCTGAAGGAAAATGAAAAGAATTTCATACAAAAACATTCTTATAAACTATCCATCTTTAGTTACATAATGGGATTTATCATGTTATCCTTTCTTCTATACAAATTTATCCCTTGGCGTTGTCTATCACACCGATTCCAAAATAGAAACTTAGAAGAACACAGACATGGATGTATTCAAATATTTAATAACTGTTTCGATCGATCAAGAAGAAGCCACCATGTTTCTGTACCACTGCAGACTATCTCCCATACTTCAACTTCGTGTATCTCAGACGACGAGGATACGCCATCATCACCTAGTTCAAACCAACAAAGATCGGGCAATATTCCCCAATCTTTATTCTAAGGGGGGAGGTGTTATGTTATGACCTCAACCTACACATTAGATAATAAGTTAGTATTTAGATAATTAGGTATTTAGGTAATAGTATTTGATTGTTCATTATTATATTTGTTATAATCATTATCATAATTTGAATTGTTTATCTCAATGAGTATATTTCCAAAGTTCTGTTTGTAAGTAATTAAGTCAAAGTTCTATTTAGTTAAATATGTAAACATCCCTTCCAAAACTAGTATATAAGACCCTTACTTGAAAATATCAAGCAGTCACTTCCTAACTCTGATCGTCATAACTTGTGTAAATCGTATAATATTGTGTAATAAAATAAAGTTAGTTTTTAAAAATACAAATTTATTCTTCATCATATAACAATGAACTCTGCAACCGAATAGTGCTAAAAATATTAGAACAAACTGACGCAGATGAAGTCTGCTGTGGTGTCAGGTGGATGCTGAAATTATGACGAAGGCAACATTGCAATTCCACCATACCTCAGGGCACTCCTCAGATTAATACAAAAACTTTATTTATCGCAAAACTACAACATGAACTGTATGCTTTTTAATCCATAAACTGACCCGTTTAATACGGGTCCTACGGATGTCTTAAAATGACTTAACTACAGGGCAAAATGTGTTGGTAAGCGCATAACTCAACAATGCCTTTACCGATTTGGCTAATTTTGGTCTTGAATTATTCGTAGAAGTCCAGAGAAGGTTTGTACGTAGAGAAAATAAAAAAATAAAATTTGAAAAAGTGTAAAGTCTACATTTTTATACAAACAATTTGTATTAATACTTAAAAGCCAATTTGAACCTTTGGCAAGACAAAAAAGTGACGTTAGTTCTGTCAAACAAATTTAATGTCATCAGATGTCGTTTCAAGTAGGAACAAAAAACTGCCACTTTACAAATCTTTTTGACAGGACGAAGTCTGTCGGGTCCGCTAGTCTATACTAATATTATAAAGAGGAAAGATTTGTTTGTTTGTTTGTTTGTAATGAATAGGCTCCGAAACTACTGGACCGATTTCAAAAATTCTTTCACCTTTGGAAAGCTACATTATTCCCGAGTAACATAGGCTACTTTTTATCCCGGAAAAGTCGTCACATCCCACGGGATGCGCAATAAAGGCTTCGCTCAAAAACTACTGCACATATTTTCATGCGGTTTTCATCAATTGATTTGAACAAGGTTTTGCGGTATTTTTTATCTCGGAAAAACGGATAGTCCCACGGGAAGCGCGATAAAACCTTCGCGCCATAAACCGACTTCCGCGCATATGTAGCCGTGGGCGAAAGCTATGACCCTAACCCTCTATAGACCCAATCCCGAAATCCACGCAGGCGAAGCCGCGGGCAGAAAGCTAGTAAGTTATAAAACACTTATAACAAAAACAATTATAGCCTGTATTTAAATATTATTTTGCTCGGCCAGTTTAAAATACTCTAGAGGTTGATCTATGACCTCACAAGTCAATCTAAGGACTCAAAATTCTGTTTTTATTTTGTGATCATAAGTTGGTCACAAAATAATGTACATAACATTATTGTGTACCGATAATTAGATTAGCAAATTTTTGTTTTCAAGATAAAATAATCATGTTTAATATAGAACTTCGCCGACACCGAAAAAGACGAAAACATCTGAAATAAAATATCTATGATCTACTGAAATTTGTGCGCACGTACGGGTTAAGTTCTCAACAAAAAATAATGACGCCACACCTTTTAGGAAATTATGAGTCTTTTTACAAGCTTTCATATTAGCTTCACTTGTAACTATGTAACAAAATCTTGGAATCTGACCCACTTCCCGGTCTCCGATTGAGCTGAAATTTTGCATGCACGTGTAAGTCGGATAACAATGCATGGTTATGTGTGTGACGTCACTCTAAATCCAACATGGCGGCATTACCAAGATGGCGGATCAATTAATGCACCCCTACAATATGGGTATATGGTTCACGCAAAATAGGCGCTTAGACGTCGAGTTGCGGAAACCAGCCCGTTTGACCTTATGGGTATCAAATGAAAGGGCTTGCAAAGAACACCTCAATAAATAATGTGATGTCACTCTTAATCCAATATGGCGGACCAATTATTTATAATGTACCACTACAATATGCGTATCAAATGAAAGGGTTTGCTAAGCTTGATTTTTTTGTCAGAAAATAAATTAATAGTAAAAAAAAAGTTTAATACAAGCTTTTATTAAATGCGCTAAAAAGAACAAAATAAACTTTTATATGTATAAAAGCTTGTCGCGAGATTTACTTACTTATAGAATACTTTTAACGACAAGCTTTTATATGTAAAAGTTTATTTTGTTCTTTTTAGCGCATTTAATAAAAGCTTGGTTTAAACATTTTTTTTTTACTTTTTTCGAAAGTAAAACACAAGATACTGTGACATTTGAAATTAAGAGCTTCAAGTCGAATACAAATAAAGTAAAAATATGTTCGATAAAACATAATTAACTATTCCCAATAATAACATATTACCAATTCCATGTTTATATATTTTTGAAATGGGAGTGTTTGTTAAAAAATATTTCCACTTATATGAACAAAAAAAAAGATTTTGTCTATAGAGGTAGAAAAGGAGACGATTTATATGTTCCAGTCCAAAAACTTAAGGTGTTCAAAAAATGCATATTGTATGTCTATTCGTTTGTATAATAAGTTACCTTCTGACATAAAAAAATTTACCTTTACTAAATTCAGAACAGAATTATTTAAATATTTAATGAACAAAATGTATTATTCAATAAATGATTTTCTAAATGATAAAGTGCCCTAATATTTTTATGTTTGACATCTATATGCATCTAATTTATAAAGAGATATTAATGTGAATGAATGTTTTTATTTTGACATTTTACTAGAATATTAATAATATTATTTTGACCATAATGTATTTTTTTTTAATATTTCATATGACATGTTTATTTTATAAATTATTATTTGTAATAATTTTTAATTGAATTAATATGACGATTTTGATAGTACTGAATCCTGATTAATATTTTAAAATGTATAATATTTGCACATTGAAATTCAATAAAATATGCTGGAAATCAAATAAACTGTAACATCTTATGTAACCATGTTTTAGCAAATAAATTATTATTATTATTATTATAAAAGTATCGATATTTGTGGATGGACAACACTATCAAGATAACCGACGAGTTCAATAGCCCGGCTAGGTAAATATGTAAATACTGGGTCACGTATGAAGTGCTGGGAGGTGATCGCGGCTTGGCCGACATAGTGAAGGTGACCTTTATTAAAAAAAAATACGTTTACATTCATTCAGAATCTACTAAGAGCATCAAATCACTGCTACACCGTGGATTATTCCTATCTTGTCAAAAAGTGCATATGTAGCGGAGTCATTTCTGAAATTTACAAGTAGCGTTCCGTAGATACTCACAGGTTGGCTGGAAGAAAAGTCTAATAGAAATAAGTCCACCTCCGTAAACGACATTATGTAACTTTCATGTAATTGATATTTCAAGGTGCCGCTATTTCTGAGGCCCCACGAGGCACATGTTTTCATAACCTAATTGTGCCACTATGGGCATTGCACAGGGTAGCATCTTGGGACCAAAATTGCTTTGTTTAATTAATTAGTTAAAAAATTCTTCTTCTTCTTAAAAAGCTCTATACGGCTTGTGTTATGAGATCTAGGGTAACGGATAGATATACATATATAAATATTTTTGACAGAAATATATATTTTAACAACCACGACTAAGGTACAAATGCTCGCATTAATCACACAAACTGCCACCATCGGGATTCGAACCTGGGACCTCAGAGATGGCGACTCCTTGAAACCGGTGTACTGTCCACTAAACTATGGGATTACTCAGGAATTGGCTATATACTCGTAGTTCTTAGAACTAAGGCATAAGGCTGACTTTAGTCAGTAGGTCACGCTGGTCAGGCCGCTCTAGCCGGCTTGAAGTACGACATAATCAACGTGACGCTTGCCGTTGCGGTGAGGATTCTCAGCCTCTATCTCCTGAGATAAAGAAAATCGCTAATAACTTGTGTGTAATATTTGCTGTCATCATGTTCTTAGTTCATTTATCAGTTTTTACTCACTGTGTGCAAATAACACCTAGAACTGACCAATTGCATCAGATAAAAAAGTTATTTTTCATATCACTCGTCAATTGAAATTTAATCGATTGTCCCATAATAATTGTCAGGACAGCTCAATGTGTATCCCAGTATTTCAAACGCTACACACATCCGCTCTTTACTTGACATACCAGGCGCAATCAGGCACCTGATCGCATCTTCCCACTCAGTAAACGACGAAGACAAGCGTTTGTGCCTCAAGCGACGTGCTTGAGTTGATCTAGTGCCTATCGAACTAACTGGTGACTTCATAGTCAAGAGGACACCCATAAATGTTGATAGTTGAGCCCAAAATTAAACTTTTTCCATGTTAACGTGTTCGTCAAACTAATATCAAAGCGAAGTTGTAACATATAGGTAAAAACACGTTACCGCAGAATTATACGTATTCCTTTACGATAAGGTTGTAAATATAGCAATACGAAACATTAAATTAATCTAGAAATCGGACCAAAAATTGAATTTGGTCAAAAAGCGATCAAAATTTCTATTATAACAGACGACCAAAGTCAAAAGTCAAACTTTTTTAAAATAGTCTTATACTAGCACCTATTGTTGATAAATTGACAGAAAAAAACTTTCCTAGTATGGTCACGTATTAAGAAGATGGAACGACCATGTTACTAGGAAAGTTAGGGATATGAAAGTGGATGGACGTGGAAAGAGATGGAAGACCTAAGAAAAGAAGGTGTGCGAATGAAAACACCGATAGATAGAGCAGAGTAGAAATGGAAGACATTTTACCCCGACCCCAAATAAAATTGAGAACAGGTCAAGACAATGAATAAGTAAAAACTTTGCACTGTGTTATACCAATACTTAAAATAACATAACAAACGTTTTCACTACATAGTAAAAAACAAAGTCGCTATACGCCGTCTGTCTATACCTATGTATGCTTCGATCTTTAGAACTACGCAACGGATTTTAATGCGGTTTTTTTATAGATAGAGTGATTCTACATGCATAATATAGTAAAGAAACACTGATAAATATTTTTGCGTTTATATTGCAAGAACGCTGGCTGAACCCTACGAGATGGACCAAAGTAATGTACTACAGTATTGTCTACCTTAAAAAGTTCAACAAAAAACTCCGCGATGGTATATGTCTATCTCTTAGGGATAACCCACCATAACCATTTTACATCTTTTACTAAAAAATGGTTATTTACGAAGTGATTTTAAACAATACAGCATTAATCCTTATCCAATTAAGTAAAACAAATTGTGAATTTATTATACACCAATATGCTTTTTACAGCATGTAATTTAAGAGAATATTTGCTAAGATATTACAAATTTAAAATGCGGGGCGGGTCGCTACTATAAACTAAGAAACAATAATTATGCGTACAGTACCTATGATAACACAAAAATGTTAACATATTGTGGCAAAATCTACCGCCTATATTGCAAACACCGACGTAATAATATGGGTCGTTTTGCATCACTCATCGTTTCGGTTTTGGCAGCGAGCTTGCGGTGCGGTGGATAAGTACACGGACTCGGGTTTGCGCTTACCCACTGGAGGGTCGGTCCCTCACCCTTGCCTCCGATCAAGTTATGAGCGACAGCGGCGACACCCTAATCTTCATTCTAATAATACGACACAATTAATCACAGATCTTTCCATATCTGAACGTGAATTAAATCATTATACAGTAGACTCACGTTAATCTGGCAGATATCAAACTAGGCTAGTGCCGGTTTTTTTTTTTATTCCGTACGGTGGCAGACGAGCAAATGGCCCACCTGATGGTAAGTGGTAACCATCGCTCATGGACATCTGCAGTGCCAGGGGCACAGCTGAGCCGCTGCCTACCTGGAGAGTAATACTCTTTTTAAGCCTCGTTTGAAGTTAGACATATCGTAGCGCTCAGGAAACACCGCAGCTGGGAGCTCATTCCAGAGTTTGCATGTATCATTTAGATAGTCACTTTATAATAACCTTTACTCATGAGTGTCTTTTTGATATGGATTTTAAATTTATATAAAGGCAAATCAGTGACACTTTGCGATATTGTTTCAATAGGCCTGAAACGATTATGTTACTTACAGTTCTGGTGGACTATTCTATTGGAGTAAAGAAACTGACAATTTTCTTTTGCATCTTGGCCGGTCGGCATACAAGTATGTATCATGTCTCAACATGATTCCCTCATCACGCCCATCTGAGAGCGCCGGATTAAAGAGAGTCTACTGTATTTGTAAGAAATGCAAAGATTGATAATTAACAACTCGATATCAAAGGGAGAATATAGTCTATGCGTACACCCTAAAGTTTTTCAGGCATGTCGTTGTCAAAGTTGCAGGCATCGGTAGATGTTATCCATCACAATGGACAGACCTCATTATATCTGTACCGCAGCTTTTCACGAAATAGCCAGATACCGTCGCACCTTAATAAAAGGTATTTTGAAGAATCACGGCGCTATGCGAAACTCAAATACTAAATTTGGCTTACACAGCAAGTTAGGCTATCATTTTAGGCCAGTAGTACACGGACTGCTTCAAGCAGTTGAGACCGACTGCTTAAAGCCGCGATCGCGCGGTGAACTATAGTCATTCATTAGCTGCCGTACACACGACTGCTCGAGCAGTCGCGACCGCTTCAAGCCGTCAACTGCATGATGAAATTCCATCGTGCCGTCGACCGCTCGCGAGCGGTTGTGAGGCATACACCGACTGCTCGAGCCGTTGACTGCGCTAGAGCAGATCACTTCTAAGTTCTATAAACAAATGATGGAATTGTCTATGTGGTTCTCTTAATTACAAAATTGGATGAACCCAAAATTTTCTTTTTTGACGTCTCCGCCTGAGCAGAAGCAGCAAAAGCAGTGCTTCCTCGTCAGAATCCATGACTCTACTGTGGTAGAAAATCAACTGCTCGAGCAGTTAGGTAGCGTAGTTCGAGCAGTCAACAACCGACAGCTCAAGCTGTCGACGCCGACCGCTCGACCGGTCCGTGTATTTCGCTCAGCCGCCCTTAGGGTTTCCGAATATTTACTTATACACAAGCACGCTTGAAGAATAGAATCTTTGGGTATCCGAACCCTGACTTAAGCAGTGTCGGAGTTGTGCCCCTTTCATTGCAGATGTCCGTGAGCAATGGTTCTCACTTACCATCAAGCGAGCTGTTTGCTTATTTGTTACCGATGGCAATGAAAAAAAACTTGTCTCGTGAGGTATTTCTATTCACGAAGGCTGGGTATCGTATCGTTTTATAGTTGGTAATCTTAGATTATTTTTTCCTCAGGAGAGGAAGGCTGAGAATACGTACCCCGGATACCCCCGCAACGGCAAGTGTCACGAGAGTTATGTTGGACTCCACGCGACCGGAGCGGTCCGATCGCGTAACCTACCAACTAAACTCAGCCTGAGCTTTGGCCATAAGGGCCTTACGGCTTGAATGGAAAGTAATCTTAGATACTTGTTGTTTTATTGTAAGTTATTTCCGACCTTGACTCGGCCCAGCACACGCTGGCGGAGTGCCCCGCGTGGGCCTCCGAGCGCCGAGTCTTGGTCGCAGAGATCGGGCGAGATATGTCTCCGCCGGCATTGATTGCGGCAATGCTGGCGGACGAGGGAGGTTGGAGGGCTGTGGCCTCCTTCTATGAAGCAATGATGCTCCAGAAGGAGGCCGCCGAGCGGGGCGGGAGATGGCCGGTCCCGCTTGAAGAAGGCGGCGCCGGGCTCGGTAGCATAGCTGCGGCGCCGCCGCGGATCGCCGGCGGGCGCGAGGAAGTCGCGACTGCTACGGCGACCCGGGATGGACCACGCCCCTTCCGTGGCCGGGGGGCGTCGTCGGTGGAGGAGACCGGGGGAGGTAGTGTAGCCTCCCCCGAGGAGGGCTCCCCTCTAGGCAGGGGAGCGGAGGCTGGGGGTTCCAGAAGTTGCTTGATGTTCCCGGGGGCTCCCTATATGCCTGAGGAAGGCCATCCCTGAGGTTTTTAGTGGGTAGGCCTCTCCCTTCTGGGGAGGAGAGCCCCACATAGATAGAAAGTTGCGTTAAGCGCCATCTCTGCAAAACAGTGCGTATTACAAGGTCCG
This sequence comes from Scirpophaga incertulas, assembly GCA_036419045.1. Classification (NCBI taxonomy): domain Eukaryota; kingdom Metazoa; phylum Arthropoda; class Insecta; order Lepidoptera; family Crambidae; genus Scirpophaga; species Scirpophaga incertulas. The sequence goes on from CM071640.1 coordinate 19,652,273, forward strand.
CTCGCCAGTCATCATTGTGCAGACACGTACAACCATGTCAAAGTGCGGAGGTTGCGATCAATATTTGACTTCGACGGAGGCCGCTAGATGTCCTAAATGCAGCGTTATTTACCATCGGCGTTGTGTTGCTTTATCCCGAAAAGGTACTGTGCCTATGGATTGGCGCTGTCCGGAGTGCAAAAAAAATTTGCCGATTGACAATAAGGCGGATACTCCTGTACGGGGTCGTTCTGAGACTTCTGAGCACCCAACTCTGCGGGAAACAGGCGTGGATGACTCCCTTGGTAAAAACTCACCCGGAAACGCAACCCTTAAATCTGCCAAAGACCTAACAACAGAAATTTTGGATGAATTGAGGACTTTCCGGGACAATTTAAGAACCGTAAATAAAGACCTCCAGTTCTTTAAAGATGAAATTGCAGAAATTCGCGCCTCAATGAAAGATTTTAATAATAAACTGGATAAGTTAGAAGATAGGGTAGCTATCCTGGAGCAGAAGCCGGCCGCTGAAATAGTGAGTTTGAATAGTGTCATTACTAAGCTGAAGAACGAGCTTGACGATCGCGAACGGGAGCTGCTGGCAAATGATATAGAAATCGCAAATTTAGCCGAGTCTTGTGGAAATGAGCACTCTACAAAAATCGTAATGCAGCTGGGCCTTAAGCTGGGCGTCAAGTTAGAAGAGCGGGATATTGTGAGCGCGGAGCGCATCGGACCCCGTCACATATTAGCCACTGACGCCGCTGGACCGGTCCCCCGCCCGCGACTCCTCGTCGTGCGCCTTTCGCGCCGGGATTTGCGCGACCAGTTGCTGAGTGGAGCCAGGGCGCGTCGCGGTGTGACGTCCTCTGACATCTGTTCTGGCCCCCCGCACCCCTTCTACGTAAATGAACGCCTTACGAAAACAAACCGTCAGTTATTTTCGACGCGTGCGGGAAATCGCTCGCCGACAGGAATGGAAGTACGTATGGACCAAATTTGGTCGTATTTACGTTCGAAATAAAGCAGGCGATAAAGCGATATCAATTCGATGCGAGGCGGACATTGTGCGTGTGTTTGGACCTGACTTACCATAACTTTAATCGTACGATAATAGTTGCTTATTGTTATTTGTTTTATCCTTTACTCATATTATTTAATTTTATAATCTGTTTTTTTTTTGTTATTAATTATATTATTGGATTCAACCAATACTGGGTGGGTGTCTCACAGTCACGATTGTACATTGACTGTAGATAATTGTTGTACTTTTTACATTACTTTGTGCTTTTTTTTTGGAATGGAAGATGTATTCGTGCTTGTACATTTTTATCACATGCAGGCGAGTGTATTTTATTATTACACTGGCAAATCTGGAACATTACTTACAGTGCTATGCAAACCTTTTTCTTTATTATTATTTATTTCATACTGTACTATCTTTTACATTATACAGTATCACAACATATTACAATTATTTCAGAGATATTTCTTAAATGTTAAAAATGGCTGCAAATGAAAGACATTTTAAATTAGGTTTTTTCAATGCTGGATCACTGTCTACTAACCATGATGAATTTACAGCCAAGATAGAGAGACATAGTTTTGATATCATTGCTATCAACGAAACCTGGCTGCGTCCGGGCGAGGAGGGGCGAGCACCTGTCGTGCCCGGCTATCGACTGCGTCATGTGCCGCGACCGGCAAGTGTTCGCTCGGGTCGTGGTGGGGGCGTTGGCTTTTACATTCGTCGTGAACTGAGCGTGCACACGATGCCTTCCATCGCTGATCCGAGGTATGAGTCGGTGGAACAGATGTGGATCTCGCTAACTCTTAGCGGCAAGAGAGTGGTAGTAGGAACGGCATATCGCCCACCTTGGCATGATCTAGATTTGTTTCTTGACGCCCTGACTGATACAATAACCAGTTTTGGTCAAATTGATCATTGTTTGTTACTGGGAGACTTTAATGTGAATTATTTATATTCCAGCGAGAGCAAAACTAAAAAATTGCAAGAGTTTTTGAACTGTCTAGGCTTGACTCAGTTGATTACTGAACCTACACATTTTACAGCTTCTAGTGCCTCATTAATTGACTTTAGTTTTACCGTGGAGAGCCATGCTTCGGCACGAATTGGGCCGGCTCGACCGAGTGATACCACGGCCTCACAGAAAACCGGCGTAAAATAGCGCTTGCGCTGTGTTTCGCCGAGTGAGTGAGGGTACCGGAGGCCCAACCCCCTTATTCCCTTATTCCCCCTATTCCCTTTTAAAAGGCCGGCAACGCATCTGTGACTCCTCTGGTGTTGCGGGTGTCCATGGGCAACGGTTATCGCTTACCATCAGGTGATCCGTTTGCTCGTTTGCTGCCCTATGCTATAAAAAAAAAAAAAAAAAAAAAAACTTGGCATGCACTGATCTTTGTGCTAGCTCTATTGCAGTGGAGCCGTTTAGTTGTTTGAATGGTCATTCTATGCTCATTTGTTGCTTTAATATAAAACGGGAAAAATTTAAACCTTATTTAGTAAAATATAGGCCTATTAAAAACATATGTCTGGCGAACTTGCGTGAGGATCTGTCACTTTTGGACTGGGATGGGATTTCGAAACACGGGACAGTAAATGAAATGGTAAATGAGTTCTGTTCTAATATATTAACGGTGTTTGATTCTCACGCACCAGCAAGAACGTCTCTTATCAAAGAACAATCTCACCCATGGATTACAGATAATATTAAATTTATGATGCGTTTGCGAGATAACGCTTTAGCAAAATACCGTAAAAATAAATCAGTTAAAAACAAAATGTATTACAAACAGTTAAAGTCTCTCGTGTCAGTGTCTCTATATCATGAAAAGATTGCTTATTTTAAATTCAATATAAATAATAGAATAAGTAACCCAAAGCTACTGTGGAAAAACATAAAGACCACCTTACTCCCACTTAAGCGTGCTATTGATCTCCCGGCTCATCTTTGCGATCCCGACCAAATTAATCGCCATTTTGGGGACGTACCTGGAGATCCTATAGTTAGCATTCCACTCTCACGTTTTATGAATACCATCGATATAGTGAGACCATATTCGGGCTCGAGTTAGTGGACGAGAAAACTATATCTAAGTATATCTGTAGATTAAAATCGAATGCTGAGGGTTGTGATGGTATAAATTTAACTAATGATAATGCTGTGTCTGCAGTATACATTAACACCCTTGACTGATTTAGTAAATAGGTCTATAATGACATCAACATTTCCCGATGTCTGGAAGGAGGCTATTGTTAGACCCATACCTAAAATTCCGAACCCAAACAGTGTGAAAGATCTTCGGCCTATTAGCATCTTACCTTGTTTGTCAAAGATCATGGAAAGAGTAGTATGTGAGCAGTTGACCAACTTCCTTGAGAAAAACAATATTTTGCCATTATATCAATCTGGTTTCAGGAAGCGTCATAGTACTGCTACCGCTTTATTAGACGTCACTGATAACATTTTGGCTGCTCAGGATCAGGGTATGTGTACGCTGCTCGTGCTGCTAGACTTTTCCCGTGCCTTCGATAGCATAAATGTGCCGCTGCTCTTATCGAAGATGACTTATTATGGTTTCGATCATAATACGGTGCAGTGGTTTGAAAGCTATTTGTGCAATCGTCGGCAACGTGTTGAACTGCGATTAAATGATGGCACACATCGCACTTCTGACCTTAACCCTCTAAATAGAGGTATACCACAGGGATCGATCTTAGGGCCTGTTTTGTTTGTATTGTATTGCGCTGACATTGCTAATTGTCTGCACAAATGCAAATACCACATTTATGCGGACGATGTACAGGTTTATGTAAGTTTTAAGAGAAGAGATTATGAAGTAGCTATATCCAGTTTAAATGACGATTTGGGTAGAATAGTTGAATGGTCACAGCGTAATTCCCTGGTTTTAAATCCGATTAAAACAAAATATATGTTGTTAGGTACTAGACAGCAGTTGAAATTATTGCCAACATTGAATGTTCAACTCATGGGAAAGACAATTGAAAGGGTTGAGGAGGCTCGCAATCTTGGGTTATTAATGGATACCAATCTTAGATACGAAAGTCACATTGCTGAATCAGTTCGGAACTGTTTTTATCGATTGAGTATCCTTTACAAAATGAGGCCTTATTTAGCAGAAGAACTCCGAGTGCAGCTGGTCGAGTCCCTTGTATTATCAAAATTAAATTATGCAGACACGGTTTATGGACCACGCTTGCTGTCCCGTACCGACCGGCTCATTCAAAGGGTACAGAACGCTTGTGCTCGGTTTTGTTTTACGATACCACCAAGAACTCACGTGACTCCTTTCTTAAATAAACATTTTATATTAAAAATGAAGTCCAGGCGCAAATTACATCTTGCATGTCTTATGTTCGGAATTGTAAAAACACAGGAGCCATTATATCTGTATCAAAAGCTTAGCTGGTTCTCAACTAAACGCGAGTGTGTTAAAAGACTTTGTACGCCGGATCTTACCATATCTCCACATATTATAACCGCTTTCAGAGGTAGTTTTCGCTATGCAGCTTCTAAGGTGTGGAATAACTTGCCTCCACCTATGAGGTCGCTTACAAATATTGTAACATTTAGAAATCGCCTGCGGCAGTACCTATTAGACGGACAGCGTGCCATGAACCTAATTAACCTGAACTACTCACTTATATGACGTCCTGTCCGATATGGGTGCACTTTGGTGGTCTCTGGGCTGTAGAGTTTGAAGTAAGGCATTGTGGTCCATTTCTATACTTAGAAAATAAATGTGTTGTTGTTACTGTAGGTAATTTTAAATTAAATTATGTATAAAAGGTAGTTTTTAATTTGATTATGTATAATAGCTGAACTTATTTTTTTTTTCTATGTATTGTTGTTTTAGTCTGACTTAGGTATGTTTTTAATTCCTGTTATGTTTTATAATTATCTTAGATTTTAGACTTACGGACACTCATGTTTTTTTTTTTTTTTGTAAATAGTATCCATATTTTAAATATTTTAATTTAGGTTTCATGCTCGAATCCGCGAGTCACCAGAAACAGGGACTAGTTGAAAACCAGCGCCAGGCACTCCTGTCTGGCATATGCTGAACTGGTTCCCTTTTTTGGCGCAGCTGTGAGACACCCCATTCTTGTTGTTGTTTTTTAATTGTGCTGTTGTAACTAATTTTCTTTTTAATTAAGTAGTTTTAATTGTGTTGTTTTGTGTGTCTTACTTTTATGTGGCCAAAAATAAAGGTTTTTCTTTCTTTCTTTCTTTCTTTCTTTCACATAACCGCCGGTTCGCCACAGCCGGGGTATGCAATTTAATGCATTTTCCTCAGAGAAAAAAAAAAAGGATGTGTAGTTATTTAGTTAAAATTGTGTATCAATAACATTCTGTTAAGGTAAAAATATGCATCGACAATATCTTTCATTTAAATGTTAAATGTTTATTTATTGTATTTTGGCATTGGGCAGTGAGTTTGATTGATCATTCATATAAATTGAAGTCATTTCCGGTGCGGCGGTGAAACAGTCACGCAATAACTCGTAATTATGATTCTATTGATACTAATACATCAAGAATTGCGTTGTAACGAAATATGAGGTTGAAAATAATACAGATCAAGGCTGAGTAGTCTCCTAATAGTTTTCTTTACTTAAGTAGCGCCAGATTTGTACACATGAAACCAAAATTAATCAAAATTATGGTATTGCAGATTGGTACCCTTCTCCCCTTTCCCCTCATTGCCGAAACTACCCTTACAATAAGCGAAACATAATGTCTTAATAACAGACACAAAAATACAATTGGGTAGACGACAATTTTTTAAATCTATACTAATATTATAAAGAAGTAAAGTTTGTGTGTTTGTAAATTGTAAGGGGTAAACTCGGGATCTACTGAACCGATTTTAAAAATTCTTTCACCAATAGAAAGCCACATTATTGCGGAGTGTCATCATCATCATCGATTTTAAAAATTCTTTCACCAATAGAAAGCCACATTATTGTTGAGTGTCATCATCATCATCATCAGCGGACGGCGCGCGATGGCTTCGGGTTTAATTCAGTTCGCTTTCGTGCTCGCTTCGGGGATTATTAATATTATGCCCAACGAAGTGGGCGCGGGTCAGCTAGTTCAATATATAATAAGAGTACTCTTTTAAGTGAGAAGTGAATATTGTAGAACCAACAGTACACCTGCGCCTATTACTTTTGAAGATACATCGCCATGTTTGCGGCGCTGTCGCGGGTCGCTCAAAAACGCTCCATACTAAAAGTACTGCAATCGTGACGTCATAACTCAGTAAAACTCGTCAAATTTGTATGAGCGTATAAACAAATTTTAAAATAACTTTGTAATTTGTACGTTTATAGGTATACTTTCCATATAAAAAAATGTTACATTTAATGTGAGAATGTTAGAAATGTGTTCCTTTCATTAGAATTACGTAAATAATAATTGCTCATTTTTAGAAACTTAAAAAACATTATAAATTAATAATTAAACTGAAATTTTCTACATTGAAATACATTCATGAAATATAAATTGCTCAAATCAGATAATTGTAGTATAAAAACGGCCATAATCAGTTGTAGTCGTCTACCATATTATATCCACAACAAATATAATTTTCGATCCTCATGTGCCCAAATATACGAAATTTGGATAAGGGATTAAATGTTACTGACATAAAAAACATTGTAACAGAATGCAGGAAATTGACATTCACAATCATACTAAATGCATTAAAAAACAACACAGTAGTGTAAGTAGAATTTATTTGTTTAAAACTAGATAACGATAACTTCTAAAGTTCCCATTTTTACTCATTTATTTAATTTATTGATTCCAGTCTAGAGACATGCATTGTTGAATATTAGTGCCCACCACGAATCATAGAGGGGTTTTGGACCGTCTTCCAACACACTGGTCCAGTGCGGGTTAGTGGCGAATGCCAGAATCTCGTCTGTTGGTTAGCGAGTTGCACCACGAGCAGAAGTTGCATTGGGTCTCATCTGGTATAGTTTAGAATCCCTTACTTTAATTTTTACCTAAAAGTTTTTAGCAGGAATTGGATTGAGGCAAGAGAAATCAATAACTGTATTTATTGAGTTTTATCTCCATTATTAAACAATATTTTTTTAACAATAACGCTTGTTCCCTTAACTTGCGCCAAGCAGAAGGGAGTGTGCCGTTTTGAACTAAATAAAACGCATGTCGCATTTGAGTTTCCCTCGACCACCTGTTCGGGGGAGCCGCTTTCCCAATCCGAGCACCTGGGGCGGGCTTATGGCATTGTTGCGAACCTATTAGGGTGCGTAGTGGGAGACAATTGTAGAATTGAGTTCTGTTTAAGTTTTGTTATCTTGAAGTAGGACCCTCACTTATTTGCTCGGGTGTTTCGGTCTAGCTAGCAAAGGTCTGTACGTCACAAATTCTCATCACAGCCTATAGGAGTATATCCCGAAAGAGGAGCACGAGTCTACGTTATGTTAGGGCGATTAGGCCAGTGATTCCCAAAGTACTATTTCGCAATTTATCCTTCCTCGTCACACCGGCCATTTCTCTACAAGCTCTCATGTCCACTATTTAAAGGCAAGTTCTGACTGCAGGTGACGCCATTTATAGCCCTATTTTCTTTGTTTCCAGCCATTAAATGTTTATTAAACAAATCATCTGTGTATTTACATTTTATGGCAAATCAGAATACAATCGAATTATTGACCCAGACCACGTTTATTTTTTAAAATCGATAATCTCTTGACTACCCAGGTCGACTGGTAGATCCGACCGGCTTAATGGCATTATGTCCGCCTTTGTACACTTTGTGCATATGAAATATTAAAATTAAATAATCTTAGCTTCAGCAAGCCTATTATGTAATTCAAATGACAAGTGAAAATTATTATTACCTTAAATAATTCAATATACATTGCTAGTTTGTATAAAAATTTTGGCAATCGTATACGGTGACAATAATTTTCACTGCTCGTTTGAGTTATGCAAAACCGTTTTAGTCGTAGATTGCATTTTTATTATGCTCTTTGTGGCTATTATACATATAACGATGCGAGCGTTCTTCATCCCCCATGGTGAAATCAAACGAAATACGAGTTTCGGTACACTCTTTGATTTATTAAGAACAATGTCCAATAATTAACAATCAAAAATAATAAACACACGGCCCAGATGGAAATGGATTACTTTCGGAACGCGGTGAAGTCGGTTGCATGTTGGACACACCCGCTCGGCTTGACGTCCGCTCGCAAAAAGGTGCCTGCCCGCTCGGAGGTTGGTTGTCATCGGCCTTAGTGTCAAGCCGTAGGGTTGCCAACACACAAATCGAATGCACCCAAGTCGATATCGATTATCAACTTGACGTTCCGATTTTTGCTCTCTGCGACACATATATATTACTAGCTGAGGTCCGCGACTTCGTCTGCGCAGTATTAGTGTTTTTTATATTAATGTGGCGTATATTTTATTAGCCTAAGTGTTAAGTCTAATGTGTAAGCTATATAGTTGTAAAGTATCATTAAAATCCATTCAGTAGTTTTTACGTGAAAAAGTAACAAAGATCGATTCATACTTTCGCGTTTATATCGGTCTCCCCTTCCCTCCCTTATTTGTCAAAAAAAAAAAAACACTAATTAAACTAGCTAATTGATAACAAGGAGGACAATAAAACGGATTCTAAAATCCACCGGAAGCGAGGAGCTGGGACGAATTACCGCGTATCATGAAAAAGAGATTTGCTGAAATTGTAACGCGCCATTCACAATAGAATTAAACAATGCGGGGGTCCGGAGTTAGGGGTAGCGCGGAAATATTGAATTGTATTCATCATCTGTGCATAACGCCCGCCGTGATTGTGGGGCGTCCATGATGGAGCTGCTGCTACTGGATTTAAATTGTTAATCGTTCCTGCAATACGACCACAATTATTTTAACTAATTTTCTTCTAGTTATATCGATACGAAGATTTTTTTTTCGAGGCAGATATTTTAGTGTGATAAAAATTATTATTCATTCAGAAAACATAACGTAACAACACAGTGATCTGAGGGGCGATCGCACTAATAAATCGCAAGCGAAACGCAACCGAACCGTTCGGCTTAACCAATCCGAACGCCACAATATCACGTCATCTGTTCTCGATGACGTGATATTCTAGCTCTCGGATTGGTTGAGTGGAACGATTTGGTTTCGTTTCAGCTGCGATTTTTTAGTGCGATTGCCCCCCAGATATTTTGTATGACCTACAAAAATTTGTTGCGGTCTGGGTGTTCTGTGTGGATTTCTACGTTTGTGAGTGCACCCACGACATAAGATAAAAACTCTAGTGTGGGATGTTATCGTTATTGAAAAAAAAAAAACAAGACGTAACAAACGGACACCTTGATAATAATAGTAGGGTTTATAATATGGTTAAATTATACAGTTAAAACGATAAAACAAAATTATTAGGCTTCGTATTTTTATAATTCATTAATCTGTAAGTATAGCTCTACATTACAGAAAACGTAGATATATATAGCTCTATATAATATTTTCTATTAATTGTTCAGCATATAAGAAATAATTAAATCTAGCAATGCAATTAAAAATTTACCAATTTTTACATGTGCTTTACATTGGTTCATACAAAATTTCATTATTCTAGGTCGAGAAGTAACCAGAGGTTTTCATTCCCTTACGAGTATCAAAAGCATAGCATAAACGGAGCATAGCGGGCATTTTTTTGATTGCACCGACTAAATTTGATTTTTTTACTGCTGCAAGCGCTTGCAGCAGTAAAAATCTCATGTATCATGTATATTTGACATTATTTTAAATTTAATATCTCCATGCATTCCCGAAATAAACAGTATCGACAAACAAACAATTGTAAGTAAGGAATATCGACAAAAAAATAAAAAAATGTATTTTGCTATTTAGAAAGGAATGTTTAAACATTAAACACGTTAAAAGGTTCTTTTTTGTGACTTGCACACAAACTCTCAGTTTTAAACTTGTTTTGGAATTTAATTCAATTGAAACTACACTTGGAAATCTGTTTCACTTAAAGTTAACTTGTAAACGCGACAGTAATTACTTATACGTGATAAAACAACTTGAGAAGTCCTCTTCATCATACAACAAAAGGGCCTAATCTCATGCGCTAATTACTTAAGAACAACGATCCCGCTTTGTCCCGCATTATTCTCGAAGTTTGGCGACCATCTTAATAGGGGGCGGAGAGGATTTTAAATTAATGTCTAATTTAAGGGTGAACACCCTTCAGACCGTCATTTCCTGCAGTTTACGACGCCGTGGTACATTGTCCAACTCACCGTGGTACGTTGTGGTACGGACAATCGGGCGTGTGATGAGATTATAAGAACTGGGCTAATCGGTTACCTGTAACAATAAAAAAAAATATTATTAGCCGTGTATCTACACAGTAATATTATAGAGAGGAAAGATTTGTATTTTTTGTATGTAACGAATATAGTCAAAAAGTACGGGACCGATTTTAATAATTCTTTTTTTATTAGAAAGCTACATTATCACTGAGTAACATAGGCTATATTTAGTACTAGATTACTATAGAAATCTTTAGAAATTCTCATTAAAACCAACCGAAGGTGTAAAAAAATTAGCCATAAAATGTCTTTCGTCGCATACGCTGCGAAGCCGGGACGGGGCGCTAGTTTATTTATAAATAACCGTGTAGTTAAGTGTTACCGATTCACCTTTTCATAAATTTAAATTACTTATCAAAAACACTCTTCGGTAAAAAAAATATTATACTGTTATGGATTATTTAAATGATAATAATGCTTGGGTTTCATTATTAATAACTCAATAGTTATGTTGCCTAATATTTTGAATAACATAATGAAACTATAGTTAAAATAAATAATGAATTTTAGATATAACTAGCTTTCCGCCCGCGGCTTCGCCCGCGTTATATTCGAATTCCCCACAGGAAGGATATGTTTTAACAATACTGCCATACAACCTTTCACCCCCTCCTTTCAACCTTTTACAACCCTTTTCTGCTTTAAAAGGTAGCCTCTGTCCTTTCTCAGCCTCTAGACTATCTGTGTACCAAATTTCATTTAAATCGGTTCAGTAGTTTTAACAATATTTCCATACAACCAATAATCCCTCCTTTCAACCTTTTACAAACCTTTACAACCTTTTTTGCATGAAAAAGTAGCCTATGTCCTTTCTCAGGCTCCAGACTACCTGTGTACCAAATTTCATTTAAATCGGTTCAGTAGTTTTAACAATATTTCCATACAACCAATAATCCCTCCTTTCAACCTTTTACAACCCTTTACAACCTTTTTTGCATGAAAAAGTAGCCTATGTCCTTTCTCAGACTCCAGACTATCTGTGTACCAAATTTCATTTAAATCGGTTTAGTAGTTTTGGTGTGAAAGCGGAACAGACAGACAGACAGACAGAGTTACTTTCGCATTTATAATATTAGTATGTATGTATGTATAGTATGGCACAAAACAATGAGCTTTTCCACAAATACTATTTTCACAGTACTTTTGATTAAAATTTCACCGTATTCAATTTTCACAGATGACACTCCAGTTTTATTTATTTGAGTTCATTAAAATGACGATAACTTTTTTTTAATGAACCGATTTTGATGAAACAAAGTATAGATATTATTCTGAGTTAAAACAAAGCAAATAGTGAAAGTTTCAAGCAAATCGGTTCAGTACTTTCAGAGATAAACGTGAACATACATACAGACAGACAGACAAAAAATTCCAAAAATTTTTTTTGCTTTCTAATAATCTATTTAAGTGCCCTCTATCCATTTCAGTCAAAAATACTAAATGTACAGACAAAATATTTTTACTGTCTTTTTATATGTATAGATGTGAAGTAGTTTAAATGTGTAAAGGAAGTTGGGTTCAGACTATTTATTTGTGGCCAGCTTCTAATTGACGACTTTGTAAAAAAACACAGAAAAAATAATAGCCCTTGCTGGTTCTTTCTAGTACAAGGTCTCCCGTCGTAGACTTGTGAACCAATGGCGTAGCATATTTGACGTTCAAAAGAAAAATAAGTGAAGAATAATTTTTTCACTTTGGTTTTCATTAACCAGAAAAGAAGGTCTTCTTGTTTGTAGTATGTTTTCAATATTGGATATATTTTTTTTTACTCTTGTATCTTTAGGTTTACTTTAATTTTAAAACTACTTAACGACTAAAAATTACTAGATATAAAATATACTAATTTACAAAATAAACAAAACTTCAACTCCAGTGCTTCCGTAAAGGATGGTGCCCAAAAGGCTGGCAGAATTTCCCCGTAAGATGACGAGGCTAATATATATATATATAGATCGACTTGGCTAATTTTGGTCTTCAATCCCAACTAATATTATAAATGCGAAAGTAACTCTGTCTGTTACGCTTTCCCGCTTGATGAAATTTGGTACAGACAATCTTTAGGCCCTGAGACAGAACATAGGCTACTTTTTATTTCGAAAATAAGGGATGAAGGGGTTGAAATAGAAGTTGAAAGTTTGTATGGGATTTCTTAATTTTAAAAGATAAAATCATGAAACTATATTTAAGCACTTGATAAGAAATCATTAAACATTTGTTCTAGCATTTTTGAAATTTCATAAATAAAGGAAATATATGAAACTTGACTTTTACTTTGCAGATGTAGGCAAATTGCACGTATGTTCATTTACATTTGGGTACATTGATCTGTCTGTAAGCAGTGTACTGTATGGAGTGTACATATGAGATTCTGATAACGTGAAACGAATTGATACAAGATCGGATATGTATAGGGTCCGATCTTGCCTTGTATCAATTCGTTTCACGTTATTACACTACATTTTGTGAAATGATCTAGAAAGCATAGAAAAGAAAATCCATATATCTGGATTATACGGGCGCCGGAAACCCCAATTCACGTCTCAATGATATCGCCCTAAATATCGTGATTATGCAAAAGAATCGTTCTTGAAGTGACAAGCGATTTTTCTTATACTGAAACTGTCTCGCGAAGGCTGCCTGTCTACTGTTCTTGCGATGACTGGAAATTATGTTTAACAGAAAACGAAAATTTTTTTTGCTATCAGGAAAATCAGTCTAAATACGCCTGTTGCTTACTCTCATAAAAATAAAGAAAATTCATTCATAGCATAACATAACAATAATCTTGTGATCTGCTATTTCCAATCCCTTACTAAATAAATACATTTAAATGTGTAGTATAATGAACTCATTAAATATTTACCGAAAGAGTTTATAATGTCAAACTCATTAACATTGCATTTATCGATTTAAACTAAGAACGCGGTAAAACATTTGATGGCTAGCTGTAAAAGCCTTGTCAAGGGAATTACTTTGTTTTGTTTCGTGCGCATGAGCTATAATTTTTTTAATATACGGTAAGTATTAATATATGATATATTCCACGTAATAAGTTATTGACTGAATAAAGCGTTTCTCTGCTAAAAACTATGTTTCCTTAATTTTAGTAGCATAAAAGCAACTGTACTATAGATAAATAAATATGTAATTAAAATGCAGTACTTTCCAACTTTTGCTTCTATACCGAAGAATATTAATAAATATTAACACTAATACATGAAACGTCTATGCTAGGGAATCGCTTTTAAAGTAAAAGATTGAAATAAAAATAAAAAACTCAATGTCACAACAGCGAGCTGACTATATAAGTGAAATATTCACACCACATTTTTGTTTCTAAGACTAATAGATTTTTTAATTATTAAGGTACGATGATATAGACTTTTTTGTTACGGTCCACTTTTTAAACCTGGACATTTCACGTCCAAAAGAAAACAGAAAATATACAAAAATGACGAAATGAATATACTAAAATATACAAGGAACAAAATAGAACAAAATAAAACAAAGAAAAATATAGCACTGAGACAGCCCTGCACGATAAGCTACGCACAACTAAATGGACAGCGGGTTTACATCGCGAGTTCCGGGCTTAGTTCCGTCTGCGTCAATCAGGTTCCACCATCCCTCACTGACACTCGCAGCAACGAGGGTGCTAAGGGAAACTTTTAAAAATATTCTAGTTTCAGGGCTGGCACTTCGTTGGTGGTTACAAAGTTAGTAAATTATTTTATACCAGACTTTTACTATCAGTCTTTTAACGTGCACTTAGCTTTTTTTTTTTTTATTAATGTCTGGAAAATGCGTTACGCATACCCCGCGGCGCGGGAACACCCCGGGGTTATGTCGGACTCTCCGCGCGCTTGGGGGCCGAGTGCCAGCCAAGTGCGCGGCCTACCGACTAAAAACCAGACAAAACCAGACCTGAGGGGCCTCAGGGACGCCTTGGCAGGAGCGCATCAATCGTCGACGCATCCTCCCCCTCATCAGACGAGGAGGAAGACACGTCGAGGAGAGCAGCATCACTGCCTGACAAGGTCATGGGAACACTTACGTACACTTCCACGACCTCGTCGGCGTCATTGGCTCGCCCGCGGCGAGCCCCTCTCACCCCCCCGTTTTGCTGGGGGGCCGTCGATCCCCCGGGACATCCAGGGGATCGTCGACTGACGGCGACCTTTGAATAGCAGGAATCAGCCTTCCCGGGCCTGGTCCCCGCTGGTCACCGACAGGAGGAAGGAGGCGAGCGAATTCGCGCCTCCTCCGCCCTGCACGCCTGCGACGGCATGCCGGAGCCTCGGGATCCGCCTCCCTGGCCCGCTCCGCCGCCTCCTTCTGCGTCATGACGTCGGCGCAGAAGGAGTTTACTAGCGCCCACGTCCTCTCCCCCTCCAGCATGGCGCGCACCACGTTTCGGAGGGAGAGATCGTCGCCTATCACGGCGACCAACTCGGCGCGCCGAACGTGCACTTAGCTGCCAATCATGAATTGATTTGTTACAACCCTCAAGTTAACAAATTATACACAATACTGGTTCGGCTAAGCCTTGATGATTAGTTTATTAAATATTTTAATACTGTGTTCCAGACAAGAGTTAGATATCGCATTGGAGCATCAAAAGTGTGCGATATCTTATTTCATTTAGTCGCAAAGTAATAATGAGGGAGTGAAGACGTCGTTCGTTACTCGGACTCAAACAAAGTTGTGGCAAAGCGCGGTTACCTTTAAAACATATGAAGATGGAAGGTCGGTGGCGCTGTGGTCTCGGCTCTGATCTACGAATCACAAGTGCATTAATGATCACACTATTTGGGAATAGGGACACTATTCATAGAGCCATGTTTGGTAACAACATTATTTATAATATTGTATTATTTTATATGTGTATGTAAACATACATACGACTGTAATCTTATTAGGTATGATTGTATCTTATACTATATTGTATTTTTATATTATATTATTATAATTATTAACATTGAAAAGAGGAGATAAAAAATAGACCTTCAGAGTTTCTTTCCTGTTCTTCTCGAGAAGGCTCTCCCAATTTCCGAACAGGTGTCGAGTCAATACATTTTTTCTTTTTTTTTTCCTTATTCGTACGTACGGACAAGGTTTTTTTTTTTTTTTATTTAAGCTTTTTTTTGTTTTGTTTGTTGACGTCAATAAGTGCCTGTAAAGGTCTATGTTGAATAAATATTATTTTGATTTTGATTTTGATTAAATTCAGAGTCACATCCCGGGCTAGAGTTTTGAAGCTTTAGTAATTTTCAGGTAGCAAGGTATGTTTGGATCGTAGCAAGTGGAAAACTGTGGTAACAACCTACCCTTTTTTTTCCTCCATCCATCCATCACACGGAGCACGAAACGTGCCCAGGATACCTTCCTCAGGACAGGAACGCTGAGAATCCGTCACTCGGAGCGGAACCCCCGCAACGGCAAGTGTCACGGAGGTTATGTCGGACTACACGCGGCCAGAGCGGTCTGACCACGTGACCTGTCGACTAAACTCAGCCTGTGCCTAAGTTCTAAGAACCATATAGGCAAATCGTGAGGGCGACCGCCCCTCAGGAGAGGGGCGATGCAGCGCAGACCACAAAAGAGACCCAAAAGCGCTTGAAGAGGCACGGGCATCCAAAGTGGCGCCGGCCTTATCATGAAGGAATCAGCCTACCCCCACGGGAAAGATGTGTGAGTGTATGTATGTATGTATAGATAGCCAGCTTTATACTGACAACAGCATATGAAAAACTATCAAATCCTTAAACGATTAACATTTAGATCAACCTTGAAGCTTTTATGTCGTTCACAATAGCGGCTTTTGTAGAGCAAAAGTAAAGCTTGACTTGATCGTGACAGTACATTGGGAAAAATGGTAGCTCTATGTGCTAACGGTTGTACTCGTACATTACACGCTCGTTATTAATCTAATGTTGCCTGTTGCAGTGCATTTTCATACAATATTTCAGCAAGACTGTACAATTGTACATACATAAAAAAATATGTATGTACGGTCGGCCAAGAAAGTGGTCTACCACCCTAAGTTTGAAAATCATTCGGGCGCTATAAAGTAACAGAGTTGATTTTCCCGTGCAAAAATATTCTGACAAAATTGACAGATTAATAGCTGTCAGATTATTTTAGGTTTAAATGTCATCACTCTGCATAATCTTAAAAAGGTAATAAGTACAGGAGTTCAACCTTATCGCTATTTTACTCACATATGAAATTTTGTCAAAACTGGTAGACCACTTTCTTGGCCGACCGTACGTACGTGCAATGTTTTAACTTATCATTCTAACGAGGTCAAAGAAGCATAAAGTTTGAAAGACATTAGTATATAAAATAATAGATAATAAACTAGCGACCCGCCCGGGCTTCGCACGGGTGCAATGCTTATTCACTTAAATTACATGCTGTAAAAAGCATATTGATCTATAATAAATGCACAGTTTACTTAATTGGATCAGGATTAATGCTGTATTGTTAAAATCACTTCGTAAATAACCAGTATCTAAGCATACATAGGGACAGACAGACCCGCCGGCATTGATTGCGGCAATACCTCTGACTGAGGGCTGTGGCCTCCTTCTGTGAAGCAGTGATGCTCCAGAAGGAGGCTGCCGAGCGGGGTCGGGAGATGGCCGATCCCGCTCGAAGGAGGCGGCGCCGGGCTCGGTAGCACAGCTGCGGCGCCGCCGCGGGTCGCCGGCGGACGCGAGGAAGTCGCGACCGCTACGGCGACCCGGGATGGACCACGCCCCTTCCGTGGCCGGGGGCGTCGTCGGTGGAGGAGACCGGGGGAGGTAGTGTAGCCACCCCCGAGGAGGGCTCCCCTGTATCGACGGGGGAGCGGAGGCTGGGGGTTTCCGGAAGTAGCTTGGTAAGTTCCCGGGGGCTCCCTTCATGCCTGAGGAAGGCCATCCCTGAGGTTTTTAGTGGATAGGCCTCCCCCTTCTGGGGAGGAGAGCCCCACATAACCGCCGGCTCGCCACAGCCGGGGTATGCAATTTAATGCATTTTCCTCAGGGGAACAAAAAAAAAAAACAGACAGACGGCGGATAGCGACTTTCTAGTATTAGCATGTCACTGAAGTTCTGTGTATTTATCAATATTGCTTAAAGAGATTTGAGACTCTATTTCCGGAAAATAAATTATTTGATTAACTGTCACTGCGTTGGTGACAACCCTAACAGTGAATGTAAATCAAGAGCGTGCGCTGCTTAGATATCGGCGCTTGCTAAACGTCTGTTCAGATTGTGGCGGTGCGGTTCGTTTGGTATATTTACCGCTAAATACCGCACATCTGCTTCAACAGTCCCAAGCGAGGCAGTGTTTCAAAAATTACGCCTCGGGCTCCTCAATCTTTTAACAGTATTAATCCCAGCCCCTCTAGGGCGGGTAATGGATTCCCATTTTTTCCATCGTCCCATAAAGCATGGTTAGGGGCGGCTGATATTTCCAGTTCATTTGTATCCTCTATTTTAATGAAATGAAATGCAAAATGTTAGGGGGATGATAGCTAAATAGGGTGTTTGCACCTGAATTTGGTAAGATTGAACATATCGATCTAATTTTAATTACTTTTTCACAATTTTAATATGATAGGTAGTATGGATGATAATTGCTTTGGAGTCATTTGTATTTGGTATACATTCACCAAAATATCCTCACCATTTAAATAATAAATTATAATAAATATTTCATACACATCCACTAATTAACTTAGCCCAAATTAAGCTCTGTAAGGCTTGTGTTATGGGATTTAGACTGACGGATAGACATATACCGGATTCAAGTCGCCATTATATGATGACTGCGAACATTTGTACCTTATTCACGGTTGTTGCTATATATGTATAATATACTAGCTTTCTGCCCGCGGCTTCGCCTGCGTGGATTTCGGGATTGGGTCTATAGAGGGTTAAGGGTCATAGCTTTTGCTCACGGCTACATATCCGCGGAGGTCTGTTTATGGCGCGAAGATTTTATCGGGCTTCCCGTGGGACTATCCGTTTTACCGAGATTTAAAATACCGCAAAACCTTGCTCAAGAATCACTCTATCTATTGATGAAAACCGCATGAAAATCTGTACAGTAGTTTTTGAGCGAAGCCTTTATTGCGCATCCCGTGGGATCTGTCGATTTTCCGGGATAAAAAGTAGCCTATGTTACTCGGGGATAATGTAGCTTTCCAAAGGTGAAAGAATTTTTGAAATCGGTCCAGTAGTTTCGGAGCCTATTCATTACAAACAAACAAACAAACAAATCTTTCCTCTTTATAATATTAGTATAGATGATTTACGTAGCTTAGTAGACTAGGTAAATGAGTGTAAGAGTAATAAATATTTTCCTGTTTATTTATACTTGGAAGTATCGAACTACGATTCAATATTGGGTAAGTAGTTTATTTAAAACTTAATGCCATTCACAATTCTTGCAATAATTTTTTTTAAATTTTACCATCAAAAAGGGCTATAAATAAAACGTGACTTGCAAAAATTGATTTGCGTCTCTCGTTTTATGGCAATGTTATCTTAATAGACGGCTGTTCGTGCTTTTATGGAGCGTATTTCGGGGGGAATATAACGAGTCAATCAAAACATTTTTACAACACGTGATGGCAAACCTTTTATCGGTAAATATTTTTGAAATGATCTTCGCAACTCCCCCTCTGCGAGGGCCTCTATCGGGGAACATGACAGGGTCCGTTTCGTTACCCTTTTTAAAGGCGGAAACATTTGACAGTCACATTATCGATACGACTACCCGACCACGCCCTTAGACAAACAAGGACTAGCGTGAAATGTGTAAAACTTCGATTTAGTTATGACTAGCGACCCGCCCTGGCTTCGCACGGGTACAATGATACTAAATACGCTACAGTAAAACTGTGAATGTTTTATAATAAGAGATAGACATAAACTATAGCAGAGTTTTCTGTAGACATTTTCAATGTGTACAATACTTAGTGCATTATTTTGATAAATCTCATAGGTTAGGCTTGCGTTTGCAAATAAGCGGAATAAATGTAATTATCTACGACATCATCACATTAGAAACCTCTAAATTTATCAGTGTTTCTCTACTATATTATGCGTGTATTATACATATAAATCTTCCTTAAGAATCACTCTATCTATTAAAAACCGCATCAAAATCCGTTGCATAGTTTTAAAGATCTAAGCATACATAGGGACAGACTAACGGCGGATAGCGACTTTGTTTTATAATATGTAGTGATAAATAGCAGTTGCCGTGATTTAGAAATGGGTAGATGAAATTTTTTAAATTCTATACACAATCAAAGTACTCTTTTAACTGAGAAATATTGTAGAACCAGCAGTATACCTGCGCTTATTGCTTTTGAAAATACATCATCTCAAAAAGCTCCATACTAAAAACACTGTAATCTTGACGTGATAATTAAGTAAACTCGCCTATTTTGTATGAGCTTATAAACAAATATCAAATTAACTTTGTTATTTGTACGTTTATACGTATACTTTCTGTATAAAAATATGCTACATTTAATATGAGAATATTAGAAACTAGCTGACCCGCGCCCACTTCGTTGGGCATAATATTAATAATCCCCGAAGCGAGCACGAAAGCGAACTGAATTAAACCCGAAGCCATCGCGCGCCGTCCGCTGATGATGATGATGATGACACTCAGCAATAATGTGGCTTTCTATTGGTGAAAGAATTTTTAAAATAGATGATGATGATGATGACACTCCGCAATAATGTGGCTTTCTATTGGTGAAAGAATTTTTAAAATCGGTTCAGTAGATCCCGAGATTACCCCTTACAATTTAACAAATATACAAACACACAAACTTTACTTCTTTATAATATTAGTATAGATGTGTTCGTTTCATTAGAATTGCATATTTTTTTGTAATATAAAAACTATATATTAATAAAAAGTTAAACTGAAATTTCTATATTGACATACTTTCATGAGATATAAATTGCTAAATTTAGACAATTATATAAAAGTAGTATAAAACGGCCATATTCAGTTGCAGTCGTCCAACCTAATCAGGTTAAATGACAGATAGATAAAGCGTTTATTAATTTCTGCAAAAAACACATAAATAAAATAAAATAAAAATAAAACAATGGTAATAACTGAGAAAAAACAAATACAATTAAACACCGTAAATATATGTATGCTGCAGAAAGCAAAAGGTTAATATTTGCCTAATTTAAACAAATCACAGATTTTCAGCCATCACCTTTTTTGAGTGAGTAGAGTTTTACAAAATGAGCAGATAAAATGAATGAGCGAGAAAAATTTGCAATGCAATGCAGGTTTTTTTTTGTATCAGCTGATACCTGGATGAGAGAAATTAATATTACTTTTATGCCACATGCTTTAGAGAAAGCAGAGATTCACAGAGTTATCAGGGTTACAAATAAGTCACTACTTGTAGTGGAATTCTTTAAGAATATACGAGTATACGAGCATATACAGGGTGGAAATTTGTAATGCCACCTGGAGGGGAAGTACTCTTAATACTGTAGATAGAAAGTTTTACTTAAAGGAAACATTCCTTTATTTTTGAAAAGACATAAAACTGCATTCAAAGATTTTTGAAAATTCACTTGCCCCACCCGGTAATCGAACCGACTAAAATCTGCAAAAGTTTCACCCTGTATTTTTATTGCACCGATCGGTAGGGTCAATTATAAGGATCAAATCTCTCTAACAAACAAACATAAATTAAATGAAGGTAATGCCCCTCCAGGTGGCATTACAAATTTGCACCCTGTATATCTGATCAGTAGTGTAAAGTACAAACGCTTCGATATCATTACGCCAGCAGTATAAAGAAATACGAATACAAAATGAAATTTAATGAAAAAAATATAACCCGTGGTAAAGGTGTAAAATCGATCGCCAGTACACCTACACGCACAAGTGTCTCTTGTAATAAAATAATAATAATATAAATTATACAAGTAAAATTGATAACAATTGTGATTTTAACAAAAACAAGAGTTTAATTTAAAATTGCACTTTTCAATTTCCTTCATTACTACATGCGTTGTAGTCATTGTTCTGATGATCATAATGTTGATATTCAATCAACATATCCTCGATATTTTGGTGAGGTAAATACTCATTTATTTGAACACAAACTTATAAATAATTTGTTTACATGTTTTATAAACATCGTATGTTTCATGTTATTTTATTTATAAACAACGTAGGGTATCTCGGATTGTCGACGATCCTGAACTTGCCGATCGGCTAGATCCTTTGGCACTGCGTAGGGATCTATCTTCCCTATGCATACTTTACAGAGTCTACAATGGGGAGTGTTCCGAGGAGTTGTTCAATTTAATAGAAGCCGCTGATTTTCGCAACCGATCGTCTCGCCGGAACTATCATCCGCACCATCTGGATGGTTGGCTTTCCACTACAATGCGTTTTAAAAACAGTTTTCTGCCACGCACAGTAAATATCTGGAACTCGTTGCCATCAGCTGTCTTCCCCAACAACTGCGACATTGGGTTATTCAAGAAAAGAGCATATTCTTACCTGAAGGGTAGGCAACGCACTGGCGTCGCTGGTGACGTGGGCGGCGGTGAATCACTTACCATCAGGTGACCCGTCTTGCTCCTTTGCCTCTTATTACATAAAAGAAATATATATATAATTTAACCTAGAGCCCTCTTGAAGATGAAAAAGGGAGATGTAAAACGCCACATTCACTATCGGGTGTACGCGGCACGTGGCAACCTTTGCAATGCGACGGCATCTTTTGATAATAAGCGCCACGTGCCAAGGCGGTGCGATACAAATGCCGGCGATTGAAAAGTAATGAAATTTACTTTGCTTACTTGTGACATATGATCTTGCAAGATCACAGTAATTACTGATTAATGAAAGTAATTAACATTCCATCTTACAACATAACAGTGCAAGTACGGCTGTTTTGCAGCAAAGAGAAGGCAAGTCATTTAGTCATTTTTAGACGACCTCCATAGTCGAGTGGATAGTACACCGGTTTCAAGGTGTCGCCATCTCTGAGGTCCCGGGTTCGAGTCCCGGTGGGGCCAGATGTTTGTGTGATGAATGCGAGCATTTGTACCTTAGTCATGGTTGTTGATATATATTTGTATAAAAATTATTTATATATGTATATTATATGTATGTCTATCCGTTACCCTAGATCCCATAGCACAAGCATTACAGAGCATTAGTTTGGGCTAGGCTAATTGGTGTAAGTGTAACAAATATTTATTTATGTGCTATAGGAGGAAAGTAAACCAAACGAGGTCCAAGTTAGCTAAAGGATTAAGTCTTGTAATAGCTGTTTACACGCATAATGACATTTTACTAGGAGGTAGACTCTGTACCAGGGTCGTCTGCATGGGTACCTCCGTCTTACCTATTTCCGCCGCCAAACAGCAGGGTTCGCTTTGCTGTGTTCCGGCGTGAAGGGTAAGATAGGCAGTGAAATTACTGGGTACTGTGACTTTACATCTTATGTCACAAGTTGGCAACGTACACTGTGGTTCTTATGAGGTTTGCAGATTTGCTGCGAATCTCGTGGGAACCACATGTACTATAGGCGACTGTTACCACTTACCATCAGGTGGGCAGCCTGCTTGTTTGTCAACTTTAGCAATAAAAAAAAATATATCAGAGGTCAGAATCAGGTAGAGTTAGTCATGTACTTACACTGATTTCATATAGCGAAAGAATAAAATGGATATGCCTCAAATCCCGAGATTAATTTTA
This sequence comes from Scirpophaga incertulas, assembly GCA_036419045.1. Taxonomy (NCBI): domain Eukaryota; kingdom Metazoa; phylum Arthropoda; class Insecta; order Lepidoptera; family Crambidae; genus Scirpophaga; species Scirpophaga incertulas. The sequence goes on from CM071640.1 coordinate 19,675,422, forward strand.
AAGAGCAGTAAATTATCCCGTGATTTTTTAAATAAAAAGTTATTTACTTTTAGTAATTTAAACTACTGCACACGCGACGTTGCCAAACTTACATCAATGACATCAGATGTCCGATGTTGTATAATCCCAATACTGGCCATGTTGCCACATTTGTAGTTCGCACAACATAGCTTGCGAGAACTAAAGAATACAATAGCGGAAATGCGGAGCACTCCCCACTTAATGACTAGATTTTGTAATGGACTAGATTTTGTCTCTTTCTACCGGATTAAAACAATCTATTAGCAACAAATTAGTTTAGTCAGTCACACAGCTTATGCCCAGTTTCTGAATACCTTAGCTAAGCTCTCAATAACTAATGATTCAACAAAGTTATCGAAAAAATAAACGTCTCATAACTGTCAGTGAGTTTCTGAAGGCGGGACCGTGCTTTCAACAGCTATGAAACAGTTAAGTAGTTCTAAATTATGTCACTAGATGGGTCTGTTCACAAAATATGAAATAAAAATTGACTTTGTTATATTAATTCATCCATAATTACAATTTAAACATTTATAACATTTTTTTTATCAATATTAAGTATTAAAACACTATTTTATGAAATATTTTTTAACATTTCGATAGTATTGCCTGTATGAATCATACGCATAAATCGATAAAATAGATGAAAAAAAAATGGCATACTTTCGCACGGATTTTGAATTGTTTTACTTTGTAGTGTCGCGGTACTTTATTTTAACATTTCAAATGAATTTCTTCTTTCTCGTAAGATTCTGGGTATAGATATTCCAGAAATGAACTCCAGTACTTCTGTATCCGACTTTGAAGAACTACTCGTATTTAATATTGTAGATCTCATTGTCTTTTTTAAATATAATAATTTAAAATGTAGCTGTCACTATTTAATTTCACATAAAATTACCACGTTAATAGCCTTAAGATTTTTGTTTGCCATACATAAACCACAGATACATAAACGTCAAATAAAGTTATGGGACCGATAAACGGCACTAAATGGTCAGTTAGGTTAAGCTAAGTTTAAACGGAGTTTATCTAATTCTACGGTGTTCAGAAACGAATTGTTGGGAGTTATCGAACTGATAGCGTTATTGAACAGATAAACCATTGACAAAATGTACTCAGAAACCGGGCATTATTCGTTTACTTCAGTTTATCGAACGCGCTCACTTGTTTCGTATTGTTTTGTGTGGTGATATCTCTGAGGTTTGTATTATTATTTATTTGTAATATTGTGGGCCACAAGGGATTGTCCGTTACAAATCCAGGAAGGTCCACATTAATATCAACATTTCCATGCAAGGAAATAAATAACTCTACCTAATTCTGACCTCTGGATATTAATGATGACATGACACACATTATACATACATACATACACTCACGCCTTTTTCCCATGGGGGTAGGCAGAGATTACGTCTTTCCACTTGCTACGGTCTTTACATATCTCTTTCGCTTCATCTACTTTCATAACATTCCTCATACATGCTCGACGATTGCGGGTACTTCTGACCTGGCCTTTTTTGAGGACACTTTCGATTTGTTCGAAATATGTTCGCCTAGGTCTTCCTCGTCCCGTATCTCCACTGAGATAAATAAAATATTTGTATGAGTATAACAAAACATGTTCATTTTAAGAAAATGTATTATGTAATTATAATATTTTCATGTGACAGTAGTTGGTAGTTTAAATGAATAGTGAATTTGCTGCAATTATTGAAATGCAGTAACACAGTATGGGGTTCTTCAAAAAGGGAGTAAATAGGTTTTTAAAAAGGTCGGCAAAGCGTTTGTGATGCCCCTGGTGTTGCAAGCGTCCATAGGCGACGGTGACTGCTTACCATCAGGCAGGCCGTAAGCCTTTTTGCTACCGTTGTAGTATAAAAAAAAAAAAAACACTGGTTTGCCAGACATATTAACTGTATGAACTAACTTCTGATACAATGTCACACTATCTTCTTGCAATTTGGAAGCCTTTCCTTCTTGCCTTCTTCTTATCGGCACAACACGTCATCCTCTTCCATTCTCCTCTATCACTCGTAAACAATTCTATTTTCTGTGTGTAGTTAGTTTAACTTGCTTAAGTAAGTGAATAAGCGCACATGTTTAACTATTCGGACCACTGTGGAAACCGAACTCAGTTCAAAGCGCATGTACTCTCCTGAGGCTGCGCTGCGTACCGCCCACCGCTCTGGAGGGCGGGAGCTTTAGTTCAAAGCCGATAAGCTCCCAGGCCTTCTGCCCGACCAAAGGCTGTAGGTAGTGTGTAGTTGGTAGGCTGGCCTTCTGCTAGAGTCCAACATAACCACCGCCGTAGACCGGTTGCGGGTGGTATCCGGTGCGAGGTCGTCCAAGCACCAGGGGGTTGTTAAGACGACCACTGTTGTGGCGTGTATCTGGGCTCCTTAATTACTGATGCTGGCGGTTGCGAGGATGAAATCCGAAGGCGTTGTGCCGTGACTCGATCCTCATTGGAAAAACTCACAAAAATTTGGAAGGACCGCAGAATAACTAGAAGCACAAAAGTTCAACTGATGAGGTGCCTGATATTCCCAATTTTTTTGTATGGAGCTGAGACGTGGACACTGTGGATGCGAGAACGTCGTAAGATTGACGCACTAGAGATGTGGTGTTGGAGGCGCATGCTAAGAATTCCGTGGACTGCGCACCGAAGTAATGTCTCGATCCTGAAAGAACTTAACATCAAGGAGAGATTGTCATGTTATGTACAAAACGAATCCTCAAGTTCTTCGGGCACATCACACGTAACAAGGACTCCATGGAACGATTAGTCGTGCAAGGTAAAGTCGAAGGCAAAAGATCTCGTGGACGCTCACCGACACGATGGACTGACCTCATTAGATCTGCAACCCACTCTACAATAAACGATAGCTCCCACATCGCCGAACACAGGGATGCATGGCGTCGCATCACTGAGACAGTGCAAGACCGAGACATGACCACGACCACTCTGCCAAGAGTGAACGACTAAGATGAAGTTGTGGCGCGCCCCCATGAGGATACACTACCGTCCCCCGTGGGAAAAAAATCCATTTTAATTCAGTCTGATCGATATATACTTATTAAATAACTATTATATATATGTATATATGAAAGTATCTTTCATATGAGGCATAGTATTAGTAAACAAGTAAAAAACCAATTTTATTTAGGGTCGACGCAACAGTCTACCTCTTACACTATCACTCGCCATTTCGGCACTCACTCCCTTTTTCAAGATATAAACATTCCCTCAGTCCCTCATCGTTTCTTCGGTCTTTCTCTCCCCCCACACCCATCCACTTTCTTATCCATAACTTTTCTAGTAACACGATCAATCTCTCTTCTTAATACGTGACCATACCAGGATGTCTCCTTTCTCTCGATCTTTCAACAATAGGGGCTGCAGACAGAGAAATCTCCGGACAATACGTGCCGTGTCGAGAATCACTGCCTTTTGTATCCGGCCCTTGATCCATCCGTCAAGCGAGAGCCTCTTAAGATGTTGATCGAGACTCTTCGCTATCAAGCCATTCGCAGACAGAACTATCGGAACAATGATCGTCGAATCAACATCCCACATGGCGGTTACCTCGTATGCCATGTCAAGGTACTACTTACAAGGTGCTTTGTCCTTCTCGGCTTTTACGAGGTTCTCATCATGAGGGATGGTAATATCAATGAGCATTGCACGGCGTTGGGAGCGGTCGACCACCACGATATCAGGTTTATTGCACGCAATAGTCCTGTCCGTGATGACAGAGCGATCCCAATAGAGCAACGCACGGCCATTTTCAAGAACTGGCGCTGGTGTGTACTTATAATACGGTGTCTCATGCCATATGAAGGGCATTATTATTATCTAAATCATAGCTTGAATTGTAAACTGGACATATCACTTCAAACAATGTGTTATTTTGTAAATGGAACGTTATTCATACTATTGCATTTTTCCGTAAACGCTAACTTCTAACCTCTTTGCTCAAAAGTCATCGATCGTGGTAATGTAGAAGACAATTCAGAGGGGCCTAGACAAGATACCTTTCGATAATCGTAATCGCATCGCTAACATAAAAAATGTATGGTATTGACATAACCACTCGAAAAGTCAAGCGATCGGTTATGTCTAATACCATACATTTCTTATTTTAGCGATGCGATTACGAAAATAGAACAATCAAGATCCGAGCCCTTAAGGCAGTTTCTTTCTAGTAAAATAAAAACACGTGTACCCTAACAACATAAAAACTGACTCAATAAACTGTAACATAAAACTTTCACAAGAAAAGCTGTCAAAGGAAACGGAAGTTGCGTATTGGGATAGCCGTTAATTGGCGCGCGGTGAGATCAAAGCGACCGTCGACCAATCGAAAAGCGCGTGCGCAACTAAACGCTCCAGTTCAAATTACGAACAGAGGAGAAACAGCGATTTGATTCTAAACCATCCTTCGCGGTCACGTCCATAGCTTCAACATTGTTTCTTTATTCTTTCTGGCATTATAGTTAAGGTGCATAGTAGTCCCACTGACCTTGTAATCGTCGCGCTCTAATAGTTTGAGAATTTTGCGCAATAAAAGAAAAAGAGAACTTAATATTATTTGCATTACCTATTGAAAATGAAAATTCACGAGTTACTCAAAATTCTCCGGGAGTTTTAAAGTTTAGGAATAGAGGAAGATTTCGATCAATTTCTGATGAAGTTGTTAAGAAATGTTTATAACATATACTTAATTAATACTTAGATTTTACTGTATTATATATTTTAAAGTGAATTTCTTTTGTAGTGAAAAGAGATGGCGACTCCTTGAAACCAGTGCACTCGAATAAGGAGATTGTGCGTAACCCAAATTATAAACAGTACACAATAGTTTTAAATCAGCTGTTTTCTTTTTTAATGTTACCTTATTTACTTTAAATGTTAAATGTTATTTAGAGTATATATAGTACAGTGCACGTCAACAGATCCTGTTGCTATACTTAGCTTCGTGCCACCACGACAACTGTTCGAAGGAATTACTTGATCCCGTCAACATGAGGTTCTTATTAATCCCGGTGGACTCTAGAAATAGCTTCAGTGAGCGCTGCCAGGAGCAATTTAAGCGCCCTATAATCACTGACAGGGCAAAATAGCCCTAACGAATCACGTCTATACATTTAACAGAGTACAATAATTAATTGTGTAAATGTAATAATTTGTCTTTATCGTTTGCATATACGACGAAAGAGACAAAATCATGTTCTATGATACGTAAGAAACTGCATTCAATAAAAAAAACCGTAAGCTGGCTCTTTGACAGTTGTCAATACGTGTCAAAATCGATTATCTCTTAAGATAATTATCTTAGCTTACAGATGCTGGCCATAAATACTACTACATAAAAGCTATTCTAATTATACTTTGATTTTGGAACGCTTTAATTAAGGATAAAATTAGGAAGTATCGAATAGAATCGAGAGCCAATATGGCCTGACAGTTGGGACATCTCAAAACTCAAATTTGAGCCGTATTTTATTGGTATTAAGGTGCATAGTAAGTCTAACGCAAAATATCGAAGTACGTGAAATGTTAGAATACAATACATATTTAAGATCACATTTTCTGTGTTGTTTTTTTCATTATTTAAGTTAAACCAAATCGCTTAGGAAATACTGAGTTATGTACGTTCACCTACAATAGATAAAATAAACAAAATTGAAGATTGTGTTTAAGGTATCATATTCGCTATTTATTACTTTTTTCTTTCACATTCGAGTACATTCCTCCCATGCGATCTTACCCAGATGCAGGCGATTATTGCGGGATTACTTCAAGATCGTTGCGTCTACCATGCACCTTAATATACGACCTTAAGTTATTAATCTATATAAGATTTTTAATTAGCGTTTTTTTGTCCATGTATTTTCTTGTATTTATCACCATTATGTTTATATGGTGTTGTGGTCTCGGCACTGATCTACGAATACGATGATGGGGCCTGGGGTCGATCCAGCCATGTAGCAACGTGTTTTTCGTATTTAGAATTTTATATGTACATTTATCTGACCACTACTAACTACAGCAAAGGCAACCTTCATACATCAATCATACATCATTGTGAGAAGAGATGTGTCAATCTTTACAGAAACGACTCAGTGAGTCGTTTCTTCCAAGTGATTCACTGATTCAAATCTCTAAGTTATCTATCTCTAATGTTATCTCTTAACGTCTTGTACTTTCTGTATGATCTTTCATTCAATATCTCGTGAAATATTAAAAGATTAGAATGTACTGTTTTTACATGTTGCACAGTATTTAGTGGCGTCATCATTAGCGAAACGTCTTTGACTGGCATCAATAAAATGGTGTTGCAGAGAAACTCCGTAATTTAGCAATAAAATACAATTATTTAAATGGTTTTATATAAACTTCAAAGTAGTCTGTTATCAAAGATTTCAATTGAGAACGAACGAACTGGTGAAGTAATTAATAAATCTGATTAAATTAGAACAATTTGTCGGTCCGCTTCCTGGTGCCATGACTTTAAATGTTGACCTTTCGATAACATTAATATAGAATACTGCAACAATCATTGATGTTGTTCGTACATACAACAAATAAAGGATTAAAAAAAAATAACTTTAAATGGGAACAATACAATCAATTTTGCACTTCAAAGATACTACGCCATTCTGCAGCAGGATACCTTGTACTGGAAAGATCCAACAAAGGCAATTTTTCTTTCTCCCTATATTTTCACAGTCGTCAATTAGCAGCCAACCTCAGATAAATAGTCTCAATCTAACTTCCTTTAGACGTTTAAACAAGTTCACATTATATTTCTAAAATCCATAGTTTTATTATGTTAGTTTTACTACTAACTGTATCTGACTTCGTCCGCGTGGAATCGTAATTATAATCAGATAGCATCGAACTGCTAAGCTATCGGGAGTTACACGTGTTTTTGTAGTGCAACCATAAAAGATAGACATATGCTGTCGTGGAATATCTATACTATAATATTATAAAGAGGAAAGATTTGTTTGTTTGTTGTTGTTGTTTGTTTGTAATGAATAGGCTCCGAAACTATTGGACCGATTTCAAAAATTCTTTCACCTTTGGAAAGCTACATTATCCCCGAGTAACATAGGCTACTTTTTATCCCGGAAGATCCACGGGATGCGCAATAAAGGCTTCGCTCAAAAACTACTGCACAGATTTTCATGCGGTTTTCATCAATAGATAGAGTGATTCTTGAGCAAGGTTTCGCGGTATTTTTTATCTCGGATAAACGGATAGTCCCACGGGAAGCGCGATAAAACCTTCGCGCCATAAACCGACTTCCGCGCATATGTAGCCGTGGGCAAAAGCTATGACCCTTAACCCTCTATAGACCCAATCCCGAAATCCACGCAGGCGAAGCCGCGGGCAGAAAGCTAGTTTTGTATATAATTTTAAGGAGAATATTTCCGTCATACATGATTTCTGTGTAGCTTTAACCATTTAGGTTGCATACGCGACAGAAGCCTAAAAAAATTAAAAAAAAACTTTTTAAAAAAACACGCTTTTATTAAAAAGACTAAAAACCGATCTAAAAACTTGAAAATAAAAATAAAGTCACGCTTTTAGAAAATTTGGGTACATATCAAGAAAAATTTCTGATGACAAAAAGAAATGTAACTCAAAAATTTGTCTATAAAATTTAGCAAATTAGTCCAAGAACTCAATGACTATAAAAGCGTGGGGTGTTCAAAATTAAACATTACTCATTTAATGGTCTTAACATTTACACCCCACGCTTTTATAGTCATTGAGTTCTTGGACTAATTTGCTAAATTTTATAGACAAATTTTTGAGTTACATTTCTTTTTGTCATCAGAAATTTTACTTGATATGTACCCAAATTTTCTAAAAGCGTGACTTTATTTTTATTTTCAAGTTTTTAGATCGGTTTTTAGTCTTTTTAATAAAAGCGTGTTTTTTAAAAGTTTTTTTTAATTTTTTTTTATTTACTACTTTTTAGATCAAATGTTTTTTAGTCTTTATAACAAACAAAAGTTTTTTCAAACGTTTTTTAGTCTTTGCGTAAAAAGCGTGTTTTTTAAAAGTTCTTTTTAATTTTTTTTATTTACTACTTTTTAGTCTCGTGATTATTATAACAAACATAAAGAAATGTACATAATTGTTCAGAAAATGTAGTATTAGAATTAAACATATGCATTATATCAAATTCTATCTGTTTGCTTCATTGAACCAATTCTCATATTAAAAAGTTTTTAATTTATACAACATAATTATGTATTTTTATGATTCGAAAATGATTGAATATTGTATTGTCATCTAGAATACACATGTAAAAAAAATTTGAGCTCGATTGGAGCAGTAGAAGTGGTCGAAAAATCGATTACAAGATTTGATCATGACAAACAAACAAACAAACAAACGGACAGAGTAAGTCAATAAAAAGCGTGTAAAAATGGAGTAACTTCTTCCGTTTTCCCAACATTTCTCTTCACTGCTCTGCTCCTATTGATTATAGCGTGATGTAAGTATACTATAACCAGCTCAGGAGTATGAAAAATATTTGTACCAAGTTTCGTTAAAATCCGTCGAGTAGTTTTTGTTTCTATAACAGTTATACAGACAGACAGACAAAAATTTTACTGATTACATTTTCAGTATCGATCCCTAATTACCCCCTGATAGGTATTTTGAGGCATTAAAATTAAACTCAAGCATTGTTATTGTTTTCATAAGAAAATTTTTGATAATTAATATAAATCTGTGAAAAGTCAAATCCTTAGCATTTTTAACATTTAAGTATAATCTAAAAAAAATTTTTGCTGTTACTTAGTCGGTCGCGGGTCCGACTGGAACTTTTTTCTCACATCACGTGCCTCGTAAATTTCAATAAGTGCTAATTTGTTACTTGTTTGTGTTATTTTATCAAATAAACATAATCATGTGTGCCCCTGCGTAAAAAAAAACAGTATTGTCGTATTATCGTCAATAATAAATAAGTGTAAGAAGCACCAGGCTCTCATGAATAAGCGAGCGCGTCTAGAAGAGACTTCACAAAAACGTGTTAGCCACCAAACTTTGCAGACGGCCCACTCAAAGCGAGGCGGACTATTTCAAAACTTGCAAACTTACAAATTTTTGCCATTGCCGATGTGGAATAACACGAAAATGGTTTTAGCGGCCACACAAAAGAAAATTAGGGGGAGTTAAGTAACTTTTACTTTAAATCTTAACTGCAATCAATTTATAGTATGGGTTGATTTTATGAGACACTTGTATTGAACATACAATAACAACAATAAAAATATATAAAATTAAAAAAAACTTTTTAAAAAAACACGCTTTTATTAAAAAGACTAAAAACCGATCTAAAAACTTGAAAATAAAAATAAAGTCACGCTTTTAGAAAATTTGGGTACATATCAAGAAAAATTTCTGATGACAAAAAGAAATGTAACTCAAAAATTTGTCTATAAAATTTAGCAAATTAGTCCAAGAACTCAATGACTATAAAAGCGTGGGGTGTAAATGTTAAGACCATTAAATGAGTACCTAATGTTTAATTTTGAACACCCCACGCTTTTATAGTCATTGAGTTCTTGGACTAATTTGCTAAATTTTATAGACAAATTTTTGAGTTACATTTCTTTTTGTCATCAGAAATTTTTCTTGATATGTACCCAAATTTTCTAAAAGCGTGACTTTATTTTTATTTTCAAGTTTTTAGATCGGTTTTTAGTCTTTTTAATAAAAGCGTGTTTTTCTAAAAAGTTTTTTTTAATTTTTTTTTTATTTACTACTTTTTAGATCAAATGTTTTTTAGTCTTTATAACAAACAAAAGTTTTTTCAAACGTTTTTTAGTCTTTGCGTAAAAAGCGTGTTTTTTAAAAAGTTTTTTTTAATTTTTTTTTTATTTACTACTTTTTAGTCTCGTGATTATTATAACAAACATAAAGAAATGTACATAATTGTTCAGAAAATGTAGTATTAGAATTAAACATATGCATTATATCAAATTCTATCTGTTTGCTTCATTGAACCAATTCTCATATTAAAAAGTTTTTAATTTATTACAACATAATTGTGTATTTTTATGATTCGAAAATGATTGAATATTGTATTGTCATCTAAAATACACATGTAAAAAAAATTTGAGCTCAATTGGAGCAGTAGAAGTGGTCGAAAAATCGATTACAAGATTTGATCATGACAAACAAACAAACAAACAAACGGACAGAGTAAGTCAATAAAAAGCGTGTAAAAAAAATATTACATTTTTGTATGATTATGAAAAATAGGTTCCGGCATCAAAGTCAGGCACATCTGTATGTTTGTGCACTGAACATTTATTTATTTCATACTTTATTGGATAAAATAAATATGAGTAAAGTATAAAACGCGGATTTAGTGTCAATTAGAAGCTAGCCGCAGATAAATTAGTCTGAATCCAACTTAATTTACAATTTTAGACTACTTTGAATGAATAAATTTTACACTATAAGCGAAGTCATTATATTCAATTTTATTATATAGAATCTTATATGAAAACTAAACTTCGCAGGGTAACGATAATAAATTCTAATGTAAATAGTACGAAAAAATAAACAGACAGAGTACATTAAATACTCTTTTTGAGTCTTTCACCGGACATTACGTAGACGATGCGAGAGAATGTAACGCTTAGTCATTCCAAAATAGTTCCAGCCGCTGCAATATTAAATCCCAGCAACAATTTTCGTGCCTGCACTCGCCAAAGTTAGCCACGTCCGCTCGCTTAATTACGAACAAGACAAACGCATTTGCGACGCAAGATGCGCAACCGCCATTTTGGATTTGTGCAGTTTTTAAAATGGTTGCTGTGGCGTCCAATTGAATAAATGAACAGTGCAGAGTTAATTTTGTAAAATTTATTAAGTACTAGATTTTTGAGAGGTTTGTTTGTTAGTTCTGTTGATCAAAATTGTTGTTTTTATTTAATTCCGAGTATTTGCATATGTACCCACTTTTTAAGTCTTGAAGAAATAATTCATGACCAAAACTGGTCCAGCCATTCTCAAGTTTTACTAATATATGTATATATATGTATATAATCTTATATTAGATAAAAGTAGTTACACCTTATTACATAGTAACCTGCCAATAAAAGTCCCGTCAAAATCAGCCATCCATTTCAGAGATTAGCCGAAACAAATAGACAGACAGACGACACTCCAATTTTATTTATATGTACAGATTTTATTTTGATTTTTATAAAATCTGTACTGTGTTCAAGTAATCAATATTTTATTGTGAATATTCTGGACCTGTCGGACATCTTAATTCAAAACAAAAAATAAGGGCGTATTATTTGCTGGATACATATATTTTTTGTAAACTAACATGCCGCTGGCATGGGAGTGGTCCAAGCTATGGAGGTATTAAATCATTACTAATATTATTAATAGTTATGTTTACTATTATTATTTGAATTTTATATTTATTCTGTATGACACAACAACCAAAAGGTGTATGAGCAATTATTTTGTTACTTGTATCATAATAAATGATTTCTAGTTCTTAAATGATTGTATGCGCGTGTTCTGCGGTTGTTTTCTTTTTTAGTTGTGATAATGTACACGGGTACCTGCTTTTGGTAATTTGTATCCTTTTGTGGCTTAGGGGTAGTCATACTCTCAATAAAATCTCTTCGGCAGTGTCGTGTGAGGCGGGTCGTTACGTTCCCTAAAACATGGTTGAGCGAAGCGATGGCTGGTTCATGCGTCATGCTCGTGAACGGGTGCTGCCAGCGGAGATGAGTCTGCTCTTTGCTATACTGGGTACCTACTACTCGTATTTATTATAATTTTAATTTAACTTTAATATATTGTTTTAAAACTGTATGAGACGGCATTCCTAATATAGGCATGTTTTCAAATTATATTTTTATTAGTTGTATTTCCTATATTATGTAATGAAAAGTGACTTCATGAATTATCCATATTGAAGTCATTTTCCAAATTGACGACTCTGTATCTATTTAATACAGGGAAAAAACAGCCCTTGCTGAGTTTCTTGCCGGTTCTTCTCAGTACAAGGTCTCCCGCCGTAGATTTGCGATCCGATGGCGTAGCTTTTCGACATTCACAAGTGCTTGTAACAGTTTAGACTGAATAAATAATTTTGAATTTGAATCATAAATGCGATCTGGCTGTCTGTCTATCGCGTTGTCACAGCGAATCTACTGAATCGTTTTAAATGAAATTAGTCTAGAACGTAAAAAGGAAATAGGCTATATTTTTATGCGAATAAACGGGTGTCAAGGGTTGAAATATTGGATGTAAGTTTGTACGAAAAGTACGTCATATTTGAAGCTAGAAAACTGAAACATATATTTAGTCTTTTGATTGCATATTAAATACGACACGCAAATTTTGTAAAATATATATTTATGAAAAAATTTACCTGAGCTCACAAGCTACTGAACCGATTTTTGTGAAAATTGGTATGTTAGTTTGGTAACCGGAGAAAGACATTTCACCATGGGAAAAAATAATTTTCCTGTGGGAAAATCTGATAAAACAGCTGATTGGTTTTTGATGTAATTTGGTATTAGGATGGGTGGAGACACAGGGAAGAACATAATGTAATTAATTATACTACGGGAAAATATATTTTTAATTCTGTATAAATTGATATAATGCAATATAATACCTACATATCTATATGTAAGTCGATTACGACGACTCATATACACGCACATACACCCACGCGCATGCACTCACACACTGATACTTTCTCATACATATTTTTTTATTATCATAATAAAAAACAAACAAGATAATCTTTATTCAACATAGACCTTTACAGGCACTTATTGACGTCAACAAAAAAAAAGCTTAAAAAAAACAAAAACCTTGTCCGTACGTACGAATAAGGAAAAAAAAAATATTGACTCGACACCTGTTCGAAAATTGAGAGAGCCTTCTCGAGAAGAACAGGCAAGAAACTCTGAAGGTCTATTTTATCTCCTCTTTTCAATGTTAATAATTATAATAATATAATATAAAAATACAATATAATATAAGATAAATCATACCTAATACGATTACAGTCGTATGTATGTTTACATACACATATAAAAATAATACGATATTATAAATAATGTTGTTACCAAACATGGCTCTATGAATAGTGTCCCTTTTCCCAAATAGTGTGATCATTTAGATAGTCACTTACTTTATAATAACCTTTACTCATGAGTGTCTTTTTGATATGGATTTTAAATTTATATAAAGGCAAATCAATGACCCTTTGCGGAAGTTTGTTAAACATAGATATACATTTCCCCAAGAAAGAACAGCTAGTTTTATGGAGTCTGAACATTGGAACGGCAAGTTTATTTTTGTTTCTAGTATTCACATTATGTAGATCACTGTTTTTATTGAATTTATTATAGTTTCTATATACAAAATCTAAATTATCATATATATATTGACTAGCTAAAGTTACTTGATGAAATTAATATTTTACGTCTTTATAATGTATTATAATCGGTTTTATTCTTATTTCCTAGTGTTTAGTTCATAAGATATTTTTGTATACATTTAATCAAGCCGAGTATCTTGTTTGTATATCTTTGAGGTTGAGAGCCTGGAGACTCTGTAATACAGGTTTTATACCTAGTACAGACTCCAGCTCTCCCAAAGGCCTTATTCGTACAACTCAGTATTATTTTTAATTTTGTAAACCCTTTGTAAGAGAAACAATAAAGTTTACTTTATGCAGTTCCGGCTATTCTCTTTCACTGCTTAGATAAATACTAAGCGAGAGTAAAATTCAAGTCTAGTTCTAAATTCAGAGCAGTGCGTCCTCCGTTTAATGTCTTCGCTTTGTACCACCAAAATAGTCCTGCAGACGTTGGCCAGTTGGACAGTGTACGGGGACGGCAGTAGTGCAAATTATTGCTAGTACCACACACGGTAAGTAGTTGAGTATTAATTAATTCATTTTTTTCTTTTGTTTGGGACCCCCGCGAATTTATATGCGCACGCGCAAGATTACTTGACTATTTATTAATATTAAGGGTGTAAACATCGCCCAATGACCTTCATCATTTGATCAATAGGAAATGTGTACTCATGTTAGCGATGGCGCGAGCTTAATCTATAGAATATAAAAGGGTTATTTTTTTATTTTTCAAAAGAAACTGAAGTTATAAGTAAGGCGAGTTCGCCATACTAATCACTTCAATTTCTGTGTATAGTTATTTCAATTTCTTCAGTTTCTTTGTATACTTTATTCAGTTTCAGTTCTTGTATAGTTATACAAATTGTAAAAAACATTGTAACCTTTCTTTGTTGTAAACCATATGAGTAACTAATGACACATTATAGAGAGAATAAAAACAATTTAATAGTCACATAATAATTATGAAAATTATATAATAATTAATAATCAATTCAATTTTTAATTTAACTATTGACATAGCACATTTAAATATTTCAAAAGGCAAATACTATAATTTTGTATAAATTTAAACATTTTTAAATTGATAGATGCACCCAAAGGAGATAATTTATTCTTGTATGGAGAATAGGCCCACTGCAAAATGTAACGTTTATTAATGAGACATACGTTAAATAATTTTTTATTAACCCTAGATATTATAAGGAACATTAGCTTGTTTTTATCTAACGGGAATATTGAGAAATCAATTAAAACATGAAGATTAAATAACCTAAAAATTCTTAGTACAGTAAGGCCTCGTTAATCCGGAGAGGCAAAAACAAGTCCCTTTTCGGATTATCGAGGCGTCGGATTATAGTATGCCATATTTAATGTTAATAAAACATGTTTAACCTTAGTTTCTTTAATCCATTTTTAAATTATAGCATAAAGCTAAACTATATATGTTCGAAATTAAAACATTAGTTGCTTCTTTTAAAAAGTCTGTAATACTCTTCTGTTTATAATTTTCGCACTTCATTTTGAAAGCCCGGTCTCTAAGTCGACAGAGAAACATAACTTAGTGGCTATCAAATTCCTTATCTTGAACCCATTTTAAAGCTCCTACTCTAGCGTCTGAATTACCAACCTTTGTGATGGCGAAAACTTCAACGCTATTATCCTCATCTTGCTCATATTCCTACTACTGCTACTACTACTAGTTCCTACACCCGGCCTCCCCCGCGAATCCCACTGCCCGGCCGGATTACAGCGATCACCGAACAAGCGGGAGTCCGGATTACCGAGGCCCTACTGTAGTTAGTAGCTTTATTTTGATTTGTATTCAAATAGTTTTTTACGTAAATGCTATTTAACACTTTTTTATTATTGAAAAAGACAATCTTCTTTGGCCACTACCAAACGCCCAAAATCGTATTATTTTTTTGCATTCTAAATACTGGATACGGAAAGAAAACGAAATCAAGCCGTTGGAAACGTAAACACAGAATTCGGTTGAAAACAAACCGACGTCAATTGAATGTCAGTGTCGCTATCGCTGTCAAAAATGATGACGCGTTCCGTTTCACGACGATACTGGACTGACGAACTAATAGTTAAAATAATCTAAAATAGTATTAAAATAATTATTGAGAGTTCAATACTTTTAAATAAAATAAAAAAGAAATAATACACTATCCTTTATCTATTATTTATATTTTATTTGTATACATATGAAATCATCTTTCATGTTGATTTAAAAAACGTTAGTTCCTTTACCTCAAATGTCAAGTCATTACTAAGTTTAATTAATTGATTTTATTATTCCCGTTTCATTTTTACTCATAATATCGTGCAATTGCTTTTATTATATTAATAAATTGATATTTTAGAGTTCAGTAATATTAATAAACGTTGCCGTTTTCTAGTGGGCCTAAGAAAAATTATCTCCTTTAGCATCGTGGACATAGTTCCCGCAGGCTGTAACAGAAAACCAGCGATTTGCTCATATTTTATGAGGAAATATTGGCGCTGAGTTATGGCCTTTTTACACGCAACATACGGCATACAGGATTGAGATCATGTTAATTGTAAAGTTATATTTAAGTAATGTTGTGTTTAATAATTTTTTGTATGTTATAATTGTAATATTGTATTTAATTGTTGTTATTGATAAGTTATATCTCTGATTTTTCTGTCTGTCTGTTCTGTCTTTTACTTATTATGTGTGTGTATTTGTAGACCAAATTTAAGATTCTATCTATCTAACAACATATTTTTTTTGAATTTGTTATCTCGCCTGAGTTTAAATCATTATAATTTTCAACTGTATTATTGTTTAGTTTTTTTTGTTGCATAACTGTTTTTGAAGCGCGGAAAAAAGGTTCAGTTTCGGTGATTCCGGGGTCTCACAGACCTTGTTATTTGGGAGGTTTAGGGTTCCTAATATAGAAATTTCATATGTACAGTAAGCAGCGTGTTAAGTTTCACATTTACATTAGGAAAACCGCCGTTATTACACGCGACATAAATGCCGTCTCGATAATGTGTAAAGCCAGACGTAAAGTATTACAATTATTCTATGAGAAAGAATGCAAAAATGTTTTTGACGATACGTTCTAGATCAGCATGGTTGATTTAGGTCCAAACAAGCTAACTTGTCCCCTAGGTGATGATGATTATGAGCTGTGGGTGATGATCACTACTTAACATTAAAATAGAGGTTTATTTAGGCACTTGTTGTTAGAATCGATTGATAGAACACGGATTGTGCTGTAGGTGCTCCTGTTTTGTTTATTGTAAATAGTGTTAAAAGTGGATACCGAATCTAAAAGTTATAACCAAAGTGCTGTCTGGATTTTGGTCTTTATCGAAACATTAAATATTTCAAATAAACTATTATAATTCACTGGTAAATTCATCTATTTGTGTGTCGAATACGGGGTATGTCAAAATCAATTATATTTTTAAAAATAATTTGGAGGTAGCAATAACTACTCATACATCAGTCGCATTATCATATCTAGAGTTACCCACCACAAAATTCGTCATCGCAGTGCGGTGGAGCATTTAAACATTCCAGTCGACTTGTTCAGTGGTGCCCCGTTCAAGAGAGATTCTATAAGTGACGCAGAAAGGAAAATGGGTGATTGTGCGAAATGTAAAAAAGCACTACCAAAAAAGGAATTCTTGAGTTGTTTTTTATGCAAGGCCAAATATGATCTGGATTGCGCCAATGTCTCTAGTCAACGTTTTAATTATACCATGTCACCCAATCGTAAAAAAATATGGGAGTGTCATAATGCAGGAAAAGAACAAGCAGCACCTTGCACACAAAATCTTCACATTCAGATAAATTGAAAGCACTATTTTGTTTCATAGATCACTTTCAAAATTATGCTGGACCATGAAGATTAAATGTCTAAAAAAGACAAGTAACAATTTTTTTAACACCATAAAATACACAGGTAAACATATAACACTATAAAAAAGCAGTCTTTAATAATTATCAACTCGGATAATTATTAAAGAACTCAGATAATAATATTTAAATTGTCATGTCAGGAACACCGTTCAAAGTACATATTTTTCAAAAACCAGTAAGCACAAAATTCGACTAATAACGGTGTTCCTGTTACACGCTCAACGTTTCCCGTAGAACCCTGGGGGTCTACCTGGACCACTTCGGGAGTTATTGCATTAATACGATAGTGTTAAAAGGTGTTTTGAAAGTATAAACGATGAATTATTTATCATGTTCAAAAATTTACCTTTCAAATGCCACTGAATACATTTTCAAAACACATGTCCGTGAAAATGGATTGTTGACAAGCGTTCTCTAAAGCTGTCATCGAACGGCGCTATTCCTGTCAACTGATCCCATCAGACAACTAATGTTACTCACAAGTTTACTCAATGCGTTGAAAATCTGATTAACATGTCAAGTCTCAAAAATACAGCGAGATTCTAAAAGAACTTTTTTTAAGCAAGAGTTATTTAATAATTGTATACTATACTATTGGACATACAACATAAATGATATTGCTTAAAATTCTAAGCTAGTTGGTGCTAGGGGCGTTCACTCCACTTTTATTTATAAATTAATCAGATAAGTAAATAAAAAATCTAAAAAAATAAGTATTTTTATACTGCTTTACAAAACCACTTATTAATTAAAACATGAAAAGTACGTAAAATAAAGTTGTTGCGATGTGTATTGTTAGTTTTCATATTTTGTTTAAATAACAAAGGAAACCCTTTGAAAATTAAGAAAACATGTATTACGGAAATGTTCTCCTTAAAATTATATAAAAAATATCCCACGACAGCATATGTATATCTTTAATGGTTGACTCGCAACAACACGTGTAACTCCCGATAGGTAACTTAGCAGTTTGAAGCTTTCTGATTATATTTGACAACTCTTACGTTTAGGTAAGGTAAGGTACGTTTACGTTCTAGGTTATTTTAGCTTTGAAGCTTATTCAATACAAACAAACAAATAAATCATTTCCCTTATATTATTAGTATAGATGTCTTGACGATATGTTGGTGGTTGGCGCCAACGTTTACCGGCTAACCGAACCTCTTTATTGGCCCAACGTTTAGCCTAATATATACGGCCGGCTTTAGGTATTACTTACTATCAGACAGGTTCAAGGACACTGATCCTACAAATAACCTACTTTTGTAAGTCCACTGTGCACATGGTATTCGTTTCCAGTTAAGTCGTTAAACATTTGTTGACTAAATAAGTTCCAAGACGACTCGCCCCTTGTGTTCGAAAATAATTCTGGCCGAATCAGAAACCAGTATAAGCTCTTGAACCACTAATTGATTTGTTTGATGAAATTATATAGATTTTTTGAATTTATGAAGAAAAGGCGCTCTTTTTACTTTCAATAAATTAAACATTATCAGAATACTACTGCTATAAATATATAGAACTAGCTTTCTGCCCGCGGCTTCGCCTGCGTGAATTTCGGAATTGGGTCTGTAGAGGGTTAAGGGTCATAGCTTTTGCCCACGGCTACATATGCGCGTCGGTTTATGGCGTGAAGGTTTTATCGCGCTTCCCGTGGGACTATCCGTTTATCCGAGATAAAAAATAACGCAAAACCTTGCTCAAGAATCACTTTATCTATTAATGAAAACCGCATGAAAATCTGTGGAGTAGTTTCTGAGCGAAGCCTTTATTGCGCATCCTGTGGGATCTGTAGATTTTTCTGGGATAAAAAGTAGCCTACGAGTATGTTACTCGGGGATAATGTAGCTTTCCAAAGGTAAAAGAATTTTTGAAATCGGTCCAGTAGTTTCGGAGCCTATTCATTACAAACAAACAAACAAACAAACAAATCTTTCCTCTTTATAATATTAGTATAGATAATTTTTTAGCAAAGGCAAAAAGGCAGGATGTGCATGGAAGCGTTCTGATTCTTACGTTTATGCATGAGTTGCAAAAAAGGGATAAATGCAGGATAAGTGCAGTGGAAGTGGAAGTTTTGCGAGGAATAGTTGAGGTGACGATGAAGGATAAATTGAGAAATAGTGTAATAAAGGAAATGTGCGGTGTAAAAGATATAGTGATGAAAATGCAGAAGGAAATGCTTAAGTGGTTTAGATCCGTAATCAGACAACTGACGACAAATATAAATGGACGTGGGTAGGGGACGACCTAAACGAGCATACTTGGACCAAATAGCAGATATCCTTAAAGAAGACCAGGTCAAAAATATCCATAACCGATGTGTGTCCATAAAAGTACTAATGGAGCAAGTGAAAAACTGTGATCTCATCCCTTCTACATATAGTAAGGCTCGTTGACTAAGTGTGTGAAACCAGTGCAGCGTGGTACTTCAAGTTCAGTTAACTAACTGTTGGAGTACTGTAATTTAATTCAAGGCCGTAGGCTTAGCTTTCAGGGTTTTGATGGTTTCCTGCGAATCTCACAGGTACCACATGTACTAAAGGCGACTGTAACCACTTACCATCAGGGCTGGTGGTTTGTCAATGTGTTGCCATAAAAGAGAACTAGGCTGCTACTTATGTATCCGGAATAGAAAAATTAAACAAACGTATATGGCTAAATATGGGTTTATTGTTTTTCAAAGTATTCTCCGCCACGACCACGTAATTTATTCTTTACATTTAGGAATAAATAGAAATCATAAGGTGCCAAATCTGGGCTATACGGTGGATGACCCATCAATTCTATTTTTTGACCCTCCAAAAATGTATTTGTTTCGCGTGATGTGTGACAGCTGGCATTGTCGTGGTGTAGAATGATTCTGCGTCGCTTGTTGTTTTTACGTATTTCTTCAAATACTTCCGGCTAACAAATGGTCGTGTACCACTCCGAATTGACCGTTTTACGATTCTCCAGTGGTATTGTAGCCAGATGGCCATTAATACCAAAAAACAGGACACCATTTTCTTTAAAGTGCTTTTTGCACGAGTCACTTTCGTAGGATTCGGCTCATTTTGAAACACCCAAACTGTAGATTGTTGCTTAGTTTCGGGATCGTACGCATAGATCCAAGATTCATCACCTGTTATTAAAAGATTTTGAGTCACCTCCGTTAATTTTTTTTAACATATTCTTGCACCATTCGATGCGAGCTTCTTTTTGATGCTGAGTTAAGTTGTGTGGTATCCAACGCGAACAATTTTTTTACGAACAAATGTTCATGTTATATTTTATTAATGCTTGTCATACATATGCCCAGAGTAGCCTCTATCTCGCGATACGTAACATGACGGTCTTGCATAATTAGTTTTCGTACAGCTTCAATGTTTTGTGGCACAACGATTGATTTCGGGCGACCTTCCTTAACTTCGTCCGTGAGCTTACTCCGTCCACGATTGAACTCACTAAACCAGTGACACACAGTGGTTTTTGATGGAGCTTCAACACCAAAAGTTGAAGTTAATTGATCTACACACTGTTGTTGCGTTAAACCACGTCGAAAATCGTAATAAATCATAGCACGAATATTTTCACGTGTGAGTTCTATCATTTCAGCGATATGACATTTTAAACCCATCAGAAACAAAACACTAGCAACTTCAAAAAAAGAACGAATTTTACCATGGAGGTCATATATTGACTTAAGTAGCAGCCCTTGTTCGGTTCAAAGAATTTATTATAATTTTTTTTTATTGCCGTACGTGGCAGACGAGCAAGCGGCACACCTTATGTTAAGCGTTAACCGCTGCTCATGGACTTAGCAATTCCAGTGGTGGCTAAGCAGCTGCCTACTGTGATGAAGTTACTCTCTTTAAGTTTGAAGAGGGAGATGTTATGGCGCAGGGGAAACACCGCAGCAGGAAGATCATTCCACAGCTTACATGTTCGTTGGAGAAGAAGAACAAGAGAAATCCCTTCAAAAACAAAAATATAGCCGCCGTATTACTGGTATATACATATTTATTATTTACTCATTGTTATCAGCAATTATCCCGCATTTCAGTTAGAAGGTTGTTTAACTAAATCCCGCACAATCGGAGCGCGGGACGTGTCGATCCGCCGATAGCCCGATGTTTGTCGATCAATCACGTTTGTCGACACAATGCTCCCTTTCATCGATTCAAAACAATAAACATTGTGCTTTGTTTCATGTTGTGGCTTACGATTATAATATAGAGCGGCAGCTGACCAGGTTGTGTAATTTTTTTTTAATTTTAGGGTGTGATATTGAAGGGTTATTGTCAACGAGTTTGGGTAGCAGGACTTTACATCCGACTAGCCGAGCCGGGTAACATTGTATTGGCATATTATTTATAAGGAAATTACTGTTAAAAAAAGGGGTTGGTGATAGAAGGGGGAACATTTAGAGTTGTATGTATTTTTAATGCCACATTATAAAAAAAACAGAATATGAAATATTAGGGGTGTATTGTAGTGTATGTGTTATTCTAATATATAAGCTGTCATTGTAAAGTTTTATTAAAAAAAACCATACTTTTTTGAAAATAATTTTTAGAAATTTTACGGCCCTCCATGTATCACTGATATATAAATGGAATGTTTATAATATGAGTGTTGTTATATATAATAAATTACCAGACGATTTGAAATTGTTGCATGGTACAATATTTAAGAGAAAATTAAATAAACGGCTAATCAGTCATAGTTTTTACGATATTATAAAAAATTAATTACAATTATATATTGCTCGTAATTTAGTTTGATTTGTATAATAAATGTAATAACAACAATTAAGAATTCAATAACTATATGTATGTATAATTGAATTTAAATGTATAATAACAATAATGATGTCATTACCTCCATGTGTATGTATATGTATATATATATATATATATATATTTACGATTATAAAGACATATCCATAGTAAACCAAATTATGCATTGTATCGATTTTGCACTGCTCACGGTTGAATACTGTTACTTAACGTTAATATTAAGATCATATATAATATAATAGATAATACGATCATATATAATACGTACTATTCTGGCAAATAAATCTAATCTAATCTACTCTAATCCATTGAGTACCCATTCAACAACACTTTAAGGAGTGCTCCAAGCGGTTCTTTAGAGCTGCGGAAGAACACGTCAACCCGCTAATACGCGAGTCAGCTAACTACCCGTCAACACCACCAACTGTGAGCCAGTCTCAAGGCAACACTAGTCACTACCGGCAGAGGATACGTAGACCGCGACATGTCCTTAGCGACCCCCCTAACCAACTCACGCAGGAACTTCTAGATCTGCAAGCGGCGCGGCGGCGTCTGAGCCGTCGCTCCCCCTTGTCAACCCGTAAACGGCAGCCTTCTGCTTAGCCATGATTAGGTTCTTGTTAATACTGGCCGGTCCCACGTCAATAAAGCCAGAAGGGTCAATAGGACCAAAGGCTAGGCTGAGTTTAGTCGGTAGGTCTGTGTAGTCGAGCCGCCTCGACAGTAAGTACCAGGAGTCCGACATAATCAACGCATCCCTGCTTGCCTGTTGCGTTGGTATCCATGATGGATTCACAGCCTCCTCTCCTGAGGAAAAAAAAAATCCATTGAGTAGTTTTTACGTGAAAGAGTAACAAATATCCATCGATACTTGCAAACTTTCACGTTTATAATATAAGTAGCGACTGTTTTTAAAATCACATTATTTTGAAATTTTTTTAAAAAGTTAAGAAGAAAGGGCCAAAGTAAACAAAAGTACACGTTCATATTTTTTACTGCCGTCTGTAGACAATCAAGCAAACCGTCCACCTGATGCTGTAATAAATTACTTTTGTACTTAGTGATTCCCGATATTTTTCTATAGGAAACACAAAGGGCTTGGTCTTGACTTGGCATGTCTTAAACGAGGTGAACGTCCCCAAATCCGGCCATAAACTATTTCCAGCCAATTGGCATAAACAGTACTTCGGCACAGGCGACGGCTGATGTATAGCTTGGATCTAGAATCTTTACATCATTTTATGTAGGATCGTGCTACGAATGAAACATCACTCAGATCAATACAAACAATTTTAGAAGTAAAAGTTGTGGAAATCGGATACAAAATATTTTATGAAGAGTGACTTGGCTGTCATTAGCGCTACCTTTTGACAATCTACAAAATATATCTTCTGCTTCTTTGACCTATCCCCGGACATGAGACGGTGACGACAGCGCCGCAAAGTGTCAAGATAATGCACTCGTCAGCGCATAGTGTCAAGATTCTCACTCTCCACTAGACGGCGATCATGAGTGATCTCTGCCACTAGACGGCGCGCTCAATTTGCTTCGACTCCTTTTTACCGATCCTAACGACTCCGGAATGGTCGCCGGTGTTAAGTAGGCAGGGCGTCGAATCTTCTAGTCGTCTGCTGCTTCAGCATAGGTAATTCATCCGTCCCGGGTCAAACCATCTCACGGTTCGCGCGTGTAAGTTTTCACCCTGTGACACCGTTTAGAAAAAATAGTGTTTAACATTGCTGACACTTTGACTGGACATCGGAGGAGTCTTCGCAGCCGCTGAACCAGTCACCAGCATCAGGCGCAATTAACCAGGGTCCTTGTTTCTATTTTTGTTCCTCCGAATTTACATCGCATAAACCTTAATATTTTTCACATCACACCTCCAGGTAGTTGGTAAGTGACGTGACCAGAGGTACGGCTAGCTATTGGTGATTAATAGTCTATCACTAGTGCTTGGAATAGGTAGTTTAATTTTATGTACTTGCAGAAAGAAAGTTTTTTTTTTATAATTTTTTATTTTATTGAGGTCAAATAAACAATTGTACAATGAGGTAATTATAACAAATAAATGTAACAATAAGACTTAATAATTGCACAACCAACACCATTAACCCCAGATTTACAATATTATTGACTAGGAGAACACTAGACACAACACATATTAATTATTAGAGTCGTACTCCCTTGCCAGATTCGACAAGAGACGACAAGAAATCCTTTAACCTGCGTTGCGTCTTACAAAGTAGTTATTTTATTAGAGAAAGAGTAAAAATAAATACTAGGCTAAAGCAACTAATCATCCGCAAGATGTTCCAACACACGGTTTCTAAAACTGTCGTGTGACATTGAGAAAATGTCAATATCAATAAAGTGCTCATTGTAGCATTTCATAAGTCGTGTCAAAGGTGCACGTTCACCTGCGTTGGTTTAAAAGTTAATGTAAGCGTAAACTGGATAAACCTAAAATCAGCGTGATTTCCGGGACCTTAAATAATGCAATGCAATGGAACTAATGTCATTTTATATAATCATGAACATTACACTTATTGTTTATTTGTAGGTTTATAGCAGTGAGTAGAAGGAAAAATAACATGTTCAGATATCACAGATATGTATTGCAAGTTTACAATATAAATGTAATTAAAAAAAAAAACTTCGAATTCAAAAAAAAAATATATTTGCTATTCATTTCTTTACGCTTTTATTGTAAAATTTGAAAGTTTCGCGGTTATGATATTAGTAAGATGAATTTGCCTAACAGTATTCTGCAAGAAGAGAATTAAGAAAATCCAAAGCATCAAGTTATATGCGGTTACTTAATACCAGGAGTGTACTCGTTTGCCACAGCTGTTCCGTTCAAAGTTCAAGCTCTGTTTTTACTTGTCCTAAGGTTTCTTCACTGAGAACATGCCAAACAGCAGCGACACGCCAGCTATTCATCAACGAACGTTTGAAACTGAGCAATATTTCAAAAACTTTATCGCTCTTGGCGGCGGCCATTCCTCTTTATAAATTACTAGGACACGGCAAAGATTCCAGATGCGTGGGTATTTGCGGTCCGGGATTGATGGCTGTCGCGGGACTGCGTCGATATCGATACGTTTAGTCGACTCCACTATAAATAGATTCACTTTCTCTTGTTATCTGAAAAGAGGTCAGGAGTAGATGTACAATTTTCTTTTGTGTAGTTTAAATTTCGTTTGTTTAAGTTTCGTAGTTTGAGTCTATACCAGGATCGTCTGCTTGGGTCCCTCCGTCTTACCTTCCCTCCGTTTTACTTCTGCCGTAAAATCATATCAATGGTAGTATGACTTTAAATTTTAGGTCACATGTGGATAACGTACGTAGTGGTTTTTGTATGGGTTGCATTTTGCTAATGGGTTGCACTAATTTGCTGTGTGTCTCATAAGAACCAAATTATAGACTGTAATCACTTAGTGCTCTGGCTAGGTGATAGATAAAATTTTTATTATGTACTTAATTAAAATACAAAATTTAAGATTTTCTCAATTCGGGAAAGAGGAGAACTTTGATGGGTTCTTAGCGTTGCAGAGAAACAGACTTCATATGTTTCTATCTGTCATATATCATCAGAAGGTTGTCCCAATGATTGACTAATTTTATACCTCTCTCAGACAAAATACTTCCACTGCGAGACAGGCCTACCCTAAGGATTTCAGGCCGTCTTTTTTACGCCAGCAATTTTGTATAGTTGTGGGGCCACATTTAATTATAACAGAGGGTACACCGCGGGCAAATTTTGCTTTTGAAACGAGTAAAACCTCTTATTTACAGCCTTTACTCAGAGTGAAAGGTGGAATTAACCTTATTACATAACACTGATGGTTTGTTGTTGTTTGGCGGATTAGTTTTAACTATGTTTTGAATCAGCCTTCCACAGAGCCGGAGAACTTTAAGAAACTCACTAGGTTCCGCGATTGATGTAAGCTCAAGCAAGAACTTCGACAACTCTTAGTTTTAATATGTATTAAGGATTTTCCATCATTCCTGCCGGGCGGACGGATAAATGGAGCGGTTTTAGATTTAAAGTGGTCATAATGAAAAACTATTTCTGCAAAGAGAAGCGACGCTGAACTGAAGTCGCGAAGCTAGCAAGGCGGCGGGCGGCGGCTTAAGTGATGCGAGCTTTAAATATGGTATACGCAGAGTTTTAACTGGTTATTTAAATTAATAACTGTGTTGGTTCAAGTATAGCTTAATGTTCTAATGAAGACATATTGGAAAAGAAACATTAACGAGCTTAACTACACATAAAATCACATTACAACCACGCCGCAACGCCCTCGCGTTCCCCCCGCGATTTCTCTTCAATTTGATAGGGCACTGAAGCTCTATAGTAGTGGAGTCGCGAAGCGGGCCCAGAGAACACCGAGGAGTTTAGTGGGTAGGTCGGAGAACCGCACACACAAAAAGGGCACTGAAGCTCTAGTAGATTAGGGAAAAAATCATATTCTTCGACATGAATTAAGTAATAAAATTGTATACTAAACATATACACATGACATATTCCCCGGTGAAAACTAGATCCACTCGGGTAAAGGAACTTCCACCACAGGTTTTCTTATATAAAAAATGGTGTCCTGATAATAATAACATAAGTCAAATTGTCAGAGTTGATAACGTCGAATTTCAATAGGCGTAATCTTGGCACGTAACTGATAAATGATCTGGTAGGCTACACCGGCCTGCCGGGCCATAGTGAAGTTACACGCCGCAGGCAAAACCGACCTCGTAGATCAGTGGTGGCGAACATAAGCCTGGAAGGCTTGTCAGCATTGTTCAGGGTATGGACCCGACATGTACCTATTCATCGCTACACGAATTTAGTAATATCTCTTACATGCCCTTCATACCTTTAATAGTGGTTGTGAGCATTTTGGTTGTAAATCTACTGACTAGGTATGGTAAGACGGTACTTACCAAGTTTATAAGCCACACCTTTTTTCGTCTGGGGAGGAGAGGCTAAGAATCCGTCAAGGAGCACAAAACATGCTCAGGATACTACCGCAGGCAAGTGCCGCGAAGATTGTGTTGGAGTTCTTGTCAGGCGGGGTGGCCCAGCTGACGTGACCTACCAATTAAACTCAGTCCAAAGTTTTAATTTTAAGGACCCTGTGGCTTGAATTAAGATTATGTGAATGCACCCTCAAGAGATGGCACGATCAGCGTTGTCCTAAATTGAGTTTCAACTATTAGAGGTTTTGAGGAGTTGACCTGAAACTCATTATCACCTTAGTCACGAACTGCCAGTTGAGATGAAGGCTAAAGATAGTCTTGTTTTGCAACTGAAATAGTTGTAAGGGAGACAGTTTGTTCGGGTAAAGAGGACGATTGGCGCAAAGTCTCTTCTGTAATATTTACACTATGATTGGACGTTCGATAGTAGCCGAGTGGGTGATACGTGACCTCCATTTGCATTAGAATTGTGGCAGTTTAGCAATCGCGACAGATGGCGGGAATCGAACTGAACCCAGTTTTGAATACCGAATTCCGTGGCCGAATTTCAAATTTAGCTCTTGTAAGCTGTACTGTCCTACTTTACTGTAGCAACCTACAGAGCTCTCCAAGGTTCCTAGGATTGGGATTCTTGAATGAAATATTAATTTTTTATATTATTTTGATTTGAATCTGTAATCTGACGAATAAGTGACAATCCGTTACGATGATTTTTTTATAGACTTTTATTGTCAGATTATTTTGGAGCGTCATTGATTAATGAAGGCGAGAACTATGGAAGGACCTGTGTCGCTAAGTCTAGCAAGCCGTCAGGTTACAGCGACACAGATCGATACAAGATAGACACGCCGCTTAGGGCCCTGATTATCATATTCAGTTTAGTTGTGGATGCTCCTTGGTCAGTGATTCTCAAAGTGGTTATTATCGACCCCTAGGGGTCCTGCAACCTACAACGGGTCTACGTCAGCGAAAAAAAATTGGGGGTTCATGAAATGATAATGGGGGTCCACGACATTAGATCTCAAAAAACACTGACAGTATCTGTTTATTAGCATTATCCTATCTCTATACTATTTTCTAATATGAAGACATACTTTATAAAGATACCTATGAAGTAAAAAAGTTTTTTTTTATAGGATAGAGCAGCAAACGAGCAATCGGATCACCTGATGGTAAGCGATAACCGTTGCCCATGGACACCCGCAACACTAGAGAATAAGGTGGGAAAGGGGGTTGGGCCTCCGGTACTACCACTCACTCGGCGAAACACAGCGCAAGGGCTTTTTTACGCCGGTTTTCTGTGAGGCCGTGGTATCACTCCAGTCGAGCTGGCCCAATTCGTGCCGAAGCATGGCAAATTATATATGTTGATAAAATTTTGTAACTTGTAGGATGTAGGCATTCAATATCAGGTAAGTAGGGATCTACCCAAAACCGGAAAACATGACAAACGGTCTACGACACAAAAAAGTTCGGGAACAACTGTCCTTGGTGGACTGTCGTGAGCTACTATTAAGGAAAGAAAAAGATAAAAAAGAGATATTCAAGCAGATTACTCTGGTACAGAGTCTCCCTTCTGGCAAATAGCCACTACATAACAACTTTCCACCTCGAAATACATAATGCTAGAACTTCCTAAAAAATTGTGTTATGTTTTACAGTTAAAAATTACGAGCTTCCATACAAATATTAGCAATTTTGGCTTAACGTTAAGCTTATCTATACTAATATTATAAAGAGGAAAGATTTGTTTGTTTGTTTGTTTGTAATGAATAGGCTCCGAAACTACTGGACCGATTTCAAAAATTCTTTCACCTTTGGAAAGCCACATTATCCCCGAGTAACATTGGCTACTTTTTATCCTGGAAAAATCGACAGATCCCACGGGATGCGCATTAAAGGCTTCGCTCAAAAACTACTGCACAGATTTTCATGCGGTTTTCATCAATAGATAGAGTGATTCTTGAGCAAGGTTTTGCGGTATTTTTTATCTCGGAAAAACGGATAGTCCCACGGGAAGCGCGATAAAACCTTCGCGCCATAAACCGACTTCCGCGCATATGTAGTCGTGGGCAAAAGCTATGACCCTTAACCCTCTATAGACCCAATCCCGAAATCCACGCAGGCGAAGCCGCGGGCAGAAAGCTAGTATCATAATAACTTGTGAAAAACCTAACATCATCCTCTCCTGACTTATTAGATTCCCCTCAATGAGTATTTTAACCTCCAAGTCCCTGCAAGGTCCCTCACAAATGAATGTTGCCAACTATAAGTCAGCTTTGCTTTCTGTGCACTTTCTCACTTAGGTATATAATTGGAATCATGCAAACAAGGATATAAAACTTGTATTACACTACACTCGGTAAATTTTATTGCTCAATTATACTTAATGTCGTCGTTGACTATAAAATTTAATTGACACGGTGAACGATCAATGTCGATTTACGATGTTGCTTAATCTAAGAAGAGCTTAACTGCGCCTATGTCAGGATTGCAATAATAACTCTTATCCAATATCTTTGCTCACATTAATCTCAATTAAAAGCTTGGAATTATAAAGTATGTATTAACAACCAGTAGAATGTATTTGAGTCAGTTATTGTTAAAGACCTTCAGAAAAGGATATGCTCTCAATCGAGAAACATTGATCTAAATCATGACGAACGGAATATCGTAAGAGCCAACTAAGAAAATTTACTATTATTTATTTAATTTTTTTGTATAGTTTTTGAAGAATTCCAAACCTTGAATGAGTTGCAGGGAGAGGCTGGTAGGACCTCGCCAGGACTTTCTCTTTTATCGTCGGCTATTTTCACCAAATTATGTTCCAACTTGTGGGAGGCCTATTGACGCTGGACTCGACTGGGCAGTTCTCGTTCGGAAATTGTTCGACATATTCCCGGTCTGTCTACAGTAGTGTCTCAAAACGAGTCTTCTTGCAGATTACCGGTAACATATGGAACTGAAACTTGGCCACGTAGAAAGGACCATATAAGGTTCACTTACGTAAAGAGTAATCATATAATGATATATTTCTTATATAAATATATATAAGTATATAACTATGTATGATTAGGCACTAATGCTTATATTCATCACATACATATCACATCACCAGGGCCGGGCCAGGCATTTAGAGATGGCAACACCTTGAAAGTACAAACTACTTGGTCACAGAGGTTGTTATTAGGAGCATCATAAAATACTTTTTGCACATGATTTATATTTATATGCAAAATTCTCTTCAAATAGCACAAAAATGTACCTACGCCTGAATCATTTAATTTTGCGTAAACGCCACAGAACGATTCCATTTACACGGTACAAAACGGACCCATTTAAAGGGGAAAAGGTGAACGTGGTTATTTGCCTCTGAATATCCCGTTCACACGTCCACCGAATTACCAAACCTCAATTGGACTTTGGTAGCTTAATACGGTAGTGAAGTATTAGATAATAATCGATTTTGCTTCGCATGTCGTTTGTCATACATTACTGCACTAGTTGGTTAAATATATAAGAGTTTCATTGGTGATATTGCAATATTTCCTGAATGAAGGCTATAGCAATAAAGTCACAATCTTCATATTAATTTGGTTCAAAGGGTTAAGCAAGGCAGTGAGATTACTGGATAGGTACTGTAACTTTACATTGTGTGAAATAAAGTGAAGTTGGCAATGTACAATCTGGTACGTTGCCAACTTCGCTTTATAGTCCTTCTGAATATTACAGATTTGTTGCGTTCTATTTAATATCAGGAACGTAGCCTGCTGTTAGTGTGGAAAATCCTATATTATTTGCTTATATCATATGATGAATGCTTCACGCTGCATACAAAACAGGGTAGTTAACGACACATCAAACCCCAAAGGTAATGTTAAGCAAAATATACTTCAACGTAATTTTATATATCTCAGTTGAACGTTAAACGAAAAATATTTTGCTTTAGTCTTTTCTCTTTCCATTGTTACTTTACGACCTTATCGTGTTATGAGTTTTCTGCAATAAAATTTACTTTATAAATATTGCGAGCGGATTTCGACATAAATGACATTATATGTCTATGTAAGCCGTGTTCTATAAACAATAATAATGCAGTATTATTAAAGCGCCATTGTCATTGTAAGAGATAGTAGACTTAATGTCCAGTTCACATGTCACTAAGTAGGAGGAATCACGCAGCAATGTACCTAAAAGTACGGTTAAGAAACTTGGATGGTCGTTGAGAGTAGCCACTCTAGACGACAAATTGCTCGCTACATGAAAAGGAACGTCCGATCCTTATGAAACTGTCACATTTACGAGTACGTTCCGTTTCACGCGCTCGACCTTTTGTTACTTTATCTGTTTAAATTGTTGTGAGAAATTCGTCATCCTGACGAACAAAAGCCTACTTACCTACATCGCAAATTGGGCTCGTGTCGTATAATGAGCTGATGTTTTGTTGCACTTTGTAGATTTTACATATTGACCAAGAGACGCTTTTGTGTTATAATCAATTGGGACGGTTTTCGCAGTGAAAAAATAAAGCTTGTCGTATTGCTGGCTGTACGGTTTTTTCTTTACTTTTACGAGCAGTTTCCAATTATAAAAAAAGAACTTTGTCTGAATAGTTTGTTAGGCTATAACACTAGACTATTTACCAAGAGAACCAACAATTATTTTTAAGGAGGAAAGTGGAGGGAAGAGCGAAAAGAAGAATATGTAAGATTTATGAGTAAAAAATCACCTTCTCCCGTGCGCAATTAATATAAGTTCCAGTGTTTTATTTAATTTAATTCAATATTGGGAATTAATATATTTAATGGTTGGAATTCTGACAATATCCAGATTCTAAATTCAAAACACTGTTAGTTCTTAAGGGTTCGATAGTTATCATTTGAAATAAGTGTAATAAAAGAGAAAAAGTTTCGTGTACTTTTATAAAGTTACTAAGTTAGATTTTAGTTCAATAATTGTTAATTATTAAAACTGGAATTAAAGTCTGCTGTCGGTGTTAGTAGGTCCAAAAAGAGGTTATTTATAAGCCTTAACATGTATAACAATTTTCGAACAGGACTAGTCATATCTCATTTCGTATTTCGTGGCATAAGTCCAAGACTTGATGTCGCGATAACTGTGCATTTGTAAGAACAAGGTTAGTTAATTGTTGGCTGGGTTTTTATCCGCTGTAGCCTCACGATTGGGCCATTGTGCGTCCTGTGCTGGTTGACTCCTCTCTTACTCCAACTAACCCAGATCTTCCCAGAATGCCAGAAGCCTCTTGGGGCTTCCGCATGCTTCTCGTAGCGATACTGGAGTGGGAGTGGAGAAGTTTTGTTGATCTACACACTTCTGCACTCCATGTTGCAGTGAATGTGAATAGGTGCTTGTTCAGGGGACAATGTCCGGTTAAAGCACCTATAACTTTCTGAAATTTGACTTGTTTTGACGTACAAGGTTAAGACTTATGTTGGATAAATTATTTTACCGATAGTTGAACTGGATGAACAGCGGGATGCCACAAATTTGAGAATGAGTCTAGTCAAATGAGTGACTGAACGCATGCGGAATCGTGTTGACAAGTTACACGAGAATTGGCATTACTTCTTCTGTGTTAGCCTGAGATCGACGCCATGAATCCGGGGTCAAGAGAGGAGAACCTTAACCAGTTACCGTCATATATAAAACCTGGTGCATCAGCCACATTAATTTTCTTTTATACGTAACGTCTGCTATTTCTTTCTTTAGATAACCTTGTGAGAGTAATTATAGTAGTTTACCACTAATTTTATTACTAATAATAGTTTCCTAGTATCACAATTATCCTTATCACGCCATTGCTTCGCCCGTGTCACCGTGTCAGCGCGACTGGCGTTAATTATCTGAATTGTTGATTAGCTGGTAATTCGCTGTCTTATTTATGTGATGCGGCATTTTCGACCTTAACGCTAATTCGTAAGTTGATGCAATATTTACTGTTCTTCTGATTTTTTGTTCTAAATAACTTGTACGAGGTCAAGAAAGGGATGGTGCTATTGCACCCACATAGCGTCATTCCTTTCTAACAGTACTTAAGCAGAGATTTGAGTTTAAGTCTCATTCTGCAATATTAGGGCCTTAGTGCTAACTTTAGGATGAATAGTTCTGCTTCTCAGTTTCATTTATATAAGAATTATATACTAGATAAATAGACTATTACAAACAAGACGTAGCGCGTCATAACTGTGGCTTTCAAATCCGGTCAATTGGTGTAATATCATTTAGTCGCATAGTGAGCGTATTCTTGGCTCCGATGCTATGCTTGCTTAAGACAACTATTTCTTTTCGGTTCCGTATTTTGTATCATTTACTCATAATGTATGTACATGCTTTTATATATTTAGTAAAATATAATTCTTTACAAAGGAAACATTAAACATTGTTTTAGTTATTATTATATATCCTAGACCTCGTTCCTTCACATTAATATTTAATAGACGCGCGATTCACCGCGGCTTTAAGTTCCCATAACGCAAGACGCACTCGTATGCAAATACCCATTATCCTTATATAGGCTAAGCTTTGTCTTTGCAGTTTCATGTAAATTATCCAACATCCACTAGCCATTCAGCTGGAGATTACTCACTTAATACTTTATCTCCTCTCAGAATACAAGCGACGAAGCTTTAACACACGGATGGCTAATTGTTTCGGTCGTAGCGAATGTCGAACCGCATTATAATTTTTAACAGTACAAAAAATAAATTCTTATTTTGGGGGCGTTCAAGTATTACGGAACGCAATTTGGGGGGGGGGGGTCTCGGTAAAATGTTACGATGCGTTATAGGGACAGGAGCGGGTCTTTCTTACAACACCGTATGTAACATTGTTTCTTTTTTTATAACAAACTAGCTGACCCGTGCCCACTTCGTTGGGCATAATATTAATAATCCCCGAAGCGAGCACGAACGCGAACCGAATTAAACCCGAAGCCATCGCGCGCCGTCCGCTGCTTTGGCCTTCACACTTATGACGATGAGTTTACTTGTTTTCATAGATTCATAATTTTTCGGAATATATGACTAATAAATATGACCTAATGATTTG
Source organism: Scirpophaga incertulas (assembly GCA_036419045.1). Taxonomy (NCBI): domain Eukaryota; kingdom Metazoa; phylum Arthropoda; class Insecta; order Lepidoptera; family Crambidae; genus Scirpophaga; species Scirpophaga incertulas. The sequence continues at coordinate 19,709,615 of CM071640.1, forward strand.
AATTATTTTATTAATATAAAAAATTAAATTGTCTATGCTAATGTTAAAAAATATACTTTTTGTCATTTAAATATAAAAGTTAGACATATGCTGTCGTTGACGTTTGTAAGCATTTTCAAGCTCCACATTTTTTCTCTAGAACTCAAAAATATATCTTTCATAGTTAAGGCAGCGTTCGCAAGAAACGCTTTCATTCGACCGGTTTTTCTCCGATTCACTTTGCAAAACGGGCTACCACATAAAAACCTTTTTATTTTTCGGTTTTTTATATAACCTATGACACTCAGCAATAATGTGGCTTTCTATTGGTGAAAGAATTTTTAAAATCGGTTCAGTAGATCCCGAGATTACCCCTTACAATTTAACAAATATACAAACACACAAACTTTACTTCTTTATAATATTAGTATAGATTGGCAACCCTTTTCGTTTACGTTTTACGGGGAATCCCTCGATTGTATTAGTATGGTCGTCATTTTTAATTTTTTCACGCAAGTTGTTTAACGTTACGGTGCGTTACAAGGGGAGGGGGGGGGGAGTCAAACATCTTCAACAATTGCGTTACGTAATACTTGAACGCTCCTTTTCTCAATTCGGCCAAGTGCGACTCAGACGCAACCCTTCATGGGCAGTAAGATTTACGATTTATGACGTATTAAAAAAAAAACTACTTACGTCACATATTTTTAGTTTTATCATTCTCTTATTATAGAATTGACATGGTAGGGGGGCGGGGCTACTTATTTTACCACTTGGGAAGTGTTTCTCTGTCGCAAACTATTCAGTTCAGAAAAAAATGATATTAGAAACCTCAATATCATTTTTGAACACATATGAGTTTTATAAAAAAGAAGTTTCAGTTTCAGTGTAGGGAACCCCCGAAATAAATTGTTTTTATTTATTTTTGCGTGAAAATCTTAATGCGGTTCACACAATGCTTTTACTTACGAAGTTTCAACACTTATGGTTCTTTTAGTTTCGGAGAAAAGTGGTTGTGAACGAACGGACAGATAGACATGAACAATCCATAATGGTTCCGTTTTTTGCTGTTTTTGACTGTTTGTCAATATTAATCTTTGTGATTTGATTCAAAAATGTATTAGAAATCCTTAGATAAGTAGGGAGTCTACTCAAAACCGCAAAACAAGGCAAAAGGGTCTTAGACATAAAAAAGTTTGGGAACCTCTGGACTATGTCAAAGAGGGTTAGGTTTTTCTAGAGTATGTATAGTTTCGTACGGTCTGCAGCCTAAGCCGCTCGATCGATTTCAACTTGAACCCCGCGAGGCTAAAACATTACCGACTCTAAACTTTTTTAAAAATAGAACTTCAACATAACATAGACAATATAAATAAAAAAGTTGATATATCTCGAATATCAAGACGAAAAGCGTTCATATTAATCGTCCCTAAGTACTTTCGAGGCTGAGTGAGCACTAAATCTCGTTCAGAGACGTTTGGACGCACGTTAAGCTGTATAGCATATCAAAGTTCGTCAAAGGATGCGCGCAGGCGTAAGGAATGAGGAAAAGCGACGCACACTGGACTGTTTGTTCACTAATTAAAATTTTTATTGTGTAAGTTAGTCCTAGCCTCTTATTACATTCACTACACACAGGACGTAGATTCTGTGGTCATAATAGGCCCTTATTAACTATGAAATTGCCAAAATTACCTCCTGTTGCTTTACGTCAGAATTTTGTACGTTATTGACTATAACTTTAGAAGAACTAATTTACTTGCTTTCAAAACTATGTTATTACTCAGTTTTATGTCTATGTGTGAAAATTTTGCTGTATTGGTTATTAAATAAATAGGAAAAACATTAGTAAGGAATAAACCAGTCATTGAAATCTTCATACAAAACTGCAAATTAATTCTTCAACCAGTTTTCTAATATATATATATATCTGTTTGATAGACGAATATTTATACCATAACCAACAGCGTTAAATAACCGGTGATAATCAATTATTAATTTGTTTCATAAAACATTAGAGAATTATGAGAATTCTGTTTGATTTTCTAACAACATTAGGAACACTTACACTACAGCAACACTTCAAGCTTGACAGAAACACTATCGAAACCGGAAACGTAAAAGCTATTGTCGAAAATTATTAAATATATTAACTGAATATTCGGAAAAGAACTCAGTGTGCGGCGTCGTTTGTTCTGCTTGAGTGCGTTATCCAAAAATAGTTGCACCTCAGAAATGGGAGCGAATGTAAACAGTTAAGTGATGATCACCGCCTTGATGGGGTTCCCGATCTGTCGCGACGCGTCTGCTTACGAATAAGTGGTTACTAAGAGCACGCACGGACGGATGTGAACTATGAAACATGGGAGGGCTCGCTCTTTGAGGTGGTAAGTGCGGAACCGAAAGGCAGATGTAATTATTAATACATCTCGTCTTACAGGATTTTTTTCCTACATGTCTGAGGAAGGCCATCCCCGAGGTTTTTAGTGGGAAGGCCTCCCCCTTCTGGGGAGCAGAGCCCCACATAACCACCGGCTCGCTACAGCCGGGGTTTGCAATTTAATGCATTTTCCTCAGGGGAAAAAAAGGTCGTCCTAATTGAGGACAGAAGGGACATCGAAGTGATTTAGTGGATACGCCCTGCATACCACCAGCTGTTGGTAGCTATTGAAGTAGACACATGACGCTGGTCCAAATAATAAGGATCTAGTCAGACTTATAATGCCCCTCTATCTCGGTAAAACCAATTGATTGTAAAAACTCACGCGTGTAAAATACAGTGTCAAATAGTTATCTGATCCAGCGCCTAAAACAGTAAATATTGTCAAATTCAATATACAGTATATGTACGAATGATGAACTAATTTTCACAGCAAATTATAAAAAATCGGCTGCAGATGGCGCTTTATTTACTGACACATGTTAAAGTCATGTCACGTGTCAGATTTGTATTTATATCTTTTGTTATTTATAAATAATGTTTAAGGCGTATATTTTATTCGTAAATCAATGTGTTTAAGTGCATAGTATTTTAATAATATATTAATATAGTATTTAATCTATGGAATTCAATCTATATTATACGTAAACGTCCAGTGCCATCTATGAAATGTGGTTAGAAGTAAGTTTGAAACGCAAAGGAGACGAGATTTTGAAACAATAGAAAACCAATTCGCATTCGAAATCGTGAGATTCGTATACGAATTACCGAATTCACTATTTCTGAACTTTCATTTCGTGCGTTGTGCAACGAGTGGTTCAACCACTCGTTTTTTATTTCTACTAGTAGAATATCCAACGCTGAAGCGACCTTGACAGTGATCCGTTTCACGTGTGGCCGGTTTTTTGTTTCTGTTGTTGTGATTTTGACTGCGATTTTGACTGCGATTTGATTCTGCGTGAAACGGAATTTGATTAAGAATTTGTTTTTAATGACAACACTGAATTCAAGTGATTAAAAAATCTATAAAATTAAGCAGTAGAAAGTAATTTCATATTCGAATTCCAAATTCACGTCTAATGATTCAAAAACACGTCTCCAGATCCATTTATGAACTGTAAGAGGTTTAGTTGGAAAGAAACTAGGAATACTTTTTCATCTATTTAGCACTTGGAAAGTCTCATTCGAATCGATCCATGCACCAATCATCACCATGCATGGTTACCGAATCACCGCTAGTCATTTACCCTCAAAACCATGAGAATTCTATAAACTGACATAAGTATGTAACACTGGAAACGAATTAGGATAACTCTTGTTATAATTTGTAATAGCGTAGCGCAATTCGTATAGATTAATTCAAGACAGAATTTGTTAGACAATTAATATTGAACTCTAAATGTTCGAGATTAAGTTGAAAATCGGTTAGAGAACATTTACTGATTTGAATATCTTAATGTTTTGTACTTTGGCCTTACGTCGATAAACAAATATTGCACAACGATCAATCAAAATCTAAATAAGAAAAACAAACTATTGAATATTTAAGTCACAACCAGTTCTGATATTTCACAACTTTAAACCTTTACATTCCCGTTAATGGTTATAATTATAATGTTGAAGGTATTACCACTAATATAATTAGTTTGACTTGGCAAAGTAAAAGGTGAACGATAATATTCCAACTTTCGATTGGGGCAGACGGTTTCACTAATCGCTTTGGTTAAGACGTCGACATGTTGAAAACGCAGGTTCGATTCCCATCCGAGTTAAAACTTTTTTTACATTTTCGAAGATACTCCAAGCATGCTTGATTCTTAATTAAATCTGTAAAGATTTCTAAGTCTGATACTCATACGTTGTTATTATCAGGGAATAAAGTCTACTTTGGCTTGACAAGTTTAGGTAAAATTACGGTTAGTTTCAAGGTTGTTTTAAAAAAATCTGCTTTCAAAAAAACTAATACAATTATAATTATAAGTATGTAGTCAGTCGTGAGCGTAAAGCTGGCACAAGACAATCGTCTGATGTAGTGCTCATACACTTAATCCGCTGACTGACGGATCGCCTCTTCGAACTGTCATAATTATTATAATTATGCGCGTGCGCAGGACTGTATACTGTCTATAGGTGCACAGTATACTTCAAGCAGTATATTAACATGACAAAACAGAAGCAATTGAGAAACCAAAAATAAAAGATCGAGCACTATGTAATTTATTAATTATTTGTTGATTGGTTTTAAACTATCATGGGAAATACAAAAATATATATAACACATTTCTGCATGCATCAAGACACGAAACAAATAGCATTAAACAAACTTAGAAATAGAAAAAAATATTTAAGTGCATACAGCATTCAAAACTCCAATTACATGTTAAAGTTATGGTATGATTCTAGGAAATACTGAATATATTTGTTACTGTTATAAAGTAAATAGAATCTAAAATGACTCGCAGTGCTATCAGTAATTAAATGCAGAATGACGTTATGAAATATGTAATAGATATGCAAACTAATCAACAGACACCGCAGACTGCTGTAAAAATCAGGGGCACGATTCTCATGCAATAGAAAAAAGTTCACATTCGTAAAAAAGTTCGAAGTTCGATTTTTTTTCGAATGTAACACAGTTAGTCTATTCTCAGAAGTTCACAATCGAACTAGTTCGCATGAACGTCATTCGAACAAAACGAGTGATACGGACCAGTAGAAGTGGACATTCGAATACGAATTTAAATCAGTTTGATTGGATATACTTTTTGTTTGTGTTGATTTGACTTTACATAGGAAATTGACGAATTTATTTTAGATTTTATTTATAATTTAGTTACAAGAGTTAGAGGCAGCGAATGCAGAACCGCCGCGACGAAGTGTTTCAGCAAATGTAGGTAGGGATTTAAGCAATGCAGAGTTATTAAACTTTTTCGATTAAATAAGAACCTTACATTAGAACTCATCCAAATGTTTCAGCTAGTGATTCAACAGCGATCACGCATTGACTTATTAAAAACAAAGGTAGGCAATAATAATATATACATATATATATATATGTGTAGAAAATATCGGAAATAAATAATTTTTAATTTCTCGTTTGAAAGTTGTTTACTAAAAAACTTAAGAGTTTTAAAATTCAAGTGTCATATTAATAAAATAAATATTTTTAAGGTAATATTTACGTATAAAATCTATTTAGTAGATGAAGCAGTAACAGCGTTTTTATAAACGCTGTAAACGTAATTTATTATTTAATCTATACCCGACGTACTATTTCGAATACTAGTAATTGTTCTATGGGTGCTCAGAATACGAGATAAACGAAACATTCGAACTTTTCAGTAGAGCGGAGGAATTCGTATACGAATTTTAATATGGAAAAAATTCGATTGCATGAGAATCAGCTTCCTGGTTCGTATTAGCATACACCAAGTGATAAACGAATTCAAGTTACCACAATAAAACCACCTATTGATAATATTGAAATTAGATCAATTTACCTCAAACAATTCATGCGATGTGGGATTTAAAAGCAATTGTATTCTATAATTAGATTCCAAATCTCTAATAAGATCTCATTTCATAAATATTTTTTATTATATACAACATCTAATTAACGTAATTTATTAAATTTAGGCACGTCCTAACGTTATGATAATACCAATTAAACTAAGAATAAAACATTCTTGAGCGACTTGTAACAAAGATGGCTTAACTTAAAATATAATAACTAGCGACTCGCCCTGGCTTCGCACAGGTGCAATGCTTATGTAAATATACCTACTACAAAATGTACTTTTACACAACGTTTACAGTGGTTGCTTACGGCATCACATTAGAAACCTCTAAATTTATCAGTGTTTCTCCACTATATTATGTATGTATTATACATATAAACCTGCCTTAAGAATCACTCTATCTATTAAAAAAACCACCGTATCAAAATCCGTTGCGTAGTTTTAAAGATCTAAGCATACATAGGGACAGACAGACGGCGGATAGCGTCTTTGTTATATACTATGTAGTGATAATAATACGATATGCTGTTACTTCTACAAAATTGCTCTTAGTATTATACTATTAATTTAAAATATATTACCCAATTATACACATCAATTACCTTAATCTTTACCACTTTACGACCAGTATGTACAATTACATACTGGTCGTACGTTTACTATGGCTGTAATCCACACACATCAAAAGCATCGTTAGCATGCGCCGTCACAAGGTCACGTCGACTGTTAACACTGTTATGTAAGCATTTACTATCGGCTGAGGTCAAGTCGCGTGTAGCAACTGATTTACATGTACGATAGCAACTCGTGACCACCTTGGAGTTTTTACATGTGATGAGATGGAAGTTCTTAATGCTATTTCAATAAACCAGACTTCAGACATTGTGTATTTTAGTCTAAAAATCACGGTTACCGAAAAGCGTGAAGAATTGTAAACCTTAAGTAGCAGCGGATAAGGCACATTTCTCGCCAGGACTGATGGTGGTTGTGGCGTAAAGGTGCAGTGATAGGCATTCCACAAAACATGTTGACGATTTGATTAAAGCCGCAAAGAGGTGCTGGACGCTAGCAGCGCAAGACCGATCAGTGTAAAGAGTTTTGGGTGAGATCTAATTGGGTAGACGACAATTTTTTAAATTCAATATATAATAAGAGTACTCTTTTGAGTGAGAAATATTGTAGAACCAACAGTACACCTGCGCCTATTACTTTTGAAGATACATCGCCATGTTTGCGGAGCTGTCGCGGGTCGCTCAAAAACGCTCCATACTAAAAACACTGCAATCGTGACGTCAAAACTATTACTTAGTTTACTCGTCAAATTTGTATGAGCGTATAAACAAATTTTAAAATAACTTTGTTATTTGTACGTTTATAGGTATACTTTCTATATAAAAAAAATGTTACATTTAATGTGAGAATGTTAGAAATGTGTTCGTTTCATTAGAATTACGTAAATAATAATTGCTCATTTTTTAGAAATCTACAAATATAAATTAATAATTAAACTGAAATATCTATATTGACATACTTTCATGAGATATAAATTGCTCAAATCAGATAATTACAGTATAAAAACGGCCATAATCATTTATAGTCGTGTACCCTATTGTAAGTCCAACAGTTTCAACATTGACTGATATGATGATAATGAAAATGAATAATCCTGTGGATCCTTGAATAAAAGTGTTTTCTCCTATCACACTTTTCCTTTCATTAAATTTATCACACTAGTTTGAAAGATTTGATCCTTACAATGAATGCTTATCTTGATGCCATAAAAGTATCATTCGCGTTCGATTCGTTATTTAAAATTGTTTCGATATACATATTATAACGGCAAATAAAGCGGAATCATTAATATATTTTTTGTTATAACGAAACCAAGCTTAGATACGTTTTATTAAAATTCAGCTTGTGTATTATTAATAAAGTAATTGAACTTTTACACTTGCTTTAGCTAAGCGCTCTAATTTCAGGACCTACCTCTATTTCAAAGTGAAAAAGTATTTTAATGATGGACAGCCCCATTATTGAGGAAAGCTACAGCCTGTAGCTATGTTATGTATGCGTGGTGCAGCCACATAAAGCTAGAGGGAGACTACTTCTGCCACAAAATTGACCACTGATAATTGCAATGCTGTATTTCAACATGAAGGGTAAGATAGGCAGTGAAATTACTGGCTACCGTGACAGACGCTGGCAACGTACACTGGAGTGTAGTATGTGACGGTGAAAATCAAAATATACCGGTAGTTCGAAAATCACGGAGACTTAAAATCGAAGCACGAGACCACGGCGGGTGCAATTTGGTCGAAATACCAAAACTAGGTTTTGTAGGGGTTGCAGACTTTAGGTCGTTGGTGGGCGCGACGAAGTTTGCCCCCGTGGAGGCGACTCGGGAGGGACCTCACTCCCGGATGTCCGAGGGGTGACGTCGTAGGAGATTGGAGGGGGGGAGACTGCAAGATCGCTCCCCTATGAGAAGGGCACCCGTAGCGCACGCAGGGGAGCAAAGGCCGTGGGTTCTCAGATGCGACACTCGATCCTTAGACCACCCTACATCGCCTGAGGACGGCTGAGGTTTTTAGTGGGTAGGCCTCCCCCTTCTTGGGAGGAGAGCCCCACAAAATTCGCGGCTCTCCACAGCCGGGAACGCAATTCAATGCATTTTCCTAAGTAGAACAAAAAAAATGGGTTGCGGATTTGCTCCGAATCTTATAAGAGTGGTTCTTATAGGCGACTCTAACCACTTACTATGAGGTGAGCAGTCTGTTTATTTGTCAATATACAGTTAATAAAAAAAAAAATGTGTTAGAAGTGGGATATATGTATGTATATGAAAAATAGCATACTAGCATACTAACTTAATACTAAAACTTTAACAAAAATATATGCTATGTCACTCGCGATTAAGTACTTAAAGTAACAATTAATGGCATTACATCGTCACTTCACTTGGACAACGCTAAGTGATGGATCGCCTTGAAACCTTCTTATAAATGATTCCGAAACGTTGGAACGCTTCCAAAGATCTTCAGATGTGATTAAGCCTTGTGAGTGGAACGCGATAAGATATGTGCGTGAGTTTCCTGCGTGAAGCTCATAACGATAGATTCGTTGCCATTTTTCAAATTCTTTCAAAAAAAGGAATGATTTAATTTAATAATTCGGGGTTTAAGAAAGATTAATTAGAAAGAAAGGGTTCCGTCCCTTTCTTTCTAATTAATCTAAGAATAAAAACGAAACTGATAATATTTGAAACAGACGGAAAGATATCTGCGAGAGTTACAGCTGGAGTGACGATGAAGGATAATGTGATAAGGGAAATATGATGACAAAAATCGAGAAAAAAATGCTGAAGAATGCTGAATGAATGGTTTGGACTACGTGTCGTAAAGGATGGACGACAGACCACTGACAAATCAAATTTATAATGGGTCAGTTGGTAGGAGACGACATTAATGAAAATGCTTGGACAAATAAACAGGAGATATTTTAAATTTTGTACCAAAGATTGTATGTACGTAACCTAATTCAGTTCTATTTTTTAAATTTTACTTTCTGTCCTAAGGAGGGAAGTAAATAGTATGAGAATTTCCCGCCCGCTGGTGGGGACTAGCGTTTTCCTCCCAATACTCAGATCAAGGAAACGCTCCTTTCCGAGCATGAGGAATGAAAATATATTTTTCATCCCACCACCTCGGAAAGTGTAATTTTGCGCTTCGAAATCTGGCTGGAAAATTCTATTTTATTCGCTTGAGCGGCAAAGTAGATTTGAATTTAGAACGTCACATATAATGAGTACTCAATATAATTGTAAATTCAAAACGTCATTAAACCTATTTAATGTAACCTCTATGGTGCCAAATTTATGATTAGAACTTTTTAAATTGTGAAAAAATTTAAATTTGGAACCTTCTTGGTTTCTTTGTTTTATTTGCGTGCTTCGCGCCATTCTAGTTTTTCACGTTTTATTGCTTAATATAATTTGTCATTATAAATTGTTTTCTTTTTCATTTTGTCATTTCCTCGCTGAGGTGGGATGAAAAGTTACGTATTGCACTCGAGAGGAAAGATTTTTCACCTTGCTCGTTTGTTTCCCTCGCTGACGCTCAGGATTCTAATTTAGAATCCTTCGCTTGCTCGGTCATTCAAATCGAGCACGCGGTTAAAAGGAACTTTCCACTCTTGTATAATAAATAACTATTTCTACTCCTTGTAGTAAATCCAATATAATAGAGGAGATATACGGGAAAACTAGAATCTGTACAATATCATTAACCTAAATAGATTTTGAAATTCAGTCAAAGATTACATCATTAGGACAATAGTCTGAACTCCTTGACTGTCAGTAGCTTTTATATCATTTTTGTAGCGTACCATGCTACCTATTTTATATATATGAATATGCAACCTTGTATTATTTTCCGATGTTAAAACATTGATTAATTTACTTTTACTTTATATTTGATTTCATATTCACTCTTTAACAATTTTTATAAATACATTTGCATTAGCATTATTTATTGTAAAATTCTTTAGAACAACACTAAAACTGTTAATACAGTGCTATCCTTCCCGTTGAATAACTTGTTTCACACAACCTGTCCAAACAGCTGCGAAATCTAGACAGGCCATTCAGACATCTGCTCGTTGCTAACATAAACAACCTAGAACAAACAAAACTGCTCCTTATACGATTGGTTTAAGATATCTTTTAGATTGCTACATACTGAGACTTTCCACAAAAGTTTTTAAGTGAAATTAAGCCTTAACATGTTGCGTTAAGGCTGATTTTGTTTTGTCTTAATTTGAACCACCTTGCACCGTTTACACGACAAGGAAGCGACAGATACATGAAGATGGTCAAGTGATCAGGTACTGAGGTTTAATTTACCTTTAGATAGATAATGTGAATTATCATTTCTTAATTTCTGAGGTTTTTACTTGGAATTTATTTAGCTTTTGTTTGCGTTGTAATTGTATTATAGGACTAGCTTATAACGAATTTTCCAAAAGGAAATGTATGTTTTCCCGTGGTATAAATAATATTTTATTCTGTCCCGTGTCTCCATCGAATTATGTCAAAACTCAGCCAGCTCATTTAATTACATTTTCCCACGGGAAAATTGTCCCTATGTTCTTCTCCGGTTTGTTTATGTCTCTATCTCAGCATTCAACAAAATTGGTTCAGTTTGAGAGCCTGTATATGCTGTCATATGCTCTGTATGTGGAACGCAGCATTCGTGGACACCTTGGCACAGTCCCACATCATGGCCACCACGCTTAAAAGCTGGCTTTGCGGCCGACCAGGCCCAGGTTAATAACCACCGCAAAAACCCGTCCTTACTGAACGACTTCGACTTCGTGGTTCTCGCAGTAGAGAACGCTTGGCCCATGGACAGCCGACATGAAAGTTTTTAAGACATCAAATTTTTTTTTTGTTCCGCTGAGGAAAATGCGTTGAATTGCATACCCCGGCTGCGGCGGTTATGTTGGGCTCTCCTCCCCAGAAGGGGGAGAGCTACTTACTAAAAACCTCAACGATGGCCTTCCTAAGGCATGTAGGGAGCTCCCGGGGACGCTAAGCGACTTCCGGGAACCCCCAGCCTCCGCTCCCCTGCGATGCTTCAGGGGAGCCCTCCTCGGGGGAGACAACTACCTCCCCCGATCTCCTACACCGACGACGCCCCCCGGCCATGGGAGGGACGTGGTCCCTACCGGGTCGCCGTATCCTGAGTCTAACTTACTCGCGCCCGCCGGCGACAAATTACTTAGGTCTCCCAGCTTGGCGTTTAGTTCGTCCAAAGTTCTGGCGGTGCTTATATATTTAGGTCTTGGTTTCTTAGGATTAGTTTATTTGTCTCCATATTAAATCATGTTTTAAAATATGAATTATAATTAGGATGTTATCACACTGACAGTAATTGTAAATATGCTATCAGTCAGTTATAAAAATTTAATAGCAAAGTTACGTAGCCAGCGTACAGAACACCCGCTCATGATCTCGCCATTCATGCTGACGCATATAAGAAATAAATTTGTACACATCAGCCATTCAGCATGACAAATGAAACCAGACATGATATAGCGTTTATCGTACGATATATCCGCCTTGAAATTTATCCCTTGTATTTTGACAGCTTTAAATTATCAATCGCTCTGTCATAACGCGTTTCGGTGATCATACTACATGGACTGCAGACCGACCTAGCAAACAAATAACCATCGAAATTGACGTGTTTTATTTCCTCAGGAGAGGAATGTTGAGAATCCTCACAAGGAGCACGAAACATGCCCAGGATACCCCCGCAACGGAAAGTGTCACGGAGGTTATGTCGCGACTCCATGCGGCCAGAGCGGTCTGACCATGTGATTTACCGATTAAAGTCAGCCTATGCCTAAGTTCTAAGAACCATATAGGCAAATCGTGAGGGCGATCACCTAACAGAAGTTGTTACAATAATAAACGAAATCTAGATAAATTTGCAAAACATAAACCAATGGGGTCTACGGAACGTTATTACATTAGATTCTGAGCAAAATCATACTACATAAATAAACCTCAACGTAATTAGATTATATACAGTTAGATTAGGTTTCTGAATTCAATTATACATAAATTAAAATTTATGATATCTATGCAAAGAAAATTGTTATTTAGATTGGCTTGCACGATACAAAATCACATATTTAGTGTTAATGATAGGTAAAGAAAAAACATTTCTACAACGAGCGCTATGTTGAGGACATGGTTTTAGGTTATTTCGAACTCCACGCGGCCAGAGCGGTTTGACCACGTGATCTACCGACTAAACTCAGTTTGTGCCCAAGTTCTAATAACCATATAGACAAATCGTGAGAGCGATCGCCCTTCAGGAGAAGGGCGATGCAGCGCAGACCCATAAAAGGGGCCAAAAGCGCTAGAAGAGGCGCGGGAAGCCAAAGTGCGGCCTTATCATGAGGGAACCGTCGAGGACATCTTAAATTGACATTAATAATAAAGTGATCGCATGTAACAAGATATGGACCACTTCGAACCATAATATTTGATCTCTCACTACTCTGCCGTCTTTCAAGGGCTGCATTATAGGGATAGACTGCCATGATTTATTATATGTATTTTTCAAATCTATACTAATCTACATATACTAATATTATAAAGAAGTAAAGTTTGTGTGTTTGTATATTTGTTAAATTGTAAAGGGTAATCTCGGGATCTACTGAACCGATTTTAAAAATTCTTTCACCAATAGAAAGCCACATTATTGCTGAGTGTCATAGGTTATATAAAAAACCGAAAAATAAAAAGGCTTTTATGTGGTAGCCCGTTTTGCAAAGTGAATCGGAGAAAAACCGGTCGAATGAAAGCGTTTCTTGCGAACGCTGCCTTAAATATGAAAGATATATTTTTGAGTTCTAGAGAAAAAATGTGGAGCTTGAAAATGCCTACAAAAAAGTCAACGACACCGTATGTCTAACTTTTATATTTAAATTACAAAAAGTATATTTTTTAACATTAGCATAGACAATTTAATTTTTTATATTAATAAAATAATTCAAATCATTAGGTCATATTTATTAGTCATATATTACGAAAAATTATGAATCTATGAAAACAAGTAAACTCATCGTCATAAGTGTGAAGGCCAAAGCAGCGGACGGCGCGCGATGGCTTCGGGTTTAATTCGGTTCGCGTTCGTGCTCGCTTCGGGGATTATTAATATTATGCCCAACGAAGTGGGCACGGGTCAGCTAGTATCTGATAAATTTAATATTTAGAGCAGAGGTTCCCAAACCTATTTGTGTCGTAGAGACCGTTTTGCCATGTTTTTCGGTGTTGGTGTGTTGATTTTTTTTACTTCATAGATACATTTATAAATAATATGTCTTAAAAGTTTCATTATTCATCATTATCATTAGTAATCATTATATTAGAAGATAGTATAATGTAAGTAAATAGGTACTATCAGTATATGTTGATAAATTATCGTGGTCTCCCATTTTCATTTCATGAACCCCCAAATTTGTTTCGCTGACGTAGACCCCTTGCAGGTTGGACCCCCTCTGGGGGTCGATATAGACCACTTTGAATCAATGATTTAGAGCTTCAATATTATAAATATGCACTGGGTATTGTTGATTCCACACAACAGATCCATATTTAAAAATAAACCTGACAAAACTCTTGTAAACCAGAATAAACGTTGACATATTTTTAAAATCTGCAAATCCCGAACAAAGCCCGACATTCGGTATGACCAGCAACAGAGTTGATGTGAGAGCCACAACTTAATTTGTTGTCAAAAATAACTCGCAAGTCCCTCACCTCAACTACGCGGTTTATAGCAACGTCAGTTAGCTTATTAGAAACTAGCGGTGCCGACAGACAACGTCCTGTCAAAAAAAAATGTAGTGGCAGTTTTTTGTTCCTACTTATTTTATAGATAATATCGCATAGCCAATAAAATTGCATTACAAAGGATATTGGTTACGTTTGCTGATTCCGCGCAGTTGATGATGACTTGTCCAACAAGCAGACAAGGTCGACACGTGTTTCGTCTCTCAGCGAGACATCTTCAGGATCTGTTGCCCGCTCGGTGTCTCACGAGCGACTAATAGTCGCTATATACAATGGACTTCCGCAAAATAACACCTGCTACAATAGAGTAATAAAATTGCAAAAAAGGTCTTAATGAACTATTATATTTTGTGACTATTCAAGTTTGGAACGTGATATTAAATCCTCCAACGATGTATTCTGTGCTCCAACGCACACACGCACACTGTTTTGACAGATATGATTGAATTTAAACTTTATACATAAAGCAAATCGACTCTTTGATGTTAGGAAGACATCTACATTGCTTAGACAACAGTGAGTGCTTGCAATATGAACTTTATGTAATAACAATGAAGCTCAAATTGACTGTACATTTTAGTTAGAAAACGTTTGTATGGGCTATTTTAGGATTTTTCTGATAATTATTCGAATTTTTCTCGTCAAAAACCATCCTTGAACTTCAACGAACATTAACAAAAAAGAATTGGCCTAATTGGTCCAGGCGTTGCTGAGTTATGCTCTTACCAACACATTTTGCGATTCATTTTTATATATAAGAAGAAGATGTATGGAGTTCTGCTTGTAATGAATGAAATAATATTACACATTTTTATGTTTGAGAAAAGTTTTCTTCGCAATACGTACACAGGGATTCAGCAGTTCCATAATTACAGGGCCGGACTATCTCGCCATCACACAAATTAATTGCAAACAGCAAATTGCTCGGATGTCCTGATAATTACCTGCAACAAAACGCGAGTTAATTAGGTTAATTGAAACATTCGTGTAATTATAGTAAAACAAATAAATTCCGACTACATTTGGTAGGGGCATCAATTGGTTCATGTTTTCGGTAGTGACTTTATAATTTTGAGATTTCAGTATGTAGCTCGGAAACCAGTCGCGATCGCGTTGCTATCGCTTGATTTGACATTTGAGTATCAACCATCTTCTGCATGTTTGCTATGTATTTTGTATGAGAAGAAGAAAACGAGCAATGGTTTATGTGTAACTGGATTACGACGCAATTGTGACTGACTATCTCATGATAATTGGAAAGTCTTACGCGGTTCGAATGCTAGAAAGAGATGATCGCATTTAATTAAGATATATATAAGTATTTACAAGATTGTTCGGTCTTAAATTGAAGATAACGTCGTATATAGACGGTATACAGTGACTACCGTAAAAAATATGAGGTCTTTTAGATATATATTTTAAAAAAATATGATATAAAAAAGCCCACCCCACGTTTGCACATGAACAATTATGCCATTGGTTCACAAATCTATAGCGGGAGACCTTCTACTGAAAAGAACCAGCAAGAGAACTAGCAAGGGCTATTTTCTTCCTGTATTTTTAAAGTGTTCAATTAGAAGCCTTTGGCCTCAGACTACCCAACATCCTTTACAAGTTTAAACAAGTTCACATTACATTAATAAAAAAGTATATATTCCATTAAATCTCTCTCTGTTTAAAAAAAGATCTGGTTATTCTTTAACAGGTATACGGATATAGCGCAAACATTTCCAGATTACGATTTTCGACCGCACATCTGTCCCTGGTCAAGATAGGCAGGTGTACGCTCGTGAAAGCTGATACTCGCAAAAAGATAATTTGGCATATATTTTTCAAAAGGTGAACTTAATTAGAGGCACTGGCAACTGAAACTTGTAACTTGTTGCCAGGTGGAAATAAAAACGGTGATTGGAGGGAATTATCGCCTTTTATTTTTTACAAATAATTACGAGCAATGGTGAAATAGTTATATATATATATATACATATATATATAATATATATACATATATATACATATATATATATATATATATATATATATATATATATATATATATATTATATATATATATATATATATAATATATATATATATATATATTACTAGCTTTCTGCCCGCGGCTTCGCCTGCGTGGATTTCAGGATTGGGTCTATAGAGGGTTAAGGTTCATAGCTTTTGCCCACGGCTACATATGCGCGGAAGTCGGTTTATGGCGCGAAGGTTTTATCGCGGTTTCCGTAGGACTATCCGTTTTTCCGAGATAAAAAATACCGCAAAACCTTGCTCAAGAATCACTCTATCTATTGATGAACACTGCATGAAAATCTGTGCAGTAGTTTTTGAGCGAAGCCTTTATTGCGCATCCCGTAGGATCTGTCCATTTTTCTGGGATAAAAAGTAGCTTATGTTACTCGGGGATAATGTAGCTTTTTAAAGGTGAAAGAATTTTTGAAATCGGTCCAGTAGTTTCGGAGCCTACTCATTACAAACAAACAAACAAACAAATCTTTCCTCTTTATAATATTAAGTATAGATATATTATATATACGTCTTTCACGGCAAAACGGAGCGACGAATTGACGTATTTTTTAACAAGCTTTTATAAAATGCGCTAAAAAGAACAAAATAAACTTTTAATACATATAAAAGCTTGTCGTTAAAAATATTCTATAAGTAAGTAAATCTCGCGACAAGCTTTTATATGTATTAAAAGTTTATTTTGTTCATTTTAGTGCATTTAATAAAAGCTTGTTTTTAAAAAAGGATTTTTTTACTTTTAATTTTTTATAGTATACAGTGCAATAGAGATGAGGTAACTAAGATCACTTCCCACACACGGACGTAACACGGACGGAGAAAGAAGGGCTTTACCCAGAAAATCCTTAGTTACTAACGAACTCTCAACTTCTTATGCAGTAATTAATTATCATTAAGTTTGACACAACAGCGTGAGTGTTGTTTAACTTTCGGCTGCGTACTTCAAAGTTCGACAGCCCTCAGCGCCACTACAATAACAAACTTGCTTTCCCGACAGAGCATTTTTGTTACAAGTCAGACAATCCGATCGCCCCTTGACAGTAAACTATTACGGCTTTTGTATTAAACTAGGGTTGGCACAAAACAACAGTTTAATTAATTGAATTTACTATAATATCATAAACAAATGTAACTTGAAAATTACAGGCCCGATTATTGTTACAAGATCAAACAACTTGGACAAACAACAAAAAGTTATGAAAAAAGTTGGAGTTATTATTAATAAAATAATAAATAAACTTATTTATAACTTGAGGAGAATCAATACGCCAATGTCACGAATGAGGACGAACTCCATAGCAGAGTGGTTTTGACGTTGTTTTCAAGGTGTCGTCATCTGTCAGGTTCGAGTCAAGGTGTGGGCAAATGTTTGTGTTATTAGAGCCTTGATTATAGGAATTTCTATCAAAAAATATTTAAGTATGATTAACATATTGATGTCTAAGCGTTACCCAAGATTTAATAAGAAAAACCTTAATAGCATTATTGAAATAATAAATAAACTTATTTATAAATTGACGGGAACTAATGTGCCAATGTGATGAACGAGGATGACCTCCAAGTGATTTCTCAAGCCATTTCTGAAGGTCCAGATTCAAGTCATTGTGGGGGTAGATGTTTGTGTTATTTGAGTCTTAGTCGTATGGATATATGGCATTATTTCTATCGAAAAATTATATATATATGACCAGTGACTCCCAAAGTGGTATATATCGACCCCTAGGGGGCTATGACAACCTGCAAGGGGTCAACATCAAAGAAACAAAAATTTTGGGGTCCATGAAATGAAAACGGGGATTCACGATAATGGATCTCAACATACACAGATACTACCTTTTTATAATATATTTTTAATATGGCAAAGGGTCTACGACACAAAAAAGTCGGGGAAACTCTGGGCTAGATTAATTGATGTTGACTGTAAGAAATATACAAGAATGAATTACCACAATTTAATCAAATCAATAAGATTGCAGCTGTAAATTAATTTGTGAATAAACTCTTAGCTTTGACGGTTTCTTTTTATTTAATGCGGTGCCAACCCTACTAAGTCGCGTGGCGTGGTCGAGCGCAGGCGCACCTGTCAACGCCTCACTCAGCATGCTAGCCGCGTGGTTCATCTGGTTTCCGTGTTTTAAACATGCAACCAATTTATAGTCTGTACTTAATTACTGTTTTATGTATCACTAGCTGTTGCCTGTGTCTTCGTTTGCGCAGGATTACTATTTTAAGAGTCTTATATTAGCATGACGTATAAAACAGTCGCTTTCTCTGTCCCTATGTATGCTTAAATCTTTAAAACTACGCAACAGATTTTGAAGCGTTTTTTTTAAATAGTAGAGTGTTTGAAGAGGAAAGTTTATATTTATAATAACATCCATTAAATAGTGGAGAAATATTGTTATTTTTCAGATTTCTAATGCGATGTCGTAAATAATTACGTGTCAATCAATTTTAAAAGCACGATTTTTTAAACTATAATTTATTGAATACAACGTTCAGTTTTTCGTGCACTGTATTTAGTATCAGCGTTGCGTGCGTGCGAAGCCGGGGCGGGTCGCTAGTATCTTAATAAATTGCGTAGTTAGTTATTCTGATATATAAGCTATATTATTGCAAAATTTAATTTAAATCCGTTCAGTAGTATTTACATGAAAGAGTAGCATATATGTACTTACCAACTTTTATGTGTATGATACTAGTAGGGACTAGTAGGGATGTCTTGTCTTACTTGTTTTGACTGGTAAGTGGTGAGAGTAGATCAGTCTAGGTAATTGACATTGTCTGTAACTTAATTAAAGAATTAGGTATCTTTAATTAAAATTAGAGAAGCGAGGTACTCGGAAACTTGATGTTGTTGTAATTTAAAAAAAAAATTAAAAGGTTTCTTTTTTGAGTATGGACACATATAGTTAATACCACAAGACATTGTGCAATTTAATTTAAAATATTGAAGTAATTAAGAAAAATATAATTAATACCTCGGAGAGAAAACCTGGGAAATGCGTTACTGATAACATTTATTTAATTGCATTTGTAGAAAGAAAATCTCGCAATGCATACCCTGGTCTCGATAATTTGTTCTGTACTCATATCACCATTTATGACAGTAAATGACAACCTCGTAAACAGTAAATAAATACTAAAAACTAATTCAGATTGGTCTTATACATACACTAGCTGTTGCCCGCGACTTCGTCTGCGTAAATTTCGAGTTGAGAGATTTTCGCCTTATGTCGAAACACATTCCTTTATTAGCCTTTATTTGAAAAAACTACAATAGCGCGTTGTAGAAATTGATTAAATGAAACAGCGCCATCTAGTGATTTATGAAAAAAATATTTGAAAAAACTACAATAGCGCGTTGTAGAAATTGATTAAATGAAACAGCGCCATCTAGTGATTTATGAAAAAAATATTTGAAAAAACTACAATAGCGCGTTGTAGAAATTGATTAAATGAAACAGCGCCATCTAGTGATTTATGAAAAAACTAACATGCGTAATGAAACTGATTTACACTTAAATATTTTTTCTGTTCTATTATAATTATGTATAGATTAAGCGTGAAGAGGTAATAAACAAACAAACTTTCGCATTTATCATATTATTTTGTTATGTATGTATTGTATCATGATGATGAATTGTCTTTAGATTTTAAATTTCCCATGTAACTTATGTAAGAATGGCGTACATTATAATTCGCAATATTATCATGCCTTGAGTTCATTAAAATGACGATAACTTTTTTTTTAATGAACCGATTTTGATGAAACAAAGTTTAGATATTATTCTGAGTTAAAACAAAGCAAATAGTTTCAAGCAAATCGGTTCAGTACTTTCGGAGATAAACGTGAACAAACATACAGACAGACAGACAGACAAAAAATTCCAAAAAATTTTTTTTGCTTTCTAATAATCTATTTAAGTGCCCCTCTATCCATTTCAGTCAAAAATACTAAATGTACAGACAAAATATTTTTACTGTCTTATTATATGTATAGATGTCTATAAGTCTCTTCTCCTCCCGCTCTTTTAGAATAAGACTTTGTAAATACTCGTAAATACAAAGCAATAATTTGATCATCACAGACAATGAAATACCTATATAAAGTAAAGAATCAATTACTCGTATTAAAGTAAGTACTAAAAACTTATTAAGATCGGCCGTATACATATCCAAATCAAATCAAATCAAATCAAAATAATCTTTATTCAACATAAACCTTTACAGGCACTTATTGACGTCAACAAACAAAACAAAAAAAAAAAGCTTAAAAAAAAACAAAAAACAAAAACCTTGTCCGTACGTACGAAAAAGGAAAAAAAAATATTGACTCGACACCTGTTCGGAAATTGGGAGAGCCTTCTCGAGAAGAACTGGCAAGAAACTCTGAAGGTCTATTTTTTATCTCCTCTTTTCAATGTTAATAATTATAATAATATAATATAAAAATACAATATAGTATAAGATACAATCATACCTAATACGATTACAGTCGTATGTATGTTTACATACACATATAAAAATAATACAATATTATAAATAATGTTGTTACCAAACATGGCTCTATGAATAGTGTCCCTATTCACAAATAGTGTGATCATTTAGATAGTCACTTACTTTATAATAACCTTTACTCATGAGTGTTTTTTTGATATGGATTTTAAATTTATATAAAGGCAAATCAATGACACTTTGCGGAAGTTTGTTAAGCATAGATATACATTTCCCCAAGAACAGCTAGTTTTATGGAGTCTGAACACTGGAACGGCAAGTTTATTTTTGTTTCTAGTATTCACATTATGTAGATCACTGTTTTTATTGAATTTACTATAGTTTCTATATACAAAAACTAAATTATCATATATATATAGACTAGCTAAAGTTAAAATATTAATTTCTTTGAACAATTCTTTTAGAGATTCTCTAGCCCGTAAACAGTAAATAGCACGAATCGCTCTTTTTTGTAAAAGGAAAATACTCTCAATGTTAGCCGCTGATCCCCATAGCAGCAGTTCATTAGTCCATTAGTCTCTTCCCCACATGGGAAAAAGATCACTGCGTCCTCTGACTAAGCTTTAGAATAAGACTTTGTAAATACTCGTAAATACAAAACAATAATTTGATCATCACAGACAATGAAATACTAAAAGCAAATTAAGATCGGCCGTATACCTATCCATATCCATGAGTCTCTTCCCCCGAATGGGGAAACGATCACTGCGTCCTAAGCTTTAGAACCAGACTGTAAATGCTCGTATGTAAGTTTGTTTAATTATATTTTTATAAATGGATTTGTTTTTGTGCTATGAATTAAATGGCATTAGTTGAATCTGTCTAAACCGTTTCTCAATAAGACTGAGTTTAGTCGGTAGGTCGGACTCCGACATAATCAAGTCTGGCCGGCATGACACTTGCTGTTGTGGTGATGTCCAGGGGGGCAATCGCACTAACAAATCGCAGCTGAAACGAAACCAAATCGTTCCATTCAACCAATCCGATAGCTAGAATATCACGTCATCGAACAGATGACGTGATATTGTGGCGTTCGGATTGGTTAAGCCGAACTGTTCGGTTGCGTTTCGCTTGCAATTTATTAGTGCGATCGCCCCTCTGGACACGTTTCGTGCTCCTTAGTGAGAATTCTCAGTCTCTCTCTCTTGAGAGAAAAAAAAATACTAAATATTATAAATTACTAATAAACATGTAAAACATGAAAAGTAATAATCGCAGATATTTTGTTACTTCTACAATATTTCATAACTGATAGTGTACGCTAAATATAAGTATAATCCCCGAAGGGAGCACGAACGCGAACCGAATTAAGCCCGAAGCTATCGCGCGCCGTCCGCTGCCCGTTTTTTCTCCGATTCACTTTGCAAAACGGACTACCACGTAAAAGCCATTTTATTTTTCGGTTTTTTATATAACCTATGACACCTATAATAAGTAATATTTTTGTTTTATATCGGATATATACATATCAGATTTGTTTAATGCGATATGACTCTTGTGACTGAAATATATATTTTTTAGTTGTTTTAACTTGTATCGGAGGTTGGGTTCACACTGTGTATCTGAAGCCGGCTTCCAACTGACGACTCTGTAATGACACAGGGAGAAAAAAAAATTGCCTTTGCTGGTTTTCTTGCTGGTTTTTTCCAGTACAAGGTCTCCCGTCGTAGACTCGTGAACCAATGGCGTAGCATCTTTGACAATCAAAAGTGATTGTAAAATCATATTTGAAGAATAAATTTTTGATTGGACTCAGCAATAATGTGGCTTTCTATTAGCAAAAGAAATTTTAAAATCGGTTCAGTAGATCCCGAGATTACCCCTTACAATTTGACAAATATACAAACACACAAACTTTACTTCTTTATAAAATTAGTATAGAAGTATACATTAAGACTGTTCACCAACTACTGTCGCTAAATCTTAGCTGATGTAAAGTTTACTCTGAACAAAAGCACAGGCAAATCTTGTTACATTCTCCCACTAAGAGAATAGAAGCGTTACCGCGGTAACACGTCTTATTTTTACCGTCACGGAACAAAGAAAGCGCAACGTCGCAGAATACGGGATGAGTTGTGGCGAGAATTGCCGCGGAATAGACATTATACAAAATAGATACTGCGAATGTAACACGGCAATATGCAACTCTAAGTGGTGATGTTTAGGTTGCTCGTTACCATAGCAACAATTTGAATGTGATTTTTAGTTTAAGGACATACTTAATAAAAGCGAACTGTGTATATGTTTAATTGCATTTTTGTCTGAGAATCTTTCATGGACAATACTTATGTATTTTTAGAGACAGTATAAGTAATAATTAAGAGTCACTAGACCGCAAACACCGCGCTTGCGTGTGCTCGCCTACGCCTACCAATCCGTCTGCGTCTGTGGAGGGGAGCGGCCTCGACGTCCTCCTCCCGCTCCCTCTCCGCGGCCTCCTTCTGCGAGATGACGCTCTCGCAGAAGGAGGCGAAAGCCTCCCATTTCGCCTCGCCGCAGAGCATGGCCACGACCATGCTCGGCAGCGAGAGGTCGCAGTTTCCCAGCGCAGCGGTTAGTTCGCTGCGCTGTTGTTGCCACGCCGAGCACACTAACAGTGTGTGCTCGGACGTGTCGTCGGGAGCACCGCAGTGATGACACTGCGGCGTCATCTCCCGACGTGCGACCTTGTGCAGGTAGTGGCCGAAGCAACCATGCCCAGTCAGTACCTGCACCATGCGGAACGAGAGGCTGCCCTGCCGGCACCCAGCCCACTCTTCCAACACCGGACGAATGGCTTCAATCGTCCGGTGGCCGGCAGCTGGGAAGGCGAGCGCCTCACCCCACTGGTGCAGAGCCTCCCTCTGCACCCGAGCACGGACTCCCTCCACTTCAGGTGGAGCGTGCCGTTCCCCCCGCTCACGTGAATATCGATGTCGATACACAGCGGCGTGCACCTGTGCATCGACATCCCACGGCGTGTGGCCCGCTAGAATACAGGCCGCGCCGTGGCTGATCGTGTGATAGGCTCGCACGGCCCGGGTCGCGATGACCCTCTGCGGACTTCGCAAGAGGGCCACCGTGCGGGCCGCTTTTGCACCTAACATCTGTCTAGCGATTCGCTCGCGCTTCGCGCCGCGCATGCTTAATTCTCAGCCATTGGTTGTAAAGTTCCGTTTAAGTCTCCGTTATAAAAGTTGCGGAAACAGACGTAGAAACGGACGTTGAAAAGCGTGCGGAACTTCCGCACTTGCGGAAACTTACGGTCTAAATCAAAAATAATGTATGTGTATATAATGTGTAACGACTTAATAACTATACGTATTAAGATTATAACTGAAGGTAACAGTATCCACGTACCATATTACTGAATAAGTGTTAGTTTTACCTCAATAAATCAGACTATAACAACATGATGCTACGATTCTCGCTCTATAGCTTTATTTAAAATCCAAGTACCTACCTTTTTAAAAAAAGAATGTCGCATGTGACGGCGACGGAGAACTATATGATAATAAGTTCATATTTATTTAAAACTAGCTGTTGCCCGCGACTTCGTCTGCATAAATTTCGAGTTGAAACCTACCTACCTATAACCTGTGGCTCTGTCTACCCCGCAGGGGATAAAGACGTTATCTTATGTATGTATTGTATCATGATGATGAATTGTCTTTAGATTTTAAATTTCCCATGTAACTTATGTAAGAATGGTGTACATTATAATTCGCAATATTATCATGCCTTGAGTTCATTAAAATGACGATAACTTTTTTTTTAATGAACCGATTTTGATGAAACAAAGTTTAGATATTATTCTGAGTTAAAACAAAGCAAATAGTGAAAGTTTCAAGCAAATCGGTTCAGTACTTTCGAAGATAAACGTGAACAAACATACAGACAGACAGACAGACAGACAAAAAATTCCAAAAATTTTTTTTTTGCTTTCTAATAATCTATTTAAGTGCCCCTCTATCCATTTCAGTCAAAAATACTAAATGTACAGACAAAATATTTTTACTGTCTTATTATATGTATAGATCAGATAATGAAAATGACTGGGACCAAGTATTTTTTAGATATTAATAAAATTACGGAGAAGATTAATAACAAAAGAAAAAAGTTTTAACAGGCAGTGAAAACCATTACTTTCCATAGATGCCCATCAAACAAATAAAAAACCGGCCAAGTGCGTGTCGGACTCACGCACAAAGGGTTCCGTACCATTGATTTATGAAATTAAAGGAAGCAGTTTACAATTTACGAGGTATTAAAAAAAACTACTTACTAGATCTCGTTCAAAACAATTTTCGTTGGTAGTGTTTATAGTAATGTACATCATATGTTATTTTTTTTATAGATTTTTCATTTTCTTATTTTAGAAGTTAGAGGGGGGGACCAACTTTTTTCCACTTTGGAAGCGTCTGTCACGCAAACTATTCGGTTTGTAAAAAAAATATTTTAGAAACCTCGATATCATTTTTAAAGACATATCCATAGATACTACACACGTATGTGTCTGATGAAAAAAAAATCAGTTTCAGTTCTAAGTATGGGAAGCCCCCAATATTTATTATTATTATTTTATTTTTGCATCAAAATCTTAATGCCGTTCACAGAATACATCTATCTATCAAGTTTCAACAGTATAGCTCTTATAGTTTCGGAAAAAAATGGCTGTGACATATGGACGCACAGACAGAGACGAATCTATAAGGGTTCCGTTTTTTGCCATTTGGCTACGGAACCCTAACTATATAGCAACACTAAAAATTATAAGAAATCATACGTTCTTTTAGATCCATCGTAATATAAATACATACATAGAGAAACAGTATTACAGTCGGTTAGTAAGTGAATATCGTTCGATTTTCACTAACATTATCTAGTTCGACTCGTGTCTGTTAGAAAAACTTATTTCGTTACGTTCCCGTCCCGACTTCGCCCGCATTCAGCAGCAATAGTTGTTGTGTTGTGTTCCGTAAATTCACTCGCCGAAAAGCTCCCTGCTTCTCCTTCGTTCCTTTCGAATTTTTCATTGCGACGACTTAAATTATCAGTCTGTCACTTGTAAACAAGATATCAAATAATAATGTATTTCTCAAACAATTGTGTAATTTACAATAAATTACAGTAGGTCTTTACATACTGTAATTTATACAATAAAATAGTAGTAGTTAATTTTTACATATTTATGCATATTCTACGAAATAATTGAGAACTGGAATAAGTTTACGATTGGCATAAAATATATCAGTCAGAAAAACAAGCATAATTTTGCAATATATTTCACAGATCACAGCGAAGATATCTAAATATGTTTAAAGTTTTATATTGAAACAAACCTAAAGTAATTGATCTCAAGGCTGCACCTTGCGGTACTCGTTCGCTAGTTTATATAATAATAATAATAATAAATAATCTTTATTTACTCACACATAAAGGTTGTCATAAATTACAAAAAAGTTGACATTAGCAATAACATAATCACTACCTTAATGTGAGAGTCTGGAGTCTGAATAAGGATAAACCTGCTCTACAGATCTCCAGGCTCCCTCATGCCATAACAATTTAAACCAGAAATCAAATTCGAACCTTAAACGGAAATAACAATCAACACTTAAAACAAAATAAAAATTAGGTAAACTAAAAGATATACATAGTTAATTAATAAACATATATAAATATATAGGTACTTAAATAAATTAACTTAGGGTTTACATAAAACATATAGATTATTGCGAGAATGATTAGCTATTATTGGAAAGGAGTTAAGTATATGCCAAGTTTAAAACTATTAGACTAAATACTAAGATATTTATGTGCAGAAACACAGACTTAAAAGTACAGATTATTTTTTTTTTTTTTTTTTTATAGCATAGGGCAGCAAACGAGCAAACGGATCACCTGATGGTAAGCGATAACCGTTGCCCATGGACACCCGCAACACCAGAGGAGTCACAGATGCGTTGCCGGCCTTTTAAAAGGGAATAGGGGGAATAAGGGGAATAAGGGGGGATGGGCCTCCGGTACCCTCACTCACTCGGCGAAAACAGCGCAAGCGCTATTTCACGCCGGTTTTCTGTGAGGCCGTGGTATCACTCCGGTCGAGCCGGCCCAATTCGTGCCGAAGCATGGCTCTCCCACGGTGAATAAGGGGGGATGGGCCTCCGACAATACTTAAGTCACATACTAAGATGTCAATTAGGAAATGGAAATCTGTTCGGTTTCAAAATCCGGTTTTTAACAACGGATTGTTGGTCCAATCCGGATAATCCGGATTTTACGGATTTTCCATGAAAATTAATCTTATCATACATTTTTAACGTGATGTTGTTATATTTGCGTAAATAGATTAAAATAAAAACAATGGAAAATCAAATCACACCATTTTTATTATTTAGAACGATTACTTTATATTTATTCTTATTATAAAAATAATCAGTCTGACTCTCGTAAGTACGAATTAAAATAAACTTTGAAGAACAAAAAAAAAAAAAACAAATATGGCCGTTTTCACCAACCTTGTCTTAGATTAGGCGACTCCTAAGTGACATGCTGTCACTTTTTGTATTAACTGAAAAGAGTAAGACAGCATGTCTTTTAGGAGTCGCCTAAGCTAAGACAATGTTGGTGAAAACGGCCATTAGACTCATTCAGGGTCGGACTGGGCCGGAAGAGCCCGGCTGGCTGATCGCAATCCCGAGGCCCGGGACACCTATTTTGTACGACGCATAGTTTCCGAGACATGCACGCGGGCAACTGTAGCACAGGGGGCCCGCGCAGCATTGCCCTTGAGCTACGTGCCCTGCCGCATGCCCGCAACCCAGGCCCGTGGGGGGCCCGCGCAGGCTGGGGCCCGGCTGGCAAACGCCACCTCCACTGTATGGCCAGTCCGACGCTGGACTCATTGTCAAATTATTGAACATAACAAAACAACTTCACTTTAAAAGGAACATAAATTTAACAATAGAAATTAAAAATTAAAATATTCGCGACGTAATAATTATTTTTACCCCGAAATACAATTTTTTATCATTCAGAAAATCCGGATTCGATTTTGAAATCCGGATTTGGACATTGAGTGAAAATTAGCGGATCTCCGGATTTTTCGGATTGCATTCCCTAATGTCAATTGAGTAAGTTATCTTTCAAGATCGTCACATGATTCACTGACTAAAACGCCTTAGCACATTCTACGAAGCGATTAGGACACACATTTCAGTTTGAGAATAGATAACCGAAGAATCGGTCGCAGTGATGCGTCAAGTGCGTTAAAAATACATGAAGATTTCACTTCGAGTGAAAGATAAATAGGTACGAGCGACTTCAATTCATAAACTTATAACCGTTAGGTTTAGAATTAGTGAGCAGAATAGATTGATATCAGAAGTGTTGGGTGTCTTAGGAATTTGTACCCATGCATCACTTAGAAATGGCGTGTCAGGTTACATTAGATAGACACATGATATGTAACAATCTTATGCGAAGGAAGTAGAATCTTCGAGAATAATGTAGGTTTGTTTTGTAAGTTGAATGTATTGTAGAAGCGGATGTGGTATTCTTATAGTTCCGGAGAGTAACTTAAATATTGCCTTGATGTTAGATCTTCTTTAACCCGGCGTGAGTGAGGTTGGGTATGTCATACCCGAAAAATTTCTAAACGCAGATATTTTAATGTTATTGTTGCCATGCAAGTCCTGTTGTTTCAGTAGCTGGAGGTAAAGATGCAAGGGGTGAGGTGCGGTATCGAGTTTAGTGTTGCACCGGCGGCGATAGCAAATACACATGCGTACCCGCGGCTGGGGTACGGAATTGTGTTGATTTGTAGGTGTAATTTTGGTGCTCTATTACATGATCTCACAAGACTTTTCAGTTCCTTTTTTATTTATAATAATTAGAAGACACTATTGTTATATTGATTTACCAAAGTTGGAATTTTGTTAGATATTTATGGCAAAAGAAATTAATTGCCTAAATTTGTATTTTTCGAAAATAATTTAGATATTTTGTTATTTCAATAAAAAGCTGTTAACTTAATGTTTGTATTTTATTTACGCATCTTGTTGAATAGTTATTATTCATATATTTAATTAATAATCTTAAATTTAAGTTTTTTACAATATAGATATATAAAATAAATATAAATACTATAAAAAACTTAAACCTAGTACGCCGCCGGTAGCGAGGCAAGGCCCAACAAACCGGTGGTTAGGGCTGCAGACAGAGAAATCTCCGGACAATACGTGCCGTGTCGAGAATCACTGCTTTTTGTATCTTAAGCATTAATGCTAATTACACAATCATAGTATCACAAATTTTACATCAAAATTTTGGGTATATCATACCCACATCATAGCTGGTGTAACAATTTCTCACCTCATTCACACCGGGTTAAGTATTTTATTCCTGTGTTTTCTCGGTGTGACATTGATAAGTTGTTATGTTTGATTATCCTTAGTAAGTCTAAGTAGTACCTTAGATCCTGACAAACAAAATCTGGATTCGGCGGTGCCTTAAGTTATGTACATAATATTTTTATATGTCTATATAATTTCAATATTTTTTTAGGTTATATGTTGACAAACCGTTCACCTTATTGTAAATATTACAGTCGTCTATGTACATGAGGTTTTTGTAATATTATGCTCTCTTTGGATAAATTTCAAAGAGGCTGAAGAATTTACTGGTGACTGCAGAACTGGCACTCCCTCAAAGTATTAAGTATTGCTATACAATGGGGAAATGCAGCCAGCATCTAAGGATTCATTTTCTGCATTTTTTATGTTTGTGTAATTTTGAAAATGTACGCTTCACGTGTGATTGTGTATTTACATATTTTGAAGGTTTGGAAACTGCAGGCTACAATTCATTCTACAGATTGGAAGACAAAAAGTTCCTGAAGAAACATGACGTCTACCTCACAAATCTATACTAATCTCAAGAACTCCTGGTTCGAATTGAAAAATTCTTTTTTTATTGAATAGACCATTTATCGAGGAAGGCTTTTAGGCTACATAACATCACGCTGCGACTAATAGGAGCGAAGAAATAATGGAAAAGGTAGTAAAAACCGGGAAAATTATTCATTGAGGGCTTCCGTTGGGTGCGCTGCGAAAACGGTTCAAGATACCAAAAAAATATGTATGAAAGAATTATTCCTCTTGAAATGATCTAAAAAAATGTCCGCGACAGTATATGTCTATCTTTTAACGTTAAGTCACCAGAATCGTTTTTATGGTAATCAAATTTGGATATGTCGCGCTGTCGAGATCGGGTTGTGGAGAAAACTAATATGTTCATCTGCCACAAGAAAATAAAACTAACAATATAATTTACGCAGAATTACTTTATAATAATTATTAGTGCTCGGAATAGGTAGTTTAATTTTATGTACTTGCGATTTTGTGACATCAATAGTATGAATGTGCCTGGGAACTTACTATTTTCAGAGATTGTAAAAATATTATATTGACTTCTCTAGTTTGAAAATTTTTGATAGATAGATTTGAAATAAGTAAATGTAATTTCAGATGTTGTTGCAAAAACATTTTGCTTTCGACCTTAGTATGCTCAAGCTATGACAAAAGATAATACAAGTAATTGCTTGGTTAAACAATGAATAGTAAATGCCATCAACACCTTTAGTACACTAGCGGAATGTGTCACGTATCACCTTATGTACAATCGTCATCATATTTCATATTTTACATCAGCAACGGTTTTAGATGGAATTTTTACTTCTTCGTTAACTTGAATAAAAAGAGTTATATAAGTTGAATCTCGATTCGTTGTTATTAACAATAAAATAAAGTCTATTTTGGACTGACAAGGTCGAAGGTGATGAATGCAGTTGAAATATTTGATTTGGACCATAGATGACGCAGCTCTACTGTATGCTTAAAAACTGACCCCGCTTTGCGTATAAATACTTATCTTTTAACGTTTCACAAGGTATAAGTAAACGAAACACATCATATGTAAAGTACAGGATGGAAAGAGATAGCATTATGTTTGCTAAACAGCATCGGAGCGGGAAACGGTGTCTACACTGACTCGCTATTGCTATGCGATTAAATGAAATTACACTAATTGGCCGAATTTGAACGCCTCGCCTCATACCGCGCTACGTTCGTAATGCGGTCCTGCTGAGAGACCTGAAATGCCCTTCAATAGAAGACCATATCAAACAGCTGGCAACCATTATGTTTGAGCGAGCGAAGAGGTCAGCTCACCCGCTCATTAGGAACATCGCTCCACATCACGCCAGACCGCCTGAGGGCAGACGAAGGGGCCTGCCTAGAGATATCATCACAGAAGAGGAAGACCAATAAATAAAGAAAATCCCAGGAAGCAACAACTGAAACCAACTGGCTAAAAGCCAACCCCAGTGACCCACCCGTAGTCGCGGGTGGCGTTGGATACCTCCGCAGAGGACAACTGTCCTGAAACGGCTACCCCAGCCCCACAAGGGTCGAGATGATGATGAACGCCTCAGTTTCGACACTCTAGTGCTGTATCTATCTCATCAATACATAGTATAAAACAAAGTCGCTTTCGCTGTATGTCCGTATGTATGCTTAGATCTTTAAAACTACGCAACGGATTTTGACGCGGTTTTTTTTAATAGATAGAGTGATTCTTAAGGAAGGTTTGTATGTATAATAAATGCATAATATAGTAGAGAAACACTGATAAATTTAAAGGTTTCTAATGTGATGTCGTAAATAAGCACGTTTTTTTGCGCTTATATTGCAAACGCTGGCTGAACCCTACGAGATAGACCAAAATAATGTACTACAGTATTGTACAACTTACAAAAATCCACAAAAAAGTCCGCGATGGTATATGTCTATCTCTTAGGGATAACCCACCATAACCATTTTTTCACTGCACCCGTGCGAAGTCGGGGCGGGTCGCTAGTGTTTTATATATTTGAGTGCCTCCCGAATCAAACATTTTGTTTTGTTTCATTTAATCCAACCAAAATTTATTGTTGAAACTACACAAAGTAACAATATACAAGGGTCGTCGGGGGTCGAGGGTTGTGTACCAGTTTCCTATCTATTTTTGATGTTCGCATTGCTATGTTCCGGCATGAAGGATAATATAGTACACCGGTTTCAAGGTGTCGCCATCTCTGAGGTCTCGGGTTCGATTTCCGGGGGGGGCAGATGTTTGTGTGATGAATGCGAGCATTTGTACCTTAGTCATGGTTGTTAATATATATTTTTATGAAATATATTTATATATGTATGTATATCTGTTATCCTAGATCCCATAACACAAGCCTTCAGTGCTTACTTTGGGCTAGGCTAATTGGGGTCAGTGTAAGACATATATTCATTACTGGACACTGACTTTACACCTTATGTTAAATGTTGACAAACGTACACTGTGTGTAACAGTTACTTTTGTGTTACAATTGCAGGTTACAGATATGCTGCGAATATAACAGGAACCACCATGAGGTGAGAAGTCTGTTGTTTGTCAAAATATCACATGAAAAAGTCGAATAAATTCTGCTCCCTTACAGTATTAGTTTGGATTCTGACTGTACACCAATCAACGGTCCAAAGATGGCCGCTGGCGTTTGTTGTCGTTGCTATCGTGTCTAGAAAGCAACCAAGGCAGCCATTGTGTGGCGCTTTCTAGCCCTAGGCCGGTCTGTCATAGACCACCACTGTCGTTTGCGAAACAGTTACATAAGAGCTGGTTAATTATTAAAAATGATCACGATATAAAGACAAGTTTCCGAAGTTCTGTGTGTTATGCTTTGTTGTTTAACGATAGTTAAAATAAGGAAAATTCCCTTAAAACAACTTTCAATAAACCATTTAATTAACAATGTTATTATTTTTCACTCATCATTATATGATAAAAACAACTTATTATTTTTTGTTAATTGATTCCTTCTAATATGATATTGCTTCCACCAAACCCGTGATAGGAAAATCATATTTAATGATCAAATTTGTGTGCATAATAGAAAATAAGTCTAAAGTATATCTAAAATTAAATTATAATTTTGTATGATTCAATCATAATTCAGTTAAAATTATCTAATTTTAACTGAATTTTAATAAGTACGAATCAAATTTGTGTTAATAACTACTAATCAACAGATGTTGATTCGCAACTAAGGACTTTTGGCTTAACAAAGTTACAAGTTTCGATTGAGACAGACAAATAAGGTAGCCAATGTGACTAAGGCTTCAACAGAGTGAGTGATCTTTTGGTCATGAGGTAAGTTACCGAACGAAAAAATTTTGAATAAAAAAAATTGTATAGAATTTTTGAATAGAAAAAAATGGTATATCAACAAGGACGAGTACCACAGATTAAATTAATTAAACAGATTAATAAAATGTCAAAGTTCAATCATCTCTATTAAAGTTTTTGATGCAATATCAAGTCAAGCGCATGGGAGGAAATGCATAACATGAAGTGCCCTACTGTTCCCACATATCTATTAGGGCTGCACAAAGATAGCATTGAATACCGGTCGACGCTCCATCGTAATATGCTTTCAAGTGGTCAGTAATATTCTTATATCTTTCTGTGTAGGTGAGACTATGTTGCTTAAACTAGGATCTAATTTAGCGGAGAGTGAGAATCATATGACTAATAGAGATAAAACTTCAGACGCTGTTCAGAAACTGCCTGGAACCATGTTATTGTCCTCATGGTAACTAAATTGTTCTTACTCACTCAGTTCATCATATCGCATAAAAACCATTTTTTAACACCTTTGCTCGTAAACCTGATGTAATCCCACCGGTTTTAAATATGTAAAACGGGTCATAAAAACGCGTGTGTTACCAAAGCAAATAGTTAAGTTAAAGTCCATACAAATTCCATAACAATATTATTTGCCATTTGGCGCGCTGTTGCTATTCAAATATCGAACTAATCGCCGCGCAGCGCCAGCGCCATTTTATTACTAGCGATAAAGCAACAGTGTGCATTCACAAATTGAGTTTATTTAAATGTTTTATTTTTTCTGTTCCTCCTTCCACGCAAATGTGTTAAAAAACGTCGTACGGTATACGTGCGTATTGGTTATAACGCACTAATATCGTAATGTACTATTACTAAATAATTTTTATGTGATACTAGCTGACCCGGTGAACTTCGTACCGCCTAATTATTGGAGGCATATTTAGTAAGTCACAAACACACGACACAATACTTTTTTAATTTTATTGAAATTTGTTGCTTTTAGATTTTTAGGAATATTAAAGAATTATAGTATAGGTGCACAGCAAAGAGGCGTTTACATTTCAAGTGACATTTTACCATAGACAATTTTTTTTTTGAGTGAATACTGACGAATATTTACACT
The DNA here is from genome assembly GCA_036419045.1 of Scirpophaga incertulas. NCBI lineage: Eukaryota > Metazoa > Arthropoda > Insecta > Lepidoptera > Crambidae > Scirpophaga > Scirpophaga incertulas. Next base: position 19,743,796 of record CM071640.1, read on the forward strand.
AAAAGTCTCTTGCAAAAAGTCTCTAAATCTATTAGACCAGGGTTGATAAATTTTTAAAACCAAAAAAAAATAATAGTAGGATAAAACCAATAAAACCCATTAGAAAAGGAAGGGAATATTATAAAAATAAAGGATAAATTAATTACGGGCGATTTGAGGTCGGGAAGGGGATGGGGGGGGGGGTTAAGGGCAAAAAAACGGTTTTTCTCGATTTCCGAAAAAACTAAAAGTCCTATTGAAAAAAATCTAATGGCAAAGTTGTAGGTAATAAAAACATCTAAAACTTTTGCATTTACACTTTTTTCACATAACATCAAAGTTCGTATAATACTGTATTTTTTTTCGCTTTTTATTATTTTTAAAGGCTTATAACCTGGTCTATATGGACAAAACAATGGAACGTTCGGATACACGGGTTCTTTTTACATGAGATGACAAAACAATATAATAAAAATATTTTTGAGAGTTAGTAACACTGTAAGGTTGGCACCCGTCAAATATGTCAACACATTAATTATTTTTATATTTTGAAATTTAAATACACGATGTTATAAGCAAAGTTGATATTATGTTGTCGATTCAAAAGTCTTGTTTTAATGCGTTCTTCAATTCGAGTGGAATTCAGAGTACAAATACCGTCAAATGTTTGACAGAAAGTAAGTGATCAACTTTTATATGGGAAAATGAAATTGTCGTCTTACTCTATCTTACTCGCAATTTTTCCTTATTTACTCACCGTTTAGACCTACCCTGGACTACGACAAACATTTTAAAACCAAAATCAGCTCAATCGGCCCAGCCGTTCTCGAGTTTTAAGCAGACTAACGAACAACAATTCATTTTTATTTATATAGATGATATGGAACAAGTTGCCTATAGCACAAGTGGTTCTTGTGAAATTCGCAGCATATCTGCAACCTTCATAAAAACAGTGCATGTTCGTCGGCAAATGACATAAGATTAAAGTCACACACTACCCAAGGACTTACCCTTCACGCTGGAACATGACACTGCTAATTCTGCTATTTTGCTGCAGAAATAAGAACGACGCTGGTATCTATGCAGACCCTGATATAGTCTCCTTCCATGTTTCGAGCTTAACCATCAGCTTGGAGCTGTCAAAGCTGTCCCGCATTGCACTCGAATCAGGGAGAATCGTGTGGTCTGATTGATTGATTCTTTTTTCTGTGGACTCTTTGGACCGCACTCTTTTTTTTTGTGTTAGTATTTTTACATTTCCTTATATATTATTTATTCTACAAGTAACATCATTTGTCGATCAGGAGAAAGGTGTTGCTCTCCGTTTTGTAGGGATAGGGTCTTGTGGTCGGGGACTATCTGCGCGACAGGATGATCGGCGTGATGAGACGGGACGAGATGTAAACGGCGAGGAGGGTCGAATGCGACGTTCCGCAGGGGTCGGTGTTGGGACCCCTTCTATGCAACCTCGCATACGACGCGGTCCTTCGCACCAGCCTTCATCACGGCGTGAGTGTCGTCTGCTACGCTGACGACACTCTCGTCTTTACGACTGGGGCCGACGTCGGGCCTGTGCTCAGGCTTGCCGAGCATGTGTCGTGCGGGCGATCCGCCGGCTGGGTTTAGAAATAGCGCTTCACAAAACTGAGGCGCTATGGTTCCACGGCCTTCCGAGGCGCCGGGAACAACCCAGCTCCCGGATCCGGGTGGGTGACGCGGTGGTCCCGGTGGGGCCGTATATCTAGTACCTGAGCCTCACCCTGGACCGCCGCTGGAGCTTCGAAGAGCATTTCGTGCGGTTGGTCCCCCGAGCCAAAAGGGTGGCGGGCGCATTGCATCGCCTGCTGCCCAATCTCGGGGGACCGTGGGATGGAGTTCGCCGGAGATGGCCGATCCCACTCGAAGGAGGCGGCGCCGGGCTCGGTAGCACAGCTGCGGCGCCGCCGCGGGTCGCCGGCGGGCGCGAGGATATCGCGCTCGCGGATGCGGTGACCCGGGAGGGACTACGCCCCTTCCGTAGCCGGGGGGCGTCGTCGGTGGTGGAGATCGGGGGAAGTGTTGTAGCCTCCCCTGAGGAGGGCTCCCCTGTATCGGCGGGGGAGCGGAGGCTGGGGGTTCCCGGAAGTAGCTTGGCGTTCCCGGGGGCTCCCTACATGCCTGACGATGGTCATCCCTGACGTTTTTAGTGGGTAGGTCTCCCCGTTCTGGGGAGGAGAGCCCCACGTAACCGACGGCTCGCCACAGCCGGGGTATGCAACTTAATGCATTTTTCTCAGGGGAACAAAAAAAAAGGATAGATGGTCTTGTCCCCCACAGTTGATACTACATTAGTGTTGTACTATTTCATAAGGAAAGAAAGAAACATTAATTTGCCAGAGTAAAGTAAATATGATCATACAATTTAACTGCACCATATAGTTTAGAGTCTGACATACTTCTGTGGCACTTAAGTTGGGGTGGTATCCATGAGGATTCTCACTCTCTCCAGAAGAGGAAAACAAGTGATTTCACGTTATCACTTTTCCTGCCTTGTAACCGAATACAACCTTAAAATATTTATATGTAAGGTTCATGAATTACTTATATAATACTTAAGTCCTAAGACTCCTCTTTCATTGACAGTTTTCACGCTAGATTTTATTTTCATCAACACCAGAACTCGTTCGCTATCCGCGGCAGCCGTTCAGAACAAATCATCAACGCCGGAGTGAATATTCTCGTGACGTTTTTATGACTCCATCCATCTTTTCCGATACATAAAGCGCACAGGCAGAACCATTGAGATATCACGAAATGATACGATGATGTAATAATGTGAACCAGAAAAAATTGTTTCCTTACAAACTAATATCCGGCGCTAACTTATTCACTAAGGAGTGCGAAGCTACGAAGGACGAACCTATATTATATAGTTTTATAAAATTGAAATCATTCATATTATGAAATCAATAATTAAATGAGTGTATTAATTTATTGAAATTCAAAACATTTATTTCAGACTAGCTTTCCGGATTCCGTTTATATCAGATTTTCGAATAGGAAAGATATATTTTATGTTCTACCCCAGGTCTCTTGCCACAACAAAAATTACATTAAAACGTGGTCAGAAGTTTTCATTAGATTTTTAAAAAACTACAAAAAAAATTCCTGTCCTTTTCTATCTAGGTCTCAATTTGTCAACTATATCAACTTTTATCAAAATCGGTTTTGTAGTTTCTGAGCAAACTCAAACCCGACTTTAATCCTCTATTTTCAGTACCAAAATTTTTTCAAATTTTCGCTGTCGTATTTTTTTATATTTAATTTAAAGCTAAAATATAAGTAGCAAATTTGTAGGTACAAAAATGACACAACTTCATCTCTTATTTTAACGCCTTACAGCTTTTTATTCGCATCAATATGTAGGTAGTCTAAGCCACTTCAGCTTCAGGTTTTACTTAAATGCTCAAATTTCATAATATGAAATAATCATAGATTAATTTTTTATTGAGATATTTTTATATAACTTTTGGTATCCCGCCATTTTCTGCCACTAACAGCTCACGTCACTGCATTAACTGTTAGGTGGTACGAAACTCAGTGGTAGGTTTATTATACAATTCAGCAACTAATAGTGACAATGGCATAGCTAGATTTGACATTTGTGCATCAACCATCGTCTGCTTGCTTGCAAGTTATTTTGTATCAGAAGACGAAAGCGAGCAATGGTCGCTGTGCAACTGGATTACAACGCGATTACATAATGTCTACGGTGCAGCTAGTAAAAATTATAATTATAAAATAGGCACCATTTTTTGATCCATTTGAGAGTTCCCGTTATAATGTTAACAGTTATGTTTTGACATTAAACAGTCGAATTTACGCGTGAACAACGTAAATATAATACTGGACAAATAAACTGAGTGACGCGGTCATGGGAAATGATAAGTAGGCGAACGAGTGGGTGGGTCTAGGCGAGAAACAAAGTTTGTTGCCACTGGTTCTTAGAAAATGATGTCACCATTAGGTTTTTAGAAAAAAACAGTAATAAGGATCTGAGTTTTTAAATCAAACGTGTTCTTAGATTTATTTAAGTTTTACAGAACCTTTATGGTCGACAAAATTTGGACTCTCCAGAGTCAAAAATCTTGGATGGAGTACAAATTATCAATTAAGAAAACCATGTCAGATCAAGGTATCAGACAGCTCAAGAGTCGAAGCTATTGCGCACGGTATGCCACACCGACATGGCCGATCTTAACAACGCGACATATCCAAATTGATTACCATAAAAACGATTCTAGTGAGTTAACCTTAAAAGATAGACATATACTGTTGCGGACATTTTTTTAGATCATTTTAAGAGGAAAAATTCTTTCATACATATTTTTTTGGTATCTAGAACCGTTTCCGCAGCGCACGCAATGGAAGCCCTCAAAGATGAAAAATTTTCACTGTTTTTTCCACATTTTCCATTATTTCTTCACTTCTATTAGTCGCAGCGTGATGTTATGTAGCCTAAAGCCTTCCTCGATACATGGGCTATTTATAAAAAAGGTTTTTTCAATTCGAACCAGGAGTACCAGAGATTAGCGCGTTCAAACAAACAAACTCTTCAGCCTTATAATATAAGACTAGACGTCGCTTGCTTGCCGCGGGGTGCAAGCACCCCGCGGTGGGGTGGTCCATCCCAGCTGGCTATGACAAAAATTGTGGTCTGTCGAAAATTGGTGAAAAAAGTCTTCGTTTTTGTCAAAAGAAGTAACTTGTATACAAAATTGTCTACGTTTGAAAATACACTAAGAAGCTCACGGTGAACGTGGTCGCCTGAGTGCCGCGAGGTGCCGCACCTCGCGGTGTGTGGTCTATCCACTGCTGAAAAATAAAAATTGGCGGTCGGTTGGAAATTGGTTTAAAATTGTATCCATGTAAGTCATATGAAACTAAAAACTGCGTGCGGTTGTAAGCACACTAAAAAGTTAACGGTAAGTGTGGTCGCATGAGTGCCGCGAGGTGCACGCACCTCGCGGTGGTGTGGTTTATGCCGCTAATGAAAAAAAAATTGACGGTCGGTCGAAAATTGGTGAAAAATTGTCTCCATTTAAGTCAAAACAAACTGTAAAAGCGTGTGCAGTTTAAAATACACTAAGAAGCTCACGTCGATTGTAGTCGCGTGAGTGCCGCGAGGTGCGCGCACCTCGCGGTGGTGTGGTTTATCCCGCTAATGAAAAAAAAATTGGCGGTCGGTCGAAAATTGGTGAAAAATTGTCTCCATTTAAGTCAAAACAAACTGAAAAAGCGTGTGCAGTTTAAAATACACTAAGAAGCTCACGTCGATTGTAGCCGCTTGAGTGCCGCGAGGTGCGCGCACCTCGCGGTGGTGTGGTCCATCCCACTATTGAAAAAAAAAATTGGCGGTCGGTTGAAAATTGGTTCAAAATTGTACCCATGTACCTATGTCATATGAAACTGAAAAACTGCGTGCGGTTGTAAGCACACTAAAAAGTTAACGACTCACTATTGCGATTTTCAAATAAAATCTTGTACAGTTGCAAACCGGCACAAAAGCATATCGAGGTAGGTAAAAAAAATAAAAAGAAATTGTCATTTTACTATAAATCGCATTTGGATCCGTTCTACTCTTAAAATCCTTTCATTTGATACCCATATAGTGAAAATCGCAAAAAAATGTCAGTCGCCATGTTGGATCGGCAGCCATATTGAAATTTTCGAAACATTACTTATGGCGTCGTGTTCTACTTGTCAAGGCCTTTCATTTGATACCCATATAGCGAAAATCGCAAAAAAATGTCAGTCGCCATGTTGGATCGGCGGCCATATTGAAATTTTCGAAACATGACATACGGCGTCGTATTCTGCTTGTCAAGGCCTTTCATTTGATACCCATGAAGCATGGGTTGGAAAACAAAAGCGGTCCGCCATTTTGAGAGCGGCAGCCATTTTGAATTTTTTTGCATTTACTGTAACGCGGCTGTATTAGACACTCAAAACCCTTTCATTTGATACCCATGAAGCATGGGTTGGAAAACAAAAGCGGTCCGCCATTTTGAGAGCGGCGGCCATTTTGAATTTTCATCAATGTTTCTAACGCGGCTGTATAAGACTTGCAAAACCCTTTCATTTGATACCCATATTGTAGGGATTACATTACAAATGTCATTTGGCGTTTTGGACCGGCGGCCATATTGGTTTTTTAACGTTGCCACCAATTGGCTTCGATAGTGCTAAAAAAATCCTTTCATTCGATACCCATATCACCGTACCGGGATTGAAACCCGCGAGAATATAACAAAAAAAGAATATTTACCATTACAAAATGGCCGCCAGCGCCGCCGCCATCTTGAAAATGTCAAATGTCAATATTTTCCGGTGTAGTAGAATAAGCTCCACATCGGTCGAGCATAACTGCAGGCGCGCAACTGTCATCGGTTCGCGTCAAAAAATTCGCAAAGTCGCCGAAGCCGAAATCTGCCACAGCGCCCAGTGTTGCCATATATCTGGCCCAAAATGGTGGTAAAAATAATCAGCGAGGCCCGGTCGACCCCGCCATGTGAAAAAAAAACGAAAAACACGCGATTTACGTTCTCCCCAAAATCTGGGAAATTACCCCAAAATCGGGGTAAATTACCCCACCGTTCGATGCGGCTCACCGAGCACTACAAAAGGTCACCCGGGGTTGTCAGTCGAAAAACGCCGGCAACCCCGCGAAAACCGCGGTTTAATTTTTTCGAAATTGCAACTTTTTACAAAATGGCCGTCGGCGCCGCCGCCATCTTGAAATGTGGGAGTTTCGGATTTTTCCCAATATCTGCACCGTATACAGGGTGGGATGACGTTTGTCCCGCGTCTCCAGCTCACCCCGATCTGGGAGATCAATTCGGGTCAAATTCGGTCTGCGAAAAGTTTCCAACCTCCGTGGAGGCCAGTGTTGCCAGTGCAGAAAAATAAAAATACCAGAAAGTCATAGAGGCCCCACCGGCCCATAGGCTCATGGTATGGAAAAATTCCAAAAGTCGTTATTTCGATTTTCGCCTTTCGGGGCCCCTAGGGGGAAAACTACCAAAAACGGTAGAAATTTTCTCCCACCTGGCAACACTGCTCGCCGAGCTCCACCCCCGCCCGGAACATGTCACCCCTGTCGGAGGCCGCCATCTTGGTGAAAATCCGGTCCGAAAATCGCGTCAAAATTGGCGATCCAAGATGGCCGCCGGCGCCGCCGCCATATTGTCTATTGCAGCGCGCCGCAAATTTCCCGAAAGTCGAGGACAGTCTCGACCAAAGGAAAAAAGAAAATCCCGGAAAAAAACAAACGCCGCTCCGGTCGACGGTCGCAAACACGGGTCGAAACGGGTTTTTCAGTCCAAGATGGCGGCGGCGCCATTTTGTTTTTTCGCAGTTTGACAGCCGCACCGCATCCCCGTCACCGCGAGGAACACCCCCACCAAACGCCATTAAAAACAGAGGCGATTTGGAAAAGTTGACATTTCGCGCGGGCCGCCATGTTGAATTGGCAAAAATCCCTTTATCCCATTCTGTGAACTAAAAAATCTAAAAAATTCCACCTAAACATCAAAACACTCAAAACACCCTCTAAACACCCTAAAAACAACCCTGATCAGTCAGTGAGTCAGTCAGTCAGTGGTAATCGAGCTTTATATATATAGGAGACTAGACGTCGCTTGCTTGCCGCGGGGTGCAAGCACCCCGCGGTGGGGTGGTCCATCCTGACTGTTTTTCAAAAAAGTGTAGTCTGCCGAAAATTGGTGAAAAAAAGTCTTCTTTTTTGTCCCAAAAATCAAATAAAATAAAAACTGTGTACGGTTGTAAATACACTAAGAAGCTCACGGCGAGTGCGGTCGCGTGAGTGCCGCGAGGTGCGCGCACCTCGCGGTGGTGTGGTCTATCACACTACTGAAAAAAAAAATTGACGGTCGGTCGAAAATTTGTGAAAAATTGCCTCCATTTAAGTCAAAAGAAACTACAAAACTGTGTACGGTTGCAAGAACACTAAGAAGCTCACGGTGAGTCTGTTCTCTTGAGTGCCGCGAGGTGCGCGCACCTCGCGGTGGTGGGGTCTATCCCACTAAAGAAAAAAATAAATTGGCGGTCGGTCGAAAATTGGTGAAAAATTGTCTCCATTTAAGTCAAAACAAACTGAAAAACCGCGTACGGTTGCAAAAACACTAAGAAGCTCACGGTGACTCTGGTCGCTTGAGTGCCGCGAGGTGCGCGCACCTCGCGGTGGTGTGGTCTATCCCACTACTGAAAAAAAAATTAACGGTCGGTTGAAAATTGGTTTAAAATTGTACCCATGTACCTATATCATATGAAACTATAAAACTGCGTGCGGTTGTAAGCACACTAAAAAGTTAACGGCTCACTATTGCGATTTTCAAATAAAATCTTGTACAGTTGCAAAGCGGCACAAAAGCATATCGAGGTAAGTAAAAAAAAAAAGAAATTGTAATTTTACTATATATCACATTTGAATCCGTTCTACTCTTAAAATCCTTTCATTTGACACCCATGTAGTGAAAAGCGCAAAAAAATGTCAGTCGCCATGTTGGATCGGCGGCCATATTGAAATTTCAGAAATGTCACTTATGGCGTCGTGTTCTACTCGTCAAGACCTTTCATTTGATACCCATGAAGCTTGGGTTGGAAAACAAAAGCGGTCCGCCATTTTGAGAACGGCGGCCATTGAGAAATTTTTTCATTGTTTCATTTCACATGAAACTACAAAACCGTGTACGGTTGTAAATACACTAAGAAGCTCACGGTGAGTCTGGTCCCTTGAGTGCCGCGAGGTGCACGCACCTCGCGGTTGTGGTCCTCGCATTGAAAAGTGAAAAATTGGCCATCGGCCAAAAATTGGTGAAAATTTGTCTCCATTTAAGTCAAAACAAACTGAAAAAGCGTTTTCAGTTTAAAATACACTAAGAAGCTCACGTCGATTGTAGTCGCGTGAGTGCCGCGAGGTGCGCGCACCTCGCGGTGGAGTAGTCTATCCCACTACTGAAAAAAAAAATTACGGTCGGTCGAAAATTGGTGAAAAATTGTTTTCATTTAAGTCGAAACAAACTGAAAAACCGCGTGCAGTTGTAAACACACTGAAAAACTCGTGGCGCTGGTGGTCGCGTGACTGGCGTTGCTCACAATGCGTTTTTCAAATAAAATCTTGTACAGTTGAAAAGCGGCACAAAAGTATGTCGAGGTAAGAAAAAAAAAAAAAAAGAAGAAATTGTCATTTTACTATACCGCACATTTGGGTCCGTTCTACTCTTAAAATCCTTTCATTTGATACCCATATAGCGAAAATCGCAAAAAATTTCAGTCGCCATGTTGGATCGGCGGCCATATTGAAATTTTAGAAACTTCACTAATGGCGTCGTGTTCTACACGTCAAGACCTTTCATTTGATACCCATGAAGCATGGGTTGAAAAACAAAAGCGGTCCGCCATTTTGAGAGCGGCGGCCATTTTTAATTTTTTTCAATATCTCTAACGTGGCTGTATTAGACTTGCAAAACCCTTTCATTTGATACCCATATTGTAGGGATTACAATACAAATGATACTTGGCCGTTTTGGACCGGCGGCCATGTTGGTTTTTTAACGTTGCCACCAATAAGTTTGGATAGAACTGAAAAAATCATTTCATTCGATACCCATGTCACCGTATCGGGATTGAAAACCGCGAGAATATAGCAAAAAGAGAATATTAACCATTACAAAATGGCCGCCAGCGCCGCCGCCATCTTTAAAATGTCAAATGTCAATATTTTACGGGGTAGTAGAATAAGCTCCACATCGGTCGAGCATAACTGCAGGCGCGCAACTGTCATCGGTTCGCGTCAAAAAATTCGCAAAATCGCCGAAACCGAAATCTGCCATGGCGCCCAGTGTTGCCATATATCTGGCCCAAAATGGTGGTAGAAATGATCAGGGAGGCCCGATCAACCCCGCCATGTGAAAAAAAATCGAAAAACACGCGATTTGCCTTCTCCCCAAAATCGGGGAAAATACCCCAAAATCGGGGTAAATTACCCCACCGATCAATTCTCCCCATCGAGCACTACAAAAGGTCACCCGGGGTTGTCAGTCGAAAAACGCCGGCAACCCCGCGAAAACCGCGATTTAATGTTTTCGAAATTGCAACTTTTTACAAAATGGCTGCCGGCGGCGCCGCCATCTTGAAATGTCAGAGTTTCGGATTTTTCCCAATATCTGCACCGTATACGGGGTGGGATGACGTTTATCCGGCGTCTCCAGCTCACCCCGATCTGGGAGATCAATTCGGGTCAAATTCGGTCTGCGAAAAGTTTCCAACCTCCGTGGAGGCCAGTGTTGCCAGTGTAGAAAAATAAAAATACCAGAAAGTCATAGAGGCCCCGCCGGCCTATAGGCACGTGGTGTTGAAAAATTCCAAAAGTCGTTATTTCGATTTTCGCCTTTCGGGGCCCCTAGGGGAAAAACTACCAAAAACGGTAGAAAATTTCTCCCACCTGGCAACACTGCTCGCCGAGCTCCACCCCCGCCCGGAACATTTCACTCCGGTCGGAGGCCGCCATCTTGGCGAAAATCCGGTCCGAAAATCGCGTCAAAATTGGCGATCCAAGATGGCCGCCGGCGCCGCCGCCATATTGTCTATTGCAGCGCGCCGCAAATTTCCCGAAAGTCGAGGACAGTCCCGACCACAAGAAAAAAGAAAATCCCGGAAAAAAGCAAGCGCCGCTCCGGTCGACGGTCGCAAACACGGGTCGAAACGGGTTTTTCAGTCCAAGATGGCGGTGGCGCCATTTTGTTTTTTCGCAGTTTGACAGCCGCACCGCATCCCCGCTACAGTAGTGAACACCCCCACCAAACGCCGTTAAAAACGGAGGCGATTTGGAAAAGTTGACATTTCGCGCGGGCCGCCATGTTGGTTTGGCAAAAATCCCTTTATCCCATTCTATGAACTAAAAAATCTAAAAAATTCCACCCTAACATCAAAACACTCAAAACACCCTCTAAACACCTCAAAATCACCCCTGATCAGTCAGTGAGTCAGTGAGTCAGTGAGTGGTAATCGAGTTTTATATATATAGGAGATAGATAGGAGATAGATTTAGTTAAGTACCTATGAAGTAAAAAAATTATAATATATGTTTAGAAATTTTTGTAAGTTCTAGAATGTAGGCATTCAATATCAGGTAAGTAGGGGGTCTACCCAAAATCGAAAAATATGGTAAAGGGTCCACGGCTCAAAAAAGTTTGGGAACCTCTGACCTAGACAAACATACTTGGACCACATAGGTCAGGTCAAAAGTACCGTAACGAGCGTGCATGAAAGTATTAATGAAAGTCGAGGAAGAGGGGGGGGGGAGGGAGTATGACCAGTTCGTAGCAAGTGGAAAACTGTGATATTTGCCTACCTCCATGAGAAAGAGGCGTGAGTATATAAATAAATGCGCTATAAATACAAAATAAACTTTTACATATAAAAGCTTGTCGCGAGATTTACTTACTTACAGAATACTTTTAACGACAAGCTTTTATATGTAAAATTTTATTTTGTTCTTTTTAGCGGCATTTAGTAAAAACTTGTATTAAAAAAATATTTTTTTTTTTTCCGACTAAAAAACCAAGCTTAGCAAACCCTTTCATTTGATACCCATATTGTAGGGGTGCATTAAAAATAATTGATCCGCCATCTTGGTAATGCCGCCATGTTAGATTTAGAATGACGTCACACACGTAACCATGCATTGTCATCCGACTTACACGTGCATGCAAAATTTCAACTCAATCGGAGACCGGGAAGTGGGTCAAATTAAGATTCCAAGATTTTCTTACATAGTTACAAGTGAAGCTAATATAAAAGCTTGCGAAATATAGACAAAATGATATGTATATAAAATAACTACATACCACAAGTCATAAATTAACAGTAACTAACTTAGAAGTACGAAAGAAATAAGTAGCAATTCCATAGGTAAAGACTTATTATTAGTTGGCATATATATTGTCTAAATTTAAAACCGTGTAATTTATTCAATAACTCAATGACACTGTACAGTTACTTAACGTAAAGTTGATATGTTTGTATGACGAATGAATAATAATGTATAAAGGCAGCAAACAACGTAATAATGTGTTAGGAACGTTCCTAACCTTGGATTTTTTCGTCATGTTTCAAAATGTTCAAATAGTAAACATATAAAAGTATATTATGATTGGTTTTGTAATGTATACATACTAATTGCCTTATCGAATTGGAGCGTCTGCAGAATGTTGCCATCAGAAATATTTATAACTAGCTTTCTGCCCGCGGCTTCGCCTGCGTGGGTTTCGGGATTGGGTCTATAGAGGGTTAAGGGTCATAGCTTTTGCCCACGGCTACATATGCGTGGAAGTCGGTATATGGCGCGAAGGTTTTATCGCGTTTCCCGTGGGACTATATGTTTTTCTGCGATAAAAAATACCGCAAAGCCTTGCTCAAGAATCACTCCATCTATTGATGAAAACCACATAAAAATCTGTGCAGTAGTTTTTGAGCGAAGCCTTTATTGCGCATCCCGTGGGATCTGTCGATTTTTCTGGGATAAAAAGTAGCTTATGTTACTCGGGGATAATGTAGCTTTCCAAAGGTGAAAGAATTTTTGAAATCGGCCTAGTAGTTTCGGAGCCTATTCATTACAAACAAACAAACAAACAAATCTTTCCTCTTTATAATATTAGTATAGACTAGCCGGTGTCGAAGTCGAGACTCGGAGAGTCGAGTCGGCTGCGTCACAAGGAGCAAGAAACGTGCCCAGGATACCCCCGCAACGGCATGTGTCACGGAGGTTATGTCGGAATCCACGCGGCTACAGCGGTTTGACCACGTGACCTACCGACTAAACAGCCTGTGCCTAAGTTCTGAGAACCATATAACTCGTGAGGGCGACCGCCTTTCAGGAGAGGAGTTCTATAGAGGACTGTATCCAATTTATTACCAGGTGGGCTTTACTTGTCAATATAAAGCCATAAAAACCAACAATACCCATTCACGTGCCATTACGAAGCAATTTTTACACCATTGAGAAGTCCACTGATAGAGTTAGCAGAATCAAGTTGATCTCACCGAGTTCTAAGCTTTGAATTAGCCAGTCCAGTTTCGTTGGCGCTTCGCACGAGCAGTGATGTCACCTGTTTCCCAGAAACCAAGGCAAGCGAGTGCAACTCGTTGTTAATCATAGTCAAAGAATAATCAAGCAGTATTCTAAAGATAAACCAAAAATTGTTTATTATATATCGCTTATTATATTACAGATCGCTTTCATTTCAATATTGCTGTATAATAATATTAAAATGTAAAAAATCATAAAATTACCTACTAATAACATCTGCCACACTAATATAAGCTATGCGAAATAATATTAGAAACTGAATTATTTTTGAAGCAAATTCACTAAGTTTGATATGTCAACAAGCACTTTCTTTGTAATCGCGACTACAAGGGTGCACACGATTCCTGAAGTATTTTCTGCCAGTCAACCATCGTCGAGTATAATTATTGAGCTTACACACATTTCCACGCGCACATACATACACAAATGGGTGTATGATGTTGTGCGTGTGTATTGTGCGTAATTATGTATGTATGTGTATAAACATTTCTAGGGTTAATTTAAATACATTTTTATTTTTATAGATCTATTACTTAAGTCCACTGAAAATGTCACTATGTTATGTAAAGAGCAGAGCCTTCTGACACAAGTATGTTTATACTTAAAAGGAGACTCTGGCCACTGTATTTTAACGAATTGCATGTAGAAATAAATATTTATAATTTCATTTTCATGTTATATTAATAAGGATGGTATTATGATTAGCATTAAGTATAATTAAGTTTGTTAAACGTAAGTACTGTGTTAGACTAAATAGTAAGGTTTGTATAGCATATTAGTATTTTTTTTTTAATTTTCTCCACATTTAATTTTTAATGAAAAAGCTATGCTTTAAAGTGGTATATTGTGTCACGCACTACGGTTTGGAGCAATACCTATCTGCCAACAAACTGGAACACAGTTTGGCAGATTTACTTGTTCGTAAAATTGAGTGCTATTTTGAATAAATGCTTTTTCCTTTTTTTTTTCAATATGTTATTCGAATTTATTATGTACATTTATCTGACGCTCACACCTGTGAACATTGGCGAAAAAAGTCAAGGATGTTCGTCAAGTTGACCAAGTCGTACTGCAATCAAGTCTACGACGCTGACTTGAGCCTTAACTTAAGGTTGAACCGTGCCGTTAAATTTGGTATGAGCTGTGATAATGGCTTGAGATGTGCATTTTAAATCTGTATCTAAATGCATAATAGTAAAGTTTTATATAATCTTAATATAAAAATGAAAATGTGTTGGTAAGCGCATAACTAAACAACGCCTGGACCAATTTGTCGATCCTTTTTTTAAAATGTTCGTTGAAGTTCAAGGATGGTTTTTTTGAAAAATTCGAATAATTATCGGAAAAACCCAAACATCAGCCCTTTTTTCCCATACAAATGTTTTCTAACTAAAACGTCCAGTCAATTTGAGCTTTATCTAATATATATAAATCTCATGTCACAATGTTTGTGCTCAATGAACTCCTAAACTACTTAACCGATTATAATAAAATTCGCACACCATGTGCAGTTCGATCCAACTTGAGAGATAGGATAGTTTAAATCTCAAATTGCTGAGTGTCATCATCATCATCATCATCATCATCAATTTTAAAAATTCTTTAACCAATAGAAAGCCACATTATTGCGGAGTGTCATCATCATCATCACATCATCATCATCATCATCATCATCAGCGGACGGCGCGCGATGGCTTCGGGTTTAATTCAGTTCGCTTTCGTGCTCGCTTCGGGGATTATTAATATTATGCCCAACGAAGTGGGCGCGGGTCAGCTAGTTGTTATTATATAAAGTTCATATTGCAAGCACTCACTGTTGTCTAAGCAATGTAGGCGTGTTTCTAACATCAAAGAGTCAATTTGCGCTTTATTATCGCTATATAAAGTTGAAATTCAATCATATCTATCAAAACAGTTTGCGTGTGCGCGTTGGAGCACAGAATACATCGTTGGAGGATTTATTTTTTATTCACAACTTCCTACCACCAAGGTGACAGTTCTGTACAGGAGACTTTTTGCCCTGACTATAAAATAAGTAGGAATAAAAAACTGCCACATCTGCGCCGCCGAACAGCACGGGTCAGTAAGTACCTTCTGTACACAGTAAAGATTCGACCGGCCCACTCTGGGAACCGACCTAACCCCTTGAAGCGTATGCACCGTTAAGGGCTGCGCTGCCTCGCCCCCTCCCCTGAGAGGGCGAGCGCTCCGATAAAGCCGATAGGGCCCCAGGCTTTCTGCCCGGCCAAAGGCATTAGGCAGTGTTTAGTTGGTAGGCTGGCCTGTCAGAGTCCAACATAACCACCCGCCGTAGACCGGGCGCGGGTGGTATCCGGTGCAAGGTCGTCCAAGCACCAGGGGGTTGTCATAGCGACCACTGTGGTGGCGCGCCCCCTATGAGGATTCACTGCCTCCTCCCGCGAGGAAAAAAAAAACTGCCACTTTACAAATCTTTTAGACAGGACGAAGTCTGTCGGGTCCGTTAGTCTATACTAATATTATAAAGAACTAAAGTTTGTGTGTTTGTATATTTGTTAAATTGTAAGGGGTAATCTCAGGATCTACTGAACCGATTTTAAAAATTCTTTCAGCAATAGAAGGCCACGTTTTTGCTGAGTGTCATAGGTTATATAAAAAACCGAAAAATAAAAAGGTTTTTACGTGGTAGTCCGTTTTGCAAAGTGAATCGGAGAAAAAAACAGGCAGCGGACGGCGCGCGATGGCTTCGGGTTTAATTCGGTTCGCGTTCGTGCTCGCTTCGGGGATTATTAATATTATGCCCAACGAAAGTGGGCACGGGTCAGCTAGTATTACATAAAAACGTTAACAATTGTAAAGTGTCAAATAGACCAAACTACCTACTGGTTCTGTTTTTTACTATAGCTGTAAGTGTAACTTGGTATTCCACGAACATTTACAGCGGCGATAAGCCACCGAGATTATTAGAAAATGCGGTGAGCTCGGACAGTAAGCTGTGCACGGCGTTTATTAATACACTATGAAATACTAATAGGAATTTGATATCTGATAAGGCGTTAGGACTCTGTTAACGGTACACTTTGCACTTATATAATATTAAGAATTTATAAAAACCACAAGCCAAAATAAGTACATACAAACTTTGAAACATCCATCCTTATCTATCAACTACGCCGTGAGAGATAATTATTGTTTAAAAACAGCCTTAGGGTCTTTTTTTCTCGAGGTGGAATGCTTTTGCGCACCATACCTGATGATGGCTAGTCACCAGGCGTGAATCTTCTGGGGTCTCTTTCTGTTGGGCATACTAAACCAAATTTCTCCGGATCACCTTACGACGACCTTAGCTTAGGCCCTGGCGATACCTTAACATGTAAAGGGATAAGCTTGGCCAGCCAAAACGTATGCGAATATAACAGATTAAAATAGAAGTCGTGACAAAGGATAGTCCTTTGGTGTTAAGACTAAAGGTCTTCGTAACGTCTATTCTATTATATATTATTTAACTAAATTGTGAATCTTAAATGTCATATTGCTTGACTATCGATAGGAAGGGTCCTTGAGTTGAAGGCACATGATGGGAAACGCAGCGTTGCTTAACCACCTACGAGGTGGACCAACGATATTGTAGAAATCGCATGAAGATGATGAAAATCAGGAACTACTGGTTTAATTAAAAAAATATTTTATTTGACAGTTAAGATTGAAAAAAGTTTTAAATTCTCAGACTAAGACAACAAAAATTTTCATCCGACTTCCTTGTGAAAAATAGGCTTTTATGTATATTTTTACCAGTAAATCAACCTTCGTTGCTTATAACACATAATATCCCACGGCGTTTTTCTCAATTAACCGTAAAGTTAAGTAAGCACCTAATTACTTCGCCTCAGCGTAACTGCTCCTCCAATTTCTTTTGCATTAAACTAATTATTACACAAATTTGCCACGAAATTAATTGGCGAACGGTTATGTTACAACAGTCGGTTTTTAAGACGCAATATTTTAATTTTTGCACGTGCTTTTCCTAACTGGCAACCCTAAATTTATATAAACACGCAGACCGGCGATTATATTTAATTACGAGCGAAATAAAGACAAGCCCTTCGGCTAATTAAGATTTTTGTGTGCTGATTATGGCGAATTGCTTGTGAAAAAATTGTACGGGGTTTCAGGAGTTTGTGCGAAATTGAGCCTTATCGAGGAATATATGGAGTTGATAATATATTACGTAGAGTTACGTTTGAGGGTAGAATCAAGTAGCTATAGAAACGCCTAATAACATTCTGTGTGACCGTAAGAAATATTGTTATCGAAAAATACTTGTACATTTTTGTCAAAATGAATTGTGAACATTAGATGGTTACGACCGAAGTAAAATAACTTTTTTACACAGCCATTGCGGCATCAATACAACACGCATTGACGATTGTCTTTAATAGAGAAGTAATAAACTGTTAATAGCGCAATTAAGAAATGTTGTTTACACAATCAAGGAATTCAAGCACTACTCATGACAGATATGTTACATTATTGTCGGCACCGGGAGGCCCGGATTCGAATCCACCATGTATTTTTGTTTTTCTATTTTTATATGTAGAGTTATCTGACGCTTATATGTTGAAGAAAAACATAGTAAGGCAACTTTTTTTTTACTTATTTTATTTTCGCTGAGCAAAAATGCTTTAAATTGCATACCCCGGCTGTTATGTGGGGCTCTCCTCCCAAGAAAGGCCTACCCACTAAAAACCACAGCGATGGCCGTCCTCAGGCGTTGTAGGAGGCCCTCAGGATCGAATGTCGCATCTAAGGACCGGCCTTTGCTGCAACCTGGACGTGAAGACCAATCCGCACTAGATCAGAGTGATTGATTAAGGTCTAATCGCTTTATTATAGTTAGAGTAGGCACATGCCCTTTGGTGGGGAGATATATGAGATGATGATGACGGATATCGGTACACCGATCCCAAAGAATGTTTTTTTTTTTTTTATGTGATAGGGGCAAACGAGCAGACGGATCACCCGATTGTAAGCAATTACCGCCGCCCATGAACGCCCGCAACACCAGAGGAGTCACAAGTTTCTAATTACTTCACCTATTAAAACGTAGTTAAGAATAACTACACATCACCACGTTCGAATTTCTATTAAGCAATGTCGTAAAAACAAGCGAAACCATAAATTTGGTGATCACACAGCATGTATTCGTCTCTATCTAACATTACTGCGTTATATGTTAGAGCAGGTGGAGCGATAAGCCCCGTATTCAAAAGTCTAGCATCGCGTATTAAAATCGAACAATCATGTTCTATCTCAATTTCATGAACCGTGGCAAAGAGTGACAGGTATAGAGAGTCCTGCCAGCGGGCCGTCGGTGCCGTACTCCCGCACCTCGAAGCTTGGCTCCACGGGAAGGCGGAGGTCACCTACCGCTTGACTCAGATACTCACCGGGCACGGCTGCTTCGGTGAGTATCTGTGTCGAATAGGACGGGAGGGATCGACACATTGCCACCACTGCGCATCCGACCTTGACTCGGCCCAGCACACGCTGGCGGAGTGCCCCGCGTGAGCCTCCGAGCGCCGAGTCTTGGTCGCAGAGATCGGGCGAGAACTGTCTCCGCCGGCTTTGATTGCGGCAATGCTGGCGGACGAGGGAGGTTGGAGGGCTGTGGCCTCCTTCTGTGAAGCAGTGATGCTCCAGAAGGAGGCCGCCGAGCGGGGTCGGGAGATGGCCGATCCCGCTCGAAGAAGGCAGCGCCGGGCTCGGTAGCATAGCTGCGGCGCCGCCTCGGGTCGCCGGCGGGCGCGAGGAAGTCGCGACTGCTACGGCGACCCGGGATGGACCACGCCCCTTCCGTGGCCGGGGAGCGTCGTCGGTGGAGGAGACCGGGGGAGGTGGTAGCCTCCCCCGAGGAGGGCTCCCCTCTGGGCTGGGGAGCGGAGGCTGGGGGTTCCCGGAGGTGGCTTGGTGTTCCCGGGGGCTCCCTACATACCTAAGGAAGGCCATCCCTGAGGTTTTTAGTGGGTAGGCCTCCCCCTTCTGGGGAGGAGAGCCCCACATAACCGCCGGCTCGCCACAGCCGGGGTATGCAATTTAATGCATTTTCCTCAGGGAAACAAAAAAAAAAGGTATAGAGAGTCCGTGATTAGAATATTTTGCTAGTAGTTTCGAATACAGAGGTTTGACAACGATATGAATTTTTGTGATCAAACCGCCCTGGAATCTCAATTATTACGCTAGTTGATTGACCTGTCCAAGAATACCAAAACTGAATAAGACACCTAACGAACCAAAAAGCGCCGTATTAAAATATATTTAAATTATTCGCAAAACGATTGTCTAAAACGGCCTTTGTACCTGATAGCACGGCTGACCTTGATTTTTAAAAGGACGCCGGCTTTGAGGAAAGGACAACGTAAAATAAAATTTGTTAGGAATAAGTGTGACGCTAGTAACTTAACAGGAAATAAATGAAATGTTTTAACATGTTTACTGAATGTTAATGAATCTGTTTTGACTGTTGTGTATGGTTTCGTGTACACATGGAATTCCAGCCGGCGATCCCGTGGGAAAGCGTGAATCTAGAAACGAGAACTAGAAAACTTCGCATACCAAAACTGCTTAGAAATAACTTAATAATAAACATAAGATCATTCTCATTTAATTAACTATCTTTACTTAAAATTATGGATGAACGTGTAGGCAATGAGGGGGGAAATGAGAAAGTAGGTAATTTGTATGAACCTATAAACAAAATTGCCAATAATTTTGTTGTTTGTATGGTTATTTGTGAGATTTACTTACTTATAGAATACTTTTAACGACAAGCTTTATATGTAAAAGTTTATTTTGTTCTTTTTAACGCATTTAATAAAAGTTTGTATTATTTTGTTTTTTACTTTTAATTTATTTTCCCACTAAAAAACCCAGCTTAGCAAACCCTTTCATATGATATTGTAGGGGTGCATTATAAATAATTGGTCCGCCATCTTGGGAAAGTCCGCCATATTGGATTAAGAGTGACGTCACATTATTTATCGAGGTGTTCTTTGCAAGCCCTTTCATTTGATACCCATATTGTAGGGATGCATTAAAAATAATTGATCCGCCATCTTGGTAATGCCGCCATGTTGGATTTAGAATGACGTCACACACATAACCACGCATTGTCATCCGACTTACACGTGCATGCAAAATTTCAGCTCAATCGGAGACCGGGAAGTGGGTCAAATTAAGATTCCAAGATTTTCTTACATAGTTACAAGTGAAGCTATATTGCTTGAAAAAAAAAGGGGAAAATCAAAATTTTTTGTACTACTTACACTACTAGTATCAATACTACTATTATTTCAAGTAGTATTTTTTTTTCTTATGTTGTCATTTTATCCCTGCTGTATACATTACACTTCAATTTCATACAAGGTGAATGAACTTAAGGCACAATAACTATTTACGATTAGCAGGCTGCCTTGAATCTGCCCTTAACCTTAGAACCTTAAGCGTTGAATGGGGTGTAGGTATCAAGTATTGACGATCGCAAGCTATGTAATACGCGTACGTTTATACTCTCAGGTTGCCTATACGTGCGGTGACAACGCGGTAGGAAGTTTCTCGGATAATACTGGGTGTATTGAAGTGCAAAAATATCGAGCTAGATAACCTGAAATATAAATATATAAATTCATAGCCTGTAAATTGAATAACTATATGCACCTGTAAGACAAGACACATGTAACCTAAATTTAAAATCCATATCAAAAAGACACTCATGAGTAAAGGTTATTATAAAGTAAGTGACTATCTAAATGATCACAGTATTTGGGAATAGGGACACTATATTCATAGAGCCATGTTTGGTAACAACATTATTTATAATATTGTATTATTTTTATATGTGTATGTAAACATACATACGACTGTAATCGTATTAGGTATGATTGTATCTTATACTATATTGTATTTTTATATTATATTATTATAATTACTAACATTGAAAAGAGGAGATAAAAATAGACCTTCAGAGTTTCTTGCCTGTTCTTCTCGAGAAGGCTCTCCCAATTTCCGAACGGGTGTCGAGTCAATTTTTGTTTTCCTATTCGTACGTACGGCAAGGTTTTTGTTTTTTTTAAGCTTTTTTTTTGTTTTGTTTGTTGACGTCAATAAGTGCCTGTAAAGGTCTATGTTGAATAAAGATTATTATGATTTTATTATGATTTTGTAAGATTATGTGTTGTATTTTTTTCAATCAGGGTTACAGACACCTTCTACATCGTACCTTAAAATCTAGGTTGAAACCCAAGATATGTACATTCTTTTTTTTTTGAGCGGGGGAAATGCGATCTTGTGCACCACGACACTGTGCTGGCAAGACGCGGCCGTGTGTGGGGCTCTCCGGACAAGAGGACCGGCCTACCCACTAAACCCCTCCCGAGTTCTCTGGGCCCATACGGGGCCAATGGCGGGGTGCGCTCTCACCAGTCCATATTGGCAGAGGACACGCAGACCGCGACATGTCTTAAGCGACCCCCCTAATCAATTAACGCAGGACCTTCTAGACCTGCAAGCGGCGGCGTCTGAGCTGTCGCCTCCCTTGTCTCCCCCTATTCGGCAGCCTTCTGCTTCGCCACAAGTAGGTTCCCAATCAGTACAGGCCGGTCCCACTTTGGAGAACCCCGCCTCTTCTAGTGCTTATGTCCTCTCCATGGGGCAGCGCTAACCGTACCTCTCCTGAGGTGCGGCCCCCTTCCCTATAAGCCAGTAGGGTCATTAGGACCAAAGGCTTAGGCTGAGTTTAGTCGGTAGGTCTGGTGGGTCGAGCCGCCTCGATTCACCAGGAGTCCGACGTAATCAACGCATCCCTGCTTGCCTGTTGCGTTGGTATCCATGAGGATTCTCAGCCTCCTCTCCTGAGGAAAAAAAAAAAGGCGCGCTCTCGCGATTCGAACGCCATGTGTCCCGGGGCAACCAAGAGTTGGTCAAGCCACCGCCAAAGGAGGGACTGTCCGAGAACAAGATATGTACATTCTACTTATTGTATTTTTAACATGCAGCGAATAACATCATTCATCTTGGAATAAAAAATCTCAATTTCTGAGTATCAAAGGATAAACAAAGCAAAACAAAATATAGATAAAAATAAAAATAAAAAAATACATACCATTATTTACAATTAAACCACAAGTTATCTTCTAATTCCAAATAAATGGGATATTGCCGATCTTCATGTTCTGTATAACGTTATATGAAGTTTAAATCACGGTGGGTTCTACTGCATGAGTAAGAAGTGTTTAGAACTGATCGAATTGTTTGTGTCGTGGACCTTTTGCCATGTTTTACGGTTTTGGGTAGACCCCCTACTTATGTGATACTGAATGACTATATCCTACAAGATACAACATTTTATAAGCATATCTCAACTAATATTATAAATGCGAAAGTAACTCTGTCTGTCTGTCTGTTACTCTTTCCCGCTTAAGCCTCGCAACTGATTTTGATGAAATTTGGTACAGAAAGACAATCTTTAGACCCTGAGACAGAACATAGGCTACTTTTTATTTCGAATAAACGGGATGAAGGGGTTGAAATAGAGGTTCAAAGTTTGTATGGGATTTCTTAATTTTAAAAGATAAAACCATGAAACTTTATTTTTAAGCACTTGATAAGCAATCATTAAACATTTGTTCTAGCATTTTTGAAATTTCGACCATCTAGGGGGTGAAATTAGGGTTGAAAGTTAGTATGCAAGTTCGTCAAATATCACGTCGAAAGAAACAAAAAATCGTTTATTCTAGCATGTTGAAATTATTACCAGTGTGGGGGTGAAATAGGGGTTGAATTGAAGATAAGACCATGAATCTTGGTACCTAAGACATAAGAGACCATGATTGACAAAAACTAATTTCACGCGGGCGAAGCTGCGGGCGGAAGCTAGTGTAATATATTTTTTACTTCATAGGTACATTTTTAAATACTGTATACATATGTATTTATATTAGAAGATAGTAATATAAGTAAAAAGATACTATCAGAGTATGTTGAGATCCATTATTATGGAACCGCATTTTCATTTCATGGACCCCAATTATATTTTTGCAGGTTGTCATAGATCCCTAGGGATCGATATATACCACCTTGGGAATCACTGGTACAGTGAATACATAGTTGTATATACGTTTTAATACTAGCTAATGCCCGCGACTTCGTCTGCGGAGGATTAGTATATCTATATGTAAAAATTGTAACGAATGTGTTATTCTGATGTATAAGCTATATTACCGTAAGGTTTCATTAAAATCCATTCAGTAGTTTTTAATAAACATCCATCTATACAAACGTTCGTGTTTATAATTTTAGTAGGATATTTGGTCACCGTAGCCATTGTTTTTGGCTAATACTTTCACTTGCCATTCCTGTAACCGACACCTGGGACCATGTCGTTGCGAGCTTTGAAGTGCTCCGACTATTTCCCAGCTAGGTGACATTGGAACCTCGCTCGTACTGAACTGTGACAAGGCACAATACGGCATCGACGGTAGTAGACCCGGAGGTAATATTCTTATTCAAAGTACCCTCGTAAATGGTTTAAGTTGCCCGAATCGATTTTAGTCGAGGGTTTGATTTAGTTTGTCTGCTCAGTATTAACAATGAAATGGGTGATGAATGTGAACGAAGCGGTGAGACAGTTACGTGAGATTCTTAGTTTTGTGTAGCTACCATGAGTTTACGTTCATTTGCAAACGACGTCGATAGCGTTGTTATTTGTATAAAAACTTTGTACAGCGCCCCTAGCGAAACGTAATTGCACTATTCTTTCATATTAAACTGGCGTGACTTCTGTAGTTTGTTTTTTACCAGTTACGTTCGTCTACCGAATTCCCAGATAATTCTTAATTTGACAATTTTCAAATGATACCGAATGTGGATTCTGTCAAATGTCATAACTTGGCCGAA
This sequence comes from Scirpophaga incertulas, assembly GCA_036419045.1. Classification (NCBI taxonomy): domain Eukaryota; kingdom Metazoa; phylum Arthropoda; class Insecta; order Lepidoptera; family Crambidae; genus Scirpophaga; species Scirpophaga incertulas. Next base: position 19,767,854 of record CM071640.1, read on the forward strand.
ACCGAATCAGATTTAAAGTCATGCCGAAAACGAACATTGTTCAAATATTCCGTAGAATTTCGCATTTTGAATAGATCAGTACAGCATTAGTAGGTTCTCCAAAAGATTGACGAAGATCTGAATTTGACGACTTCCATAGTCTAGTGCATTGTACACCGGTTTCAAGGTGTCGCCGTCTCTGAGGTCCCGGGTTTGAATCTTGGTGGGGGCAGATGTTTGTGTGATGAATACGAGCTTAGTCATGGTTATTAAAATATATATTACTATCAAAAATATTTATACATGTATGTCTATCCGTTACTCTAGAACCCTTAATACAAGTCTTACAGAGCTTACTTTGGGCTAGGCTAATTGGTTTAAGTTTAAGAAATATTTATTATTTTTATTGCAAAAAGCCGCGGGATGTCACAATTGTGGAAGTCCTTGAGGGAGGCACCAGGAGGGAAGAGGGAGACACATGAGAAGTCGTGATTAAAATACCAACTCAACTATTTTAGTATAAAACAAACGCTTTGGCGCTCCGTAATATGTGACGAATTGCGCAATTCTAGACCAATATCGTGTTAGAGGTTGGAATTTTGTCTATGATTAGCTATTTGTCAAAATTCAAATACTCGTATAGTATTATGAGTTTAAAAGAATGAATGTGCTGTCTTTATATTTACATATTGGAAGTATGTTTTGATATTGTTATATTAGTTTTATTAGAAGATGAAGTGGGGTTTGGATTTTTATAATGTAACTATGGAAAAGTTTGATTGAAATATATTGTGTTAGTGTTGTTAAGGTATTTATGTTTTAAATCGTAAATTTACCCTACAATTATGTGTTATGCGAGAGTAGGTTAATTAGGTAGTGTGATTCTAATTAATGTGTTGAAAAAGTATGTAAATACAAAATTCAGAGGGGATGTTAGAGGTTGGAATTTTGTCTATGATTAGCTATTTGTCAAAATTTAAATATAGTATTATGAGTTTAAAAGAATGAAGTGTGCTGTCTTTATATTTACTTATTGGAAGAATGTTTGGTAATGTTATAATTATTAGTTTTATTAGAAGATGAAGTGGGGTTTGGAGTTTTATAATATAACTATGTAAAAGTAATATATTGTGTCAGTGTTATAATGGTATTATTGGTAAAAGTGTTATATTCAAAGCTTTTTAAAAATGTACTCTGACTTCTGCTATTTTATACTCGTACCCTCAAAAATGTCATAAACAATCTCTACTAAAGTTATATACGCGAGAGTTTGTAAGTATGGATGTATGGATGTTTGTTACTCTTTCACGTAAAAACTACTGAATGGATTTGAATGAAACTTTACAATAATACAACTTATACATCAGAATAACACATAGGCTATAATTTATAAAGATATTGTGTGAATTGTCCAAAATATGGCGATAAGTGTCAAAATTTACCCTCTGCGATTAGGGCTCCACAGGACTTAGATACCGAATTTCTTATGTTGACAATATTGTTACATTATTACAGACCGACTGTAACATCACAATATTGTTGGCCGTTAATTTTTCAGATTCCAAAAATTATTTTTGACACCTATGCTCGTAAAGCTGATATAATTCCACCGGCTTTAAATATGAAAAACGGGTCATAAAAACACGTGTGTTACCAAAGCAAATAGTTAAGTTATAGTCCATACAAATTCCATAACAGTATTACTTGCCATTTCGCGCGCTATTGCTATTCAAATTTAGAACTAATCGCCGCGCGGCGTCAGACAGTAGTAAAATGGCGGGAAAGCAACAGTGTGCATTCACAGATTGAGTTTATTTAAATGTTTTTTTTTCTGTTTCCTCGCAAATGTGTTACGATATACGTGCGTATTGGTTACTAGCTTTCTGCCCGCGGCTTCGCCTGCGTGGATTTCGGGATTGGGTCTTTAGAAGGTTAAGGGTCATAGCTTTTGCCCACGGCTACATATGCGCGAAAGTCGGTTTATGGCGCGAAGGTTTTATCGCGCTTCCCGTGGGACTATCCGTTTTTCCGAGATAAAGAATATCGCAAAACCTTGCTCAAGAATCACTCTATCTACTGATGAAAACCGCATGAAAATATGTGCAGTAGTTTTTGAGCGAAGCCTTTATTGCGCATCCCGTGGGATCTGTCGATTTTTCCGGTATAAAAAGTAGCCTATGTTACTCGGGGATAATGTAGCTTTCCAAAGGTGAAAGAATTTTTGAAATCGGTCCAGTAGTTTCGGAGCCTATTCATTACAAACAAACAAACAAACAAATCTTTCCTCTTTATAATATTAGTATAGATAACATGGTCGGCTCAATTACGCCTTCGCCTTCGGCTCGGGCTGAAATTGTGCCTCGCATGTTATAACCAACATAACGCACTAATATCGTAATGTACTATTATGTCATGACTTTAATGTTATAATGTTTGTACTTTTCTACGCCACGCTGATACAAGCGACTCGAAATACTAATCCTGCGTAGACGCAGTCGCGGGCACTAGCTAATAAAACTATATATTCTACTCAAGGCTAATATATCCAACTTTTCCATCGCGTACCTGATGTCTGCTATCTTTATATGGTCGTAACTGAGTGGAAAGTAGCAAGTTTGGCATTGTTTTATCCTGTATGCTAATCTGAGGTTTAGCACGACTGTTTTCAAAGCGGAACTCGATTTCTCCGTTTCCTTTCCTGTTTAAGGTAAATGAATATTGTACTCACAGCAGCGCTTCAGAATTTACACGGTGACCTAATGACTCTTATGTCGCTCGTAATAACCGCTACTGTACTGCAAATGTATTACAAACGCAGGCCTGTGTTAGGTTCTGTGACAATATTTTAAATGAAAACAAACTTCTGGATATTTTCTGTATTTCCTTTCCTGTTTAAGGTAAATGAATATTGTACTCAGAGCAACGCTTCAGAATTTACACGGTGACCTAATGACTCTTATGTCGCTCGTAATAACCGCTACTGTTCTGCAAATGTATTATAAACGCAGGCCTGTGTTAGGTTCTGTGACAATATTTTAAATGAAAACAAACTTCTGGATATTTTCTGTATTGAGAGCGAACTAATACAACTTGTTACGAAGGCGGCCATGCTGGAAGTGATGCTGTCATTTGTTTTGAACACGCCATGTTGGTCGCGTCGCGTTCTTCTTTCAAATCCTGGCACACACGCCACAGACAAAAAGGAGGCGTACTTCTAATGAGTTCGTCATAGCAGCAATTCTGGTGGCGTAAATCCCAACTATAATATTATAAATGCGAAAGTGTGTTTGTTTGTTTGTTTGTTTATTTGTTTGTTTGTTTGTTTGTTGTTTGTTTGTTACCTCTTCACGCTTAAACTACTGCACCGATCATCACGAAAATTGCATACACATAGTCTGTGGTACGGGGAAGGATATCACATTTTATCCCGGAAGAAAGTAGCTACTGTTCCCGTGGGATCGAAATTAACGCGGACGGAGCAACGACGGGCGGAGCCACGGGCAAGAAATAACAATATAATTATTTAATAATATTTAATATTTGCATACACATACTCTGCGGAACGAGAAAGGACATAGGACACCTTTTATCTGTTCCCGTGGGATCTAAATTAACACGGGCGGGCTACTAACAGTGTAATCCTTACTAATATTATAAATCGGAAAGTGAGTTAGTTTGTTTGTTTGTTTGTTCCGCTTTCACGCCGTAACTCCTGAACCGATTTGCTTTGAAATTTAGCAGACGTAAAGATAAAAGTCCGGATTAAATAATAGGCTACTTTTTATCCCGGAAAAATCGACAGATCCCACGGGATGCACAATAAAGGCTTCGCACGAAAACTACTGCACAGATTTTCATGCGGATTTCATTCATCAATAGATAGACTGATTCTTGAGCAAGGTTTTGCGGTATTTTTTATCTGTTTAGTCCCACGGGAAGCGCGATAAAACCTTCGCGCCATAAACCGACTTCCGCGCATATGTAGCCGTGGGCAAAAGCTATGACCCTTAACCCTCTATAGACCCAATCCCGAAATCCACGCGGGCGAAGCCGCGGGCAGAAAGCTAGTGTTTTTATAACTGAACTGAATTGTAGTTTGGTAGAGTTGCTCAAATATTTCCATTCGTAAATGACGAACTGTAAATACTAAGTAATTAGTCAGGACAATTTCGATTTTGTTATTCAACTCTGATGGCAATTGGATACATGTTTCTATTGTTAATTAACTAATTTAATTAATTTTAATTACATAAATGTGTGTTAGAACTGAAATTTCGTTTAGTTTTTTACATTTAAAATATTAAGCTAATGTAACATTTTATTATAAATAAGGTATACATATTAACGTACAAAAAAAACTAAGTTGATTATCTATAAACTATTTTGTTTATACGCTTATACAAATTGACTTTACCAAATTATGGCGTCACAATTGCAGTGTATTTAGTATAGAGCATTTTTGAACGATCCGTGACACCACAAACATGTCGCTAATCTTCAAAAGTAATAATCCTAGGTACACTGTTACAATATTTCTCAGCTAATATGATAAAACGAGAAAAAAAGGCTTTCAAAATTTTGTACATTTCGTACAAACTTTCTTCCCTTATTTCAAACACTGACAGAAGTTTTTTCGCAATAAAAAGTAACTTATGGCTTTATATATGGCTCAAGCTCTAAACTACAAACTAACAAAATAATTTCAACCGTTTGTTTATTTTTGGCGCCAAATCGTGACAATCAGACAGACAAACTTACTTTCGTATTTAAAATATTAGTAAGGATTTGTAAAAACACAATAATTCCATAGATATTTAAGTCTTCTAAAAAGTTATGTGATATTATAACTTAAGAGTATACCAGAGATTCCAAACTCTCTTGTTTTCTATACCAACTCTCTTTGTTTATATAAAATAAAATAAAATAAAATAAATAAAGCTTTATTTCATTCCACACAAGAATTATGGTTGAACCTATTTATATACTTAACAGTTTTTACTTAGTGTCTACTTATTATTATTATACAAAATACTAAAAAATAATAAAAATTGTTATTTAATCTATATTTACAGTTTACTGTGTGGACCCCCTTCGGGTAAAAGCCTCCTCCAAGGCGTGCCAGATATCCTTATTTTAGGCCGTAGGTATCCAATGTCTACCGGCTTTCCTTACTATTTCATCTACCCAGCGGGCACAAGGTCGGCCTCTGCCTCTTGTACCTCCTGGGCCTGACCATTTAACCACTCGTGCAGTCCACCTGTCATCTCTGTACCTGGCTACATGCCCTGCCCACTTCCATTTTCTAGCTAGCGAATAAGTTAACGCATCAACTACCTTGGTTTTATTTCTAATGTCTATGTTTCTAACTCTATTTTTTAGTTTAATACCCAAGCAACTACCTTCCTTGTTATATTATATATATATATATATATATATATAATATATATATATATATATATATATATATATATATATAACATCTGCCCCCACCGGGATTTGAATCCGGGACCTCAGAGATGGCGACACCTTGAAACCGGTGTACTATCCACTCGACGATAGATCCTAGACGATATATCCACTAGTCGTTTTATATACTACTAGCTGACCCGTGCCCACTTTCGTTGGGCATAATATTAATAATCCCCGAAGCGAGCACGAACGCGATCCGAATTAAACCCGAAGACATCGCGCGCCGTCCGCTGCCTGTTTTTTCTCCGATTCACTTTGCAAAACGGACTACCACGTAAAAACCTTTTTATTTTTCGGTTTTTTATATAACCTATGACACTCAGCAATAACGTGGCCTTCTATTGCTGAAGAATTTTTAAAATCGGTTCAGTAGATCTTGAGATTACCCCTTACAATTTAACAAATATACAAACACACAAACTTTACTTCTTTATAATATTAGTATAGAAGTATAGATTTACAATAGTCGCTAAGTTTCTTAAAAAGATTACCTACCTTAGATTGATTGAAGTCAAGCCATACATTTTAGTTCTTCACTATTGAAACCAAATTAATTTTCATGTATCCCCGCTTACGACTGTGGCGCCCAATTTTTGGTCTGTTGGGCCCCCTCCCAAGGAGCCCTGGGGGTCTATATGGACCACTTGGAGAAATACTGGTGTATACTATCCTATTTGTTATTCTCGCAAATTATTAAAGTAAATTATTACATGTCTTATTATTAATAAGTAACCTGTTTAATCCACTACTTTAATTCTTCACTCTTTACTTCGTCACTACTTTAATTAATAAAGGCCGAAGAAAGTGAGAAACTTGTTACAACATGTCTGTATAAATAGCAGTAACCGACAAGCAACCTAGCGGCCCTAATAATAAGAGTCACAAAGGCCGCATTAGTTCCACAAGCAAAAAAAACCGAGTCATATCAGCTTAGGGAAATTACGCTCATTGAAGTGCGCAAGGGGACATTTCTTTTGAGTTTTTGTCTTCTATTTTTGTTTATGCTTTCTTTAATGACGTATATTGTGAGGAGTTCCGAGAAAAAGTTCGCCATTTTCCGACGAGAATTGCGTTCGCGAATGAAAAAAAAAAAAGTGTAAATTTTAAGGGCGGCGGCGGAATGTATTTCGTACCGAGCAAAAAGGAATTTCTGAACTGGCTGACGAATACAACAAAACATATAAAGGGAAAACAGACAATATAATTTGATATTTGCATAATTTGAACCAACATCGCAAATTGGGATCACAGTAATTGAAATGTCTGTATCTAGTATCTTGCAAATTGTGTCTCCAAATTTTGAAAGTTATTATAAAATAGAGCTATAAAGTTGCTTGCCTGTTCGTCTAGAGAAGACTTTCCTAATTACTGAACAGATGTAAGTCATTCTTATTGTTTTTTATTTTACTTCACGTGTATGTACTCGTGTGTATGTTTATGTATATCCTGGAATCTTGCAATCAATATTTCACTCACTTTCACTTCCTGCATTCGCTTTTAATGACAATACAAGAGTTTATAAATGCTGCCACTTTGAATCCAATATGGCGGATGTTACAAAACTGCGATTTATCGTTTTCACAGGTACCGTTATCGTTTTTTGTTCCTCCTGAGGAAAATGCATTGTTGCAATGCATACCACAGCTGTGGTAAGCCGGCGGTTATGTGGGGCTCTCCTTCCCAGAAGGGGGAGGCCTACCCACTAAAAACCTCAGGGATGGCCTTCCTCAGGCCTGTTTTATTTTAAGAGCGCTTTTTGTTTAACATCGGCTTATAGGAAACAGCTAGCATCTCAACCTTTCACGAACGTTTGACCGAAGCCTCACGATTTGCCTATATGGTTTTAGAACCTGGGCCAGGCTGAGTTTAGTCGGTAGGTCACGTGGTCAAACCGCTGTGGCCGCGTGGATTCCGACATAACCTCCGTGACACTTGCCGTTGCGGGGGTATCCTGGGCACGTTTCGTACTCCTTGTGAGGATTCTCAGCCTTCCTCTCCAGAGGAAAAAATAAATAGATAAAACAACCGAATTTGGAACGCATCGAATGTGAAACGTTCCGTTAGTGTGGTACGGAATTTGTGATTTAACAGCGTTTTTGTTGCGGAACGGTTTTGGTCGATATTAATTCGTGTGAATAGGCCTCCAAGCAATCCAAGCGTTAAAAGCTACAAGAGCGGTGTCTCCGTTTTAATATTGATTTTTTAACACCTTTGCTCATAAAACTGATGTAATGCTACTGGTTTTAAATAAGTATGTAAAGCGGGTCATAAAAAACGCGCGTGTTACCAAAGCAAATAGTTAAGTTATAGTCCATACAAATTCCATAACAGTATTATTTGCCATTTCGCGCGCTGTTGCTATTCAAATTTCGAACTAATCGTCGCGCGGCGCCACCCGTCAACACCGCCAACAGCGAGCCTATCTCAAGGCAACACTAGTCACTACCGGCAGAGGATACGTAGACCGCGACATGTCCTTAGCGACCCCCCTAACCAACTCACGCAGGAACTTCTAGACCTGCAAGCGGCGGCGTCTGAGCCGTCGCCTCCCTTGTCACCCCTTAACCGGCAGCCTTCTGCTTAACCACGAGTAGGTTCCCGTCAATACAGGCCGGTCCCACTTTGAAGAATCGTGCCTTCTTCTAGCGTTTATGCCCTCCCCATGGGGCAGCGCTAACCGTGCCTCTCCTGAGGTGCGGCTCTCTCGTCAATAAAGCCAGTAGGGTCCAGTCCAGTCAGTAGGCAGCGCTCGCGCGCTGTTGAAATGGCGCGAAAGCAACAGTGCATTCACAGATTGAATTTTAAATGTTTTTTTTTTTCTGTTTCCTCGCAAATAGAAGAAGAAGAAGAACTCTTTAGCCTTATCCCTCCCTCTCCTTTCCTTTATAGGAACACACGTAAGGGTCTTCGGAGCCATCCGTACACTACGTCCCCATTCCACACCGCACTAAGAAATTCCAAGATTCCTTCTTCTGCCGTACTTCCCGCACTTGGAATTCTCTGCCTGCGTATGTGTTTCCTACATCCTACAACATGGGTTCCTTCAAAAGAGGCGTGAAAAGGCATCTTTTGGGCCGGCAGGGATAGGGCAGGTAGGAGAGTGGAGTAAAGTCACTATCCTATCTGTCATCTCATTTGGGCCTCTTTCACCGCTTAACATCAGGCGGGAGGAGGTCATCTGCCGCGCCTAGAATATAAAAAAAAAAAAAAAAAAAATGTATTAAAAAACGTCGTACGATATACGTGTGTATTAGTTATAACATTGCTCGGCTCATTATCGCAAAATTTTATCTATTATTAAATTATAATTATGCATAAAAATTAGTTGGAAGCTCACCTGCTACAGGAGACAGTTTCCGCATAACGGACCATCTTGATTTCCACTGAAACAAAATTGAATACCTTAAAATGAATTTATAGTAAATAGTTACTTACTTATGTATGCTTTCAGTAAATCTAAAATCAAAATATAATATGCTAATTCATTATTAAATGTTACCTAAATTTAAGCCAAGCTTAATATAAAATTGACGAGTGAACCATAAAGATAGAGTGATCGACAAACGATAATCTAGAAAGATATTAAAATTAAATGGTAATATTTCAGAATTACCAAGACGGGTCCGATTTCCCAAAGGGATAAAAATAAAGCCTCTTATTTGATTGAGCAACCGCAACGATTGTTCTGAATGCCATCAAAAATAACTTGGCGGTATCAATTTGATTTCCATGATTGGGCGGCTATGTTCGATTATTGCTTTTTATTAGCATTGCCGGCCTTGGACACTTGGCTTTTGGCCAAAGATAGTCGATAGTACGACAGCGCGATGGTTTCAAATAGCCAATTCTGTGTTTATTATTATTACATCCCTATAACATTGTGTTGATGGTCGCTTTGATGCTTGTTAAAATCATATTTAGTTGGATATCTTGAGAAGTCTAAAAATAAATGTGGGATCTTTTAAGCAGAAGTACCCGCAATCATCGAGCATGTATGAGGAATGTTATGAAAGTAGATGAAGCGAAAGAGATATGTAAGGACCGTAGCAAGTGGAAGGAAGTAATCTCTGCCTACCCCCGTGGGAAAAAGGCGTGAGTGTATGTCTCGTATGTATGTATCTTTTAAGCAAGAAATATAAATTTAAAAAGTTACACTGCAGGTCACACGTCACAAAAGTAAATTGTATAGTTTAAAATAATTACAAATAGAACACACGTGTAATACGATATAACAAAAAAAAATGTATTTTTATACTTCTTCACAAATTTTCTCTTAAACGGCTCATTAGTAAGATATTTTGCGAGAGATAAAAGATTGCAATGTCTTCTGCAATTTGTAATTGTGTAAAATCTTCACAATCTTGTGAAAAGAAATTAAGTTAGCGCCGTCGCTAGCTTGAGTATACATTTTACTATTGGGGAAATACTGAAGGTCATTAACCGACCCTTAATAGAGACGGAAAGCTTTTTTCCTAATAATTAATGTTGCTTAGTCAAAGAAATATACGAAGGAAAGACTAAGGTTTACGTTAAAGAAAGTTGAATTGATTTTGCATCTCTTAAAGCTATTTTATTGCCCTTGGAGTGACTTCATAAATCTAGTGTTTAGATTTCGTATAATAGAAGTAAAACTGGCGCGATTTTTTCACTGTAAAAGTGAAATTTAATGCAACATTATGTTTATAATGCAACATTGTAATTGTATAATAAGGTATAAACAATTTGATGAAGCTCGCGCGATGTGCATTTCGGACCGCATAAAATTTGAGTGTACTTGCCACGAGTATTTCACTGCTGACGATACAGCGATGTAATTTAGCGCTGCAGTGTTATTCTGTAGTACATATTTTTTTTATATCTGAATACGCGGTAAAATCTCTAATTTCTATTCTATAAACATGTGAAATCTGCTATATTGCCAGTGTATGATCATCATGTCATTAAAGGTAAAACCTTTAAGTTTTTTGACTCGACTTTGATTTTGATTACAGAAGATTAACTACAACGGAGATCAGTTGAGGTGGGACAAAAGATTTGTATAGAGTTGTCAGATGAGTTTGTCCTTAAAGGTTGGCATAGCTGTAGTAATCATTTAGTCATAACAACATAACAACGCAAAAAGGATATAGGTCAAACGCCTATAATCCTCACTCGCAAGGGTGACAGTGAAAAGATTTTTACATAGGACAAAATGATACGTGACAAATGCTCAACTACTATATCCGTTGCCAAAAATTAAAAAAAAAATCTATTTTTTAATAATATTTTCAAGTTAAACTTTAAAAATATTAAGTACATGTTAAAAATTTCTACAAAAATAACTAAATATTAAATATCTAATGCTTTTGATAGCTATATTATATATTGTCTAACGTAATTATATTCACTTAATATATTTTCATATCTATATAAGTAATATATTTTGACCAATAATAATATAAATAATGCATAATTATAATAATAATAAATATTTCTAATGGAACACCTGTGGTCTGAAGCCTTAAACTGCATGAAGTCAACAAGGACGCATTGATATGCGCGCGCATTATGTTAGAGGGAGAGAGGTAGCTGCGTTGTTAGAATTGTATTGTTCTGACCGGTTCATCTGTTATTTTTATCTTTTATTTATTTTTTCTGTATGTTTATTATCGCCTATTAATCATTGATACGACGGATTTGGTGTGCGGCAAAAACTCTAAAGAGTTTATATCATACCTAGTATAAGATTCTTTTGTGTAATTGTTTTCGTAAAATAAATAAATATATTTTTTTTATTCATTTAAGAAACTAGCTGACCCGGCAAACTTACATGCTATGTATCAGTGATGGCGCTGTATGTAAAAAAATATTTTCCCGCTTTCTTTGCTATTAACCTCACGGAGCCCGAGACCTTTCCAACTAATGCAAAACCGTGGAAATCGGTTCGTACGTTCTGGAGTTATAGTGTCAGGAAGGAAGACCCGACTTATTTTTATAAAGTAGATAGTATCCAAACTCATTCTGTTTTAGCTTAATCTTAAAAATGCGTTTCATCGTGACACGCCTAGCAAGAAATCATTAATCTCAATTCATGGATACTAGTTTTTATTTGTTTTTCGTTATATTGATGGCCTAATAAATACATTATCATAATTAATGGCACCCAATATTCATTCCAAACACAAGATTCAACACAAAATATTCACATAAGTCATAACTGGTTGAATTATTAAACATTTATATATAACTCGTTAGAACTTGTCTGACCAGTGCGCTATAGTTTGCCAGTTCCCTCGCCAGGAGAGTAATAAAAATGTATACAATTCATAATTAAACTGATCGTTCTATGTTCAGGATATTATGATATTTTAATCTGTTGCGTTTTATTCAGGAATGCTTAGAGGCTTTCAATAAGGATTACAGTGTCGAGTTAATTAGCGAAGAAGTGAGCAAGTTTTTACAGGGCCTGCGAATTGGATTCATTAGTCCATTACTAATTAAATTTAACTTTAACTGAAGTCACATCCTACTACTATTATAAAGGCGAAAGTTTGTAAGTATGGATGTATGGATGTTTGTTCTCTTTCACGTAAAAACTACTGAATGGATTTGAATGAAACTTTACCACAATATAGCTTATACATCAGAATAACACATAGGCTACAATTTTTGAGGTTTCTAATGTGAGGTCGTAAAAAAAATACATTAGGAAAAAGATCGTTAAATGTAGTTTATAGGAGAAAACTGCAGTAGCTACCTATAGGCCTATGATTAGGGCTCTGCAGTGCTTAGTTACCGTATTTCTTACTTATTACTAGACAAGACGGGACGAACCTGAAGTCCACGCGAACGAAGTCGCGGGCAAAAGCGAGTACTATATATACGCCACTCAATTTTTGTGACTTATTTGTTTATGTACTTTACAATATGTAATTTATAGATATATATTTAAGTTTGTATTGGGTGATTATATTAAGTCCTTTGTATTGCTATGTTTGTGTGTAATAAAGGCTAGTGTAAATAAAGATCTATGTAAGACAATATGAACTATTTTAAAAGTATAAGTGAATACAGCCAATAATCAAAATTAGAACTACGAAAACTACCTTTACAATATAATAATTATCCAACGTACGAGTAATAGCTGTCTTAATTCAATAGGACAAGCCTGACACATTTGTATATGTACAAACACTTACAATATCATGTATACTGTACATGACTATAAATTGTTTTTGTAATTATATTAGTTATGTTGTATTTGCAGCAACATACCTACCATATTGTTGCGCCCAACAGGGTACAAAATTGTCTGACCATTTTTTAAAATTTTGGAAACAATAAAGTATTGAGTGAGTTGAGTATTGAGTCAATTAACAATTTATGTTCACCCCAGCCGACGTAATGGCGCGCTCTTGTGACAGTTGCGCGATTGTGGCGCCAGACGCAAGGCATTCTTTATTCTCAGTTGCCGCGGTCGCGCCACTTCGTAAGCACGTTGTCGCGTCGACCCCAAAAATGTCTCTATACCAAATCAGTGCATTGAGGATTATAGCTTCAATCAAAGCTCACCCCTCTCTATATAACAGGGACGACCCACAGTACCACGTGCCAAAACACCACAAGGACAAGATTTGGCGATTAGTCTGTAAGGAAGTTTGCAACGATTGGGAGCAACTGTCGGCAACGCAGAAGTTGGAATTCGGTACGTAGTTGAGAGGGACGATTCAATCAAGGCCGAAATGAAACAAAAGTGACTCGCTGCGGTCAACCAATCACAACGCTACGTTTGACGTCTGTGAAAGATATTCGCTGCGCTCCCATTGGTCCACGTGACATTCCGTTTTTACTTTAATATTATTGTTAGTGAACTCAGCCGAAAATGTTACAAATAGTTGTATCGCTCAACCATTGTAGCGATAGTGAATTATAAAATTGGTGCAGGAAACATCTATCGCGGAAGATAAACGTATATACGCAAAAATATATTCAGATATAGATAAATTGGTGATATTAGCAGATCTGTCGCAGTAGAATTTTCCAAGTTCTTGTTTATTAAAAGTCTCTGTAAAAGTAACATTATTTTTTACATGATACGTTAACAACCAAGCAAATTGCCCACCTGATGATAAGTGATTATAGTCAATAATAGTGCACGTGGTTTTTGTGGGCGTGCAGATTCGTTACGAATCTCACAGTGTACCCAGTAATTTCGCTGCCTTGGTATCCTTAGTCTCTCCTTGAAGTAATACAAATACGTTTTGTATTCTTTATTTTAAAGTTTATTTTGTTAATCAAGATTACGATTTTCAGAACAAGTCCTCCACAGAAGATGGAAGAACTTGCGGACCTGTTTCGCGAGAGAGCTGGCAGTGCAGAAGCGGGAGAGAAAGAAGATGAAGGAGGGGAATGTAAACGATGACCGGTGGTCTCGAAAGAGAAAGAAATACGAATATTTCGAAGCAATGACGTTCCTTTTAAATCCTACTGACTTAGATGGCATAGATTTAACTGACGAGAACGCTGAAGACGTCAGTTACGTATTAGCAGATGAAGAATCGAATGATCCTCTGGACAGAGAAATGAAAAATGAAGCTTCATCTGTAACGTCGCTAGAAATGATTAAATGTGCTGAAATTAATCAAACAGGTGATATGACTGACACATATCAAACTATAGCCACGGAGACGTCACAGAATGAAAACAGAGGAAGGAACAGGCTCGAAGATAGATTGTTGGATTTGTTGGTAGAAAAAAAAATGGAAGAAAAGGACGAAGACAGACAGTTTATGCTTTCCTTAGTATCTAGCTTCAAACAAATTGATGAAAGTAAAAAGTTGCGGGCAAAGATTGAAATACTAGACGTTATCAGAAGATTGCAGAGCTCAGAGGAAACTTTTTGATTGCAGTGACAGTAACCAATTGTTACTGACGAAAGAAACGAAAAGAAAGAAAATTCTTACTTATTCAGTATATTGTACTAGCATTCAAAATATTTCTGTATTACATTTAGGCCTTTATAAAACCTGTAACATTAAATATATATGTAAATTGTGCAAAAACTATTATTACATAATCTATATATATATATATATATATATATATATATATATATATACTAATATTATAAAGAGGAAAGATTTGTTTGTTTGTTTGTTTGTAATGAATAGGCTCCGAAACTACTGGACCGATTTCAAAAATTCTTTCACCTTTGGAAAGCTACATTATCCCCGAGTAACATAAGCTATTTTTTATCCCGGAAAAATCGACAGATCCCACGGGATGCGCAATAAAGGCTTCGCTCAAAAACTACTGCACAGATTTTCATGCGGTTTTCATCAATAGATAGAGTGATTCTTGAGCAAGGTTTGCGGTATTTTTTAAAACGGATAGTCCCACGGGAAGCGCGATAAAAGCTTCGCGCCATAAACCGACTTCCGCGCATATGTAGCCGTGGGCAAAAGCTATGACCCTTAACCCTCTATAGACCCAATCCCGAAATCCACGCAGGCGAAGCCGCGGCAGAAAGCTAGTATATATATATATACGTTTAACTCTTATTTGTATTGCACATTTCACAAAGATTTCATAATTTATATTCCGTATTTTTCTAAGTCTCCCTTATTTAAGGGTTTAATGCTTTGAAGCCTCACCCGTTGTTTATATATATAGTACTAGCTTCCGCCCGCGGCTTCGCCCGCGTGAAAGTTTTAGTTAGTAGTTTTTGTCAATCTTGGTCCTTATGTCTAAGAGACTCTTACAGGGGCCAGCCTCACGTTGTGTACAAAAATATTTTGTTCGTTTTGTTTCTAATGACGTGATATTTGACGAACTTGCATACTAACTTTCAACCATTATTTCACCCCCTAGCTGGTCGACAATTCAAAAATGCTAGAACAAATGTTTAATGATTTCTTATCAAGTGTTTAAATATAAAGTTTCATGGTTTTATCTTTAAAAATTAAGAAATCCCATACAAACTTTCAACCTCTATTAACTCCTAACCCAATAAAAAGTAGCCTATGTTCTGTCTTAGGGTCTAAAGATTGTCTGTACCAAATTTCATCAAAATCGGTTGCGAGGTTTAAGCGGGAAAGCGTAACAGACAGACAGACAGAGTTACTTTCGCATTTATAATATTTGTTGGGATTATTTAACATGTATATCTTTATGTACTTAAACTGTAATTGCCGATTGGTTCTAATTATGAGTTTAGTAACAATTTAAATAGTTGTAAAATTTCCAAAGTATATTTATAATAATAAAAGATAAATGTCCTGACACGGCTATCATTTAAGTAAAATAAGTGTGATGAAAGGAATCGGTTTTATGTATATAAAATGCTATTTCACTATATAATAGACTGCTAAAATACGGAGTATTAATAAATAAATAGCTATTTTAAGTTTAAAATAGAATTTAGAACTCCCGAATTCCAAATCTTCAAGCGATATCTCCGCCTTGGTATTACGAGTACTTACTTGCTGGTTGGGACCGCCTAGTCGCTACGGGCTAGATTAGACGTTACCGATTACAGCAATTATCGCTATCGTAATAATAATTGCAACTCTCTACACAAGGGTGCATAGCAAAATTGGTTATCAAGATTGGTCTGCTTTTTGGGGGGCCACCTGCCGATAAATCTATTAGGAGGCTTTATGAAGGCAAGTGAAAACGTTTTGACCAATAATGCCAATAGTTTCTGTGCATCTAACTGGGTGTAGTCTTTAGCTGTATTTTTGAGTAGACGAGATTAGACACAGTTGGTACACTCCACGCACACTTTAATTAAATTTTGCTTAAATGGCCTCTACGTTGGATGTATCCCAGCGTACGCCTTATAAAGGACTGTCTTTTAAAGGTGAGTGATGTAAGCGACAATAATAATAATCACGAGATCTTAACTGCCTATTATTATCTTTAAATACAAGTATTAATAATTATAAAGTATTTATTTTGTTTTGAAATTAAGGAGCACGATAAAAATGTCTACACTGAAAAATCGAAAACAACTGTTGTTTTCGATTGGCATATCCTACTACTATTATAAAGGCGAAAGTTTGTAAGTATGGATGTATGGATGTTTGTTACTCTTTCACGTAAAAACTACTGAATGGATTTGAATGAAACTTTACCACAATATAGCTTATACATCAGAATAACACATAGGCTACAATTTTTGAGGTTTCTAATGTGAGGTCGTAAAAAAAACATCCACGCGAACGAAGTCGCGGGCAAAAGCTAGTCAGTAATAATAAACGAATTATGTATATTGAAATTATATTAATTAATCAACATTGTTGTATTAAATCTACATGTAGGTAACTACTAAATAAATTAATATCAAAATTAAGTATTATAGTTACTAGATGAAAATACGTGTCTTCTATCTAATGTATCCATCTATACTAATATTAAAAAGCTGAAGAGTTTGTTTGTTTGTTTGAACGGGCTAATCTCTGGAACTCCTAATTCGAATTGAAAAATTCTTTTTTTATTGAATAGCCCATTTATCGAGGAAGGCTTTAGGCTACATAACATCACGCTGCGGTTAATAGGAGCGAAGAAATGGGGAAAATTATTCATCTTTGAGGGCTTGCGTTGCGATAACGGTTCTAGATACCAAAAAAAATATATTGAAAAAATTTTCCGCTCAAAATGATCTTTCGCCGTTTCATTGCCGAGGCTTTAAGTGCTATTGAGCAACAAGTAGCTGCAATTTCAAGATCAACTGATGCCTTGGAAATGAGAAGCAGACGTGGCATACTCTTGCTTCATGGTGTTCGGAGCAAAAGGATGAAAACCTCTGTGAATTATCATTGAGCCTGTTTTCAAATCATCTTGGTGGACTGAAGATTTCTGCTGATCAAATATGCAAGTCGGTGCGTCTTGGGCTGCCTAAGCAAGATAAACCTAGACCATTAATGATTAAATTTTTCTCCGAGGTAGTTCGAGATAGCGTGTGGTATGCTAAGGCTGGTTTCAAGGGTACAGGTATCACCGTCTCCGAGTTCCTTACAAAACAACGTCATAGAGTCTTTATAGCTGCTAGGGAGCGGTTTGGCATTTCTAATTGCTGGACTAAATCGGGCCGAATCGTTATTATGGACTATGATGGCAAGCGTCACACCATTGAATCCGTGGGTGACATTGAAAAAATAAAGGCTTGCAGTCCTCGTGTGTCACCTGAGGCTTCTGGTTCAGACAAACCTACAACATACGTGGCTGGCAACAAGAAGAAAAGGGCACCATCTGCAAAAAGAAACAAGTAATTAGATTTCTTTGTTATTTTTTATTTTGTACCTACATAATACTTTGAGATAATAGCTTTTTAATACTCACAATGATTATACCCGTGATTTTCACGTCGTTGTTTTCCCGAAGTATGCATGTATGTATGAATTTTGTGGTTGTAAAAACTAATCGTTAGTCTCTTCTCCTTACATTCAGTGTTTTGTTTGTTTTACATGCCTTGTTTTAGTGGTAGGTAAGCCTTACATGACCTAAAGTTTTTATTTCTTTTTATTGTTCTTAATACCACCTGAGCTAGTTAGTTTAAATGGTAGGTAGGCGTTAAATATAATTTTGTTCTTGTTTTATTGTAATATTCTTCTTCTTTTTTTTATATTTATTAATGGCAATGTGTCATCGTTGCTGTTGTGAAATGGCCATGGAATTATTATATTTCTTTATAAATAACTCTTTAATTTGTCCAAGGTTGGAATAACTTTTATCTATTATTACTTTTTCTTTTTCCAATCTGACTGACATGTCTGACGTATTCTTTTTGAAATAAAGTTGGTAATAGTTGTAAGTTTTGTGAAAATATATTTTAGATTTTTTTAAAGTCGGCCGTTATTATTGAAGTACAACCTAAACCTGCAAGACATAACAATTGGCGACCGTGACAGGACACGAACCTGCAATCTTCGGATGGAATTATTATATTTCTTTATAAATAACTCTTTAATTTGTCCAAGGTTGGAATAACTTTTATCTATTATTACTTTTTCTTTTTCCAATCTGACTGACATTGTCTGACGTATTCTTTTTGAAATAAAGTTGGTAATAGTTGTAAGTTTTGTGAAAATATATTTTAGATTTTTTTAAAGTCGGCGTATTTATTGAAGTACAACCTAAACCTGCAAGACATAACAATTGGCGACCGTAATCGTGAGTACGAAAGTTGTATACTTATATAAATAATAATGGAAGCTATTTCCAAGCAAAGAACCGTAGTACGTCGGCAATTTTCCAAAAACTGCAACGAATTATTAGATTTACCACAGCAATTAGACAAAAAATTAAATATTGAGAGAATATCGAAATGCGAAATAGTGGATGATTTATATGCAAAATTAAAAACACTAGATAAAATTATCGAAGATACATTGATTAGCGATCCAATGTTTGACGAAAATGTATATGAAAAAGAGCTAGAAGAGAGTCAAAAATATACAGAGAAATATAAAATTTAAAACGAAAAATGAAAGATGAATGTGAAAAAACAAATGAAAACTCAAAAACGTCATCAAATAGGAACTATAAAATACCAAACTTGGAATTGCCGAAATTCGATGGAAACATAAAAAATTGGCTACCATTTTGGAATCAATTTAAGAAGATTCACGAAGATACAAACATAGACGCAACTGATAAATACCAATATCTCCTGCAGTCGTCGGTAGAAGGAACTGAGGTGAGATCATTTATTGAAAGCTTCCCCGCAAACGACAGGAGCTACGCGGAATGCATAGAAGAGCTTAAAAGTCGATATGCACGCGATGACGTCTTAATTCAAATATATGTTCGGGAACTTCTTAATATAATCCTAAACAAGAATAATACGGAGTCAGTTGTAGAACTATATGACAAAATCAATACGCAATTGAGAGCATTATCTACTTTAGGTGTGACACGAGATAAATACTCCGCTTTTTTACTACCTCTTATAGAATCTGCCTTACCCACAGAGATCATTAAAACATGGGAAAGAAATAAACCAGTGTGTAAGGATGAATTGGCTGAATTAATGTCATTTTTAAAGAGAGAGGTAGAAAGTGAAAAAAGAATTAAATTAGCAGAAACATCATTTAACAGTAACCAAAGTAGACGTGACAAAAAGAAAACATAGAGCCATCGGTAGGATGCTTTTTAGTAGGAAATAAAAAAGAGAAGAATAAGCAACTAAAATGCATATGGTGCGAAAAGAAAACCATAGCAGTCTAGAATGCTATAAAATTTCAAAGATGAGCATTGATGAAAGGAAAGAGCACCTGAGGAAGATCAGAGCTTGTGGAATTTGTCTCAGAATTGGCCACCACCCACGTATTTGCAAAGCTTTCGTAAAATGCTATGTATGTGGTCGAAGACATTCCCCTGTAATGTGTGAAGGTATTCAGGCGAAAGATACAAATGACAAGAAGACACCTACAGCTGTGGCGACTCAATGCGCTCAAGCCAGCAACGTCACTTTGCTTCAGACATTAACTGTAACTATCTGTCATGGTGACAAGAAGCAAGAAGTGAGAGCCTTGATCGACAATGGAGCCCAGCGTTCCTATATTAGAGAAGATATCGCCGAGAGTCTTGGTTTACCCGTGATCGACAGAGAAGTAATTTCACATACCCTCTTTGGTGGAGTTCAGGTAGGAACGAAGACACATAATGTATATAGTTTTAGTGTTAAGAATCTAACTGACTCTTATAGTCTTAAAATAACTAGCTTAGGTCAAAAATGTATTAGCAGAAACATTCCCCGTTATAATGGCAATGTTTGTAATTTGAGTAAAATTTTGTTCGAGAACAATATAAACTTGTCAGACAAAAGGGAAGGAGACATCGAGCTATTAATAGGGGCCGACTTTTCGGGCTTCATAATGACCAATACTTTGATTTCTCTGGAGAACGGGATGCTAGCGATTCTTACAAAATTAGGTTGGGTGCTGCAAGGGAAACAAACTCAGGTCGTATCTAATAACATTGTAAATACTTTGTTGTGTTCATCTGGAAAAGAAGAAAAAAAAAAATTTCAAAAAGAAGGACAGGCATAATAACCTGCGGATGGTGATGTCGTATTAATCGAAAGTGAGGAAAAGAGGGTCAAATGGCCTCTTGGGCTAGTCACGAAATTTTTTGATGGAAAAGATGGTGTCTGTAGAACGGCTAAAATGAAAACATCCACAGGCACTAAGATAAGGCCTTTGCAGAAGTTGGAGTACCCGTTGAAATATCTTCTGCTGATGCGGAGGGGCTCCCCGTTACAGCTCCAAAGGTCACAGATTCTGAAGCTCATCTCAGTGAACCGGTTGGACCCCCGGTTACAGATCCAACGGTATCAAGTCATAAGACTCGCTGCGGTAGACCCGTTCTCATACCTAGTAGATATAGGGTATAGAAATACGTTCCTTTTGTCTAACAAGTTATGTTGACATTTGATCTAATGTTTATAAGAAAGAAAAGAAAGAAGGTAGGTATTTGATTTGAAGTTAAAATTTTGATTAGAAGTTTTTTTGTTATTTGAATTATTGTTACCTTAGGTCAAGTCTCTAATCGTAGTTAAAACATATTCATGTTTGTGTTTTCTTTTTGGGGGCTGCAGGATGTTGTGAAATGGCCATGGAATTATTATATTTCTTTATAAATAACTCTTTAATTTGTCCAAGGTTGGAATAACTTTTATCTATTATTACTTTTTCTTTTTCCAATCTGACTGACATTGTCTGACGTATTCTTTTTGAAATAAAGTTGGTATAGTTGTAAAGTTTTTAAGTTTTGTGAAAATATATTTTAGATTTTTTTAAGTCGGCGTATTTATTGAAGTACAACCTAAACCTGCAAGACATAACAGTTGCCAACAACAATTCTGCCAGACAAGTGTCTTAACAAAGCATCTGTTTTTCATTTAAGGATTTCTGAAAGTAATTATTCCACTTGTGTGATAACTATATTGTACCCGAAAACCTTTCACTATAATTTTTGTGACTGTCAGATGTCATCTGTCATCGATCGTTTATTTATTTTTTTTTTTTTTAATTTTATGTGACGGTCCGATTTCTGCTAATATGCGTTATGGGTACCGTTAGCCTGCTGCCAACCCTAGTGTAGTGTTTATTGTTTTATATAACAAAGTTATATAATAGGATACTTGTCTTTGTGTATTTATGCTTATTGTTAGTTTTTTATTTGTTTGTTTTTAGTATTATTATTTTTTTTTAATATATTATTGTTATTTTTTTTTTTGCTAATAGTATTTTGTTATTAGTATAAGACTATGGATATCTCCATTAACGATAGTGATCTCTTCCATTCCTGTTCATCCTCTCCGTCGTCCAACTCTAGCTTTTGCAGCCTCGACAAGACTCTCGGTGAAAATTTACAGGATTCGTTCAGCAGTGTTGCGGGGAACTTTAATGTCATACATTTCAATGCACAAAGCATTCCTTCTCACTATCCTGATATGCTCGATTCTTTTGATAATAAGAATATTCATGCTATTCTTATATCAGAAACATTCTTAAATCCCCGGTTACCTTCAATTTCTTTCTCCCTCCCTGGCTTCAAGTTAATTCGTAACGACCGGGTAAGTTCTTCGCATGGGGGGGTGGCTATATATCTCCGTGCAGATATTTCGTACTCTATTGTTAGTCATTCCGCTCAGCCACCACCACCTAACACTGCTGAACACCTTTTTCTAGATATTACGATGTCTCACACTCACATCCTTCTAGGTGTCTATTATAGTCCATCCATGAGAGTAGACTACTTTACTTCGTTAGAATTACTTCTAGAAACCTTTACTCCTAATTTTAAACATACTATTCTCATGGGTGACTTTAATACATGCTTGGTTAAAAATGATTGCCGGTCTAAAAAATTAGTATCATTAATAAATTCTTACAATCTTCACATACTACCTCTCCAAGAAACTCATCATTTCCCTAATTGCTCCCCTTCTCTCCTTGACCTAATGGTAGTTTCTT
Organism: Scirpophaga incertulas; assembly: GCA_036419045.1. Taxonomy (NCBI): domain Eukaryota; kingdom Metazoa; phylum Arthropoda; class Insecta; order Lepidoptera; family Crambidae; genus Scirpophaga; species Scirpophaga incertulas. The sequence continues at coordinate 19,790,263 of CM071640.1, forward strand.
CTCCAGACATGGTAAGTAAGCATGGTCAATTTTCTGCTGAGGCCTTCTCATACCACGACCTAGTTTTTCTTTCGTATCGTGTTCGTCCCCCCAAAGTTAAACCACGTATATTGCTACGTCGTAGCTTTGCCAACATGGATTTAGAAAAACTCCGGGAGGACGCTGCTGGCATTGACTGGTCAGATGTGTTGAATTGTGATACTGTCGATAAACAAGTCCAAGTATTCAGTGATCGCTTAAAAGTACTTTATGACTCTCATGCTCCTCTTAGGCCTATCAAAGTCAAACATCTCCCTGCACCTTGGCTAACTCCTGATATTCGCGTGCTAATGACTAAGAGAAACAGAGAGAAATCCAGATACAAGCGCAATCCAACACCTGAAAATCAGATTAGATTTAATACTGCAAGAAATCGATGCAATAGAGTGATAAGAGACGCACAAAGACGCCATATTTATAACTCCATAGATTGTGAAAATCCAGCAAAAGTTTGGAAATTTCTTAAATCATTGGGTATTGGCAAATCTCAGGTACGTAGCAATCACTTCAAGCTTGATATAAATCTACTTAATTCACATTTTACGTCATTATCGCCCTTTAGTGGTGATCTTAAAACTGAAACTTTAAATTATCTTTCCTCGATGCCGTTACCTAATTACACTCCATTAAGCTTCGAGGCAGTTACAGATAGTGATGTCAGGAAAATAATAACTTCAATAACTTCTGATGCCATGGGCAGTGACTGCATTAGTCGTAATATGATCCTTCCTATTTTAGATATTGTCAATCCTATCATCACCCATATTCTCAATACCTCCATCACATCTGGAATATTTCCCTCAGTTTGGAAGGATGCATTTGTTATTCCTCTTCCAAAAAAAGTAAATCCTAGTAACTTTTGTGATTTCCGGCCTATTTCCATCCTCCCATTCCTTTCCAAAGTTCTAGAAAAGCTCGTCTATCATAAACTTATCAGATTCCTCAACATTAATAACCTCCTAAATCCTTTGCAATCCGGCTTCCGCGTGGGTCATAGTACGACTACTGCTTTAACTAAAATTACCCACGATATTCACCGGGGTATGGAAAACCGCCAACTTACGTTGCTAACACTATTGGATTTCAGCAATGCATTTAATTCGGTGGATTTTGATGTGCTTACTGGTGTCCTACGTTCTCTTGGCATATCTCCTATCGTAATTGCTTGGTTTCATAGTTACCTGTCGGGCCGTCGGCAGCGAATACGCATTGATGACTCTTTGTCTGATTGGTGTAATATCAATGCTGGTGTCCCGCAGGGTGGCGTTCTCTCTCCGCTACTTTTTTCAGTATTTATTAATACTATTACACAATCACTTTCATGTCTCTATCACTTGTATGCTGATGACTTGCAGATTTACACACAAGCTCCACTATCTGATCTTTCGCAAGCTATAACGATAACTAATAGAGACCTCAATATAATCGATAGATGGAGTAAGTCTTACGGGCTTACTATCAACCCTAGCAAAACACAAACCATTATCATCGGCAGTTCCTATTTTGTTTCGCGCATTGACTACAGTCTGTTGCCGGCGGTGATTTTTGGGGAACAACCATTCCTTTTAGCGAATCGGTGAAAAATTTAGGGATAGTTTTTGATCAGTGCCTATCATGGCGACCGCAAGTTGAGGTGGTTCGCAAGAAGATATTTGCAGCCTATGGTTCGCTAAACAGATTTCGTAACTTCCTCCCGACGGCGACTAAGACAGTGTTAGCTCAATCTCTCTTATTGTCCTTAATTGACTACGCTGACGCTGCCTGGGTGGGTCTGTCGGAGGAATCACTTGACAAGCTTGAGCGTCTGCAGAATGTGGCCATCAGGTTTGTTTGCAATCTGCGTAAATTTGACCATGTTTCTTACCATCGCTCCAAACTTCAATGGCTTCCTATTCGGCAGCGCAGAGATTTGCATATTTTATCTCTTCTTTACAATATCTTGTTTCTTCCTACATCTCCAGCATACCTTAAGTCTTTGTTCTCTTTTCGGTCCTCTTCCTCCAGTCGCGTGTTACGAGCGAATTTTAACTTGACTCTTGATATCCCTTCTTGCAGTACTGATTTTCTCTCTTACTCTTTTCCCTCTTATGCCGTTCGGCTTTGGAATACTCTCCCTGAAAGTATTAAGAGAGCGCAAACGTTAGAGTCCTTTAAGAACCAAGTCCGTATCCATTTCCTGTCCTTCAATTCTTAACGTAATTTTACTTTATTTACTTTCACAATAATTGCACCTATTCCCAAAATTCCTAGTTTGTTTTCGTTTTTCTCTTATCTAAGGTTGCCTGGAAGAGATTGCTTTTAGCAATAAGGCCGCCGTTTGCTCATAATTGTCTTTGTTTGTTTACTTTATTTCTTGTATTTATTTTGTGTGCAATAAAGAGAGTTATTATTATTATTATTATTATTATTATTAAAAAAATGTCCGCGACAGTATATGTCTATCTTTTAATGTTAACTCACTAGAAGCTTTTATAGTAATCAAATTTGAATTGTCGCGTTGTCAAGATCGGCACAGCTCGGTTGTTTGCAAAAATTAATATGATGCTCAAAATAACTATTCCACGCGGACGAAGTCGCTGGCACAGCTAGTAATGTTATAAATGTACATACACAGTATAGTGTGTGGCCTCAGAACATTCGAGAGATCTATAAAAAACATTGTATAGCAATGAAATTCCAATAGGAGAGCGAACCAGATCAAAGTTTAATTTTCCAAGTCACTAAATCAGTTCGCGACCATGGGTGGTCGTAATCTAAGGTCATAAAAACTGACACTGCTCCTATATAGAATCCGGATCAAACTGAACCTTATTTGCTTATAGATAAAACTTCGTGTCACCGTGAAATCTAAATATGGGAGCTATAATGAACAAGGCCTTTAATCACAAGATACGTATGTAACAAAAAAATACTGTGCATACTGTGACATTTTGTATTGTTGCCTTTGCTTTGAGAAATAAAACATTCTCAAAATTTGTTATCTTCACTCCGTCAGCTGTTGCAACAATCTATTTATCTATGCTAATACGAGTATCATAAAGCTGAGGAATACGTCATGTTATGTTCATAAAGCACTTGTATCGTGTATTGGGGCTCTTCGGGGATGAGACATGAGACATTCAAAATCATTTCAATCTATACTTATCATTTATATAAATTTATTTATTTTTTTATCTATTTATTTTGAAATAACAAACAGTTATACAATGTACTTATATAAAAAATGTAAACATTACAACAGGTTCTTATTGTATAGACTGATACAGATCATAGTTCTAGCAATGAATACAATACACTCCAAGCATACAACCAGTAGATGTACAGGTGTAATAATGAACAAGTTTTTAGTGTAGGTATTTAAAAAGTACATACAAGCGATACATGAAAAATATTACAAAAGTTAATTTTATTTTGCTTTATTTTCATTTAAATCACACAATATTGTGGACGCGTCTGATCTAAATTTATTTCTAGTCAGTACAAAAAAGTCTAGATCATATAGACAATCATTATAGAATTTCATCAATCTATAGATAGGGGCACGTTCACCAGCATTCGATCTTACGAAATCAAGGGAAAATAATTTATGGGGATAATTATTACGGATACGAAGGGAACTGTACCTTATATACTGTGTTAGAGTATTACAATCAAACTTATTACTGAGAACATCATATAAAAAAGTTACATCGAATATTTGTCTGCGCTTGGTAAGTGTGGAACAATTAAACTTACTTAGAAGAAACTCATAAGATCTCCGAGAATGATATATTTTGAAGTTAAGAGACCGAAGGAATTTGCGCTGTACACTTTCAATTTTTGGTTATATAAAATATTTGAATATGTTGCATATAGAAACAATAACAATAATAATGGCCGCGTTTAATTCTTAAAAAATAGCGGTACGCTTGGAATGTTTCTCAACGACTTGTAGCGATCGCGTCACTATCGCTTGATATGACATCTGTGCATCAACCATCGTATGCTGGCTTGAAACGTATTTTGTATAAGATGAAGAACACGATTTGTGTTTTGATGGACCTATGCTGAAACCGCAGATGGCTATGTTTAGCTTTACTTTGAGTGGAGAAGAAAACGAGCAATGGTTGATGTGCAACTGGATTGCGGCGCGATTACAACTGGGTGTTACATTAGGTCGGGAATCGTGCATGTTTCTATATTTGCGGGAAACTAAAATAGGTACCTTGCTTTTAGAATAGACCTAATAAAAATATGTGATAATGAAGAGGATTCCAGAAACTTCATACATTTAACTTCAAACTAGTTGGTCTTCCACAAGGGCTTCCTTATCGCTGCTTATCGACGTGGATTAAGGCGACACATTTCTAAACAACGATAGCGGTATCAAGTTTGCGAGGCGATAACCCTATCGAATAATTTAGAATCCTGCTACTAACTCCTAATATGATATTAATTAGATTGTGTAAAGGGTCTGGGCTGCGGAACTTTGTGATCGCGTTTGTGGTTAATTTAATTCATGCCAAGATGTGTTCTGATCAGCATTATTTCGTTATAAGGTTAATGTTAGTACAAGAGTTTCCGTAACCGACGAACGTGCTTGGAAGTATTAATGAAAGAAGACGAGTGGAAAACTGAGATCTCTGCCTACCCCCATGGGATGGTATATCATCAGTGTTCGGAATAGGTAGTTTAATTTTATGTACTTGCAGAAAGAAAGTCAATGTAAGCGTAACATGGATAAACCTAAAATCAGCGTGATTTCCGGGTGTGGTGAGGGCGTTTATAGGCTACAGCGACTTATCAAATTCATGGTATAAAAAGTAACATTAGAAACATAATTAGATCATTAGAAGTTATGATCGCGATACACGACGCCGTTCTCGAAGTTGTTCACAAATATGTATACCTCGGGCAAATACTGCAGTTAGGCAAAAACAACTTTGAGAACGAGGTGAATAGGAGGATTCAGTTGGGTTGGGCGGCATTTGGGAAACTACGTCGAGTCTTTACGTCGTCGATCCCACAGTGCCTAAAGACGAAAGTCTTCAATCAGTGCGTCCTACCCGTAATGACTTACGGAGCCGAAACGTGGACACTGATGGCACGACTAGTCCACAAGTTCAGAGTCGCTCAGCGGGCTATGGAAAGGGCTATGCTCGGCGTTTCTCTGAGGGATCGCATCAGAAATGAGGTGATACGTCAGAGAACCAAAGTCATCGACATAGTCCACAGGATTAGCAAACTGAAGTGGCAGTGGGCTGGCCATGTTAGCCGTAGAACCGATGGCCGTTGGGGCAAACGTGTTCTAGAGTGGATACCGCGAAACGGCAAACGTAGTGTAGGACGTCCTCAGGCAAGGTGGAGTGATGATTTGCGCAGGACGGCTGGCAGGAGCTGGATGCGAGAAGCCGAAAATAGATCTCAGTGGCGTACACTCGAAGAGGCCTATGTCCAGCAGTGGACGAAGAGGGGCTGATGATGATGATGATGAAGTTATGATAAATTTTCAAAGTTATAAATCCCCAAACTGATCATTTACCTCAATATGTGTTTAGACTCCGACAACCTATCTATATTCCTTTGAAGTTTATTCAGGTCTATTTGAGGATGAACTATAACAAAACCTTTCAACATATTAGACTAGAAAATGTCCCACAAAATCTGAAATTTTTCTTTGGTCTATGGTTTCGATTGTGGTTTTTCATGTCATTGCTTTGAATTATTATAGTAAGCTCCGTTAATCATTTTTATAACATTATACGGTTTTATAACACACTGGGACGACAAATTTTAAGCACACCTATTCTTCCCAAATGGTAAGATGGAGGAGTAATTGAACATCTACCCTTTAATTTGTTTGAGTGTGTAATATATAATTTTTTTTTGCAATCCCTCATCGCAAAAACCTATTCGTGTAGGTCTGAATGATAGCACAATAAACTCTTATCTTACCTTCTTCCCGTCTCGAAACTTGACAGTGCCCTCGATGATAGAGGTGGCGGGACTTGTGTCCGCCATTTTGTGAATCCAACGTCACGTGACCCGACCGCAGCGCCACCGCGGCGCCATTTTGAACTAGCACTGCATTATTCACTTAGCACTTAATACACTCACTCACTTGTCACTTTTATACCTGCAACAAACAAGAGTATTCATTAATTTTTATAAGTTGAAACGCGAAAAAGTAGATTAAGCGATCTGGATGTTCACAATAATATAGCTTATATATAAAAACAACACATAGGCTACAATTCATAAAGATTATTGAATGAATTGTCTATACTAATATTATAAAGAGGAAAGATTTGTTTGTTTGTTTGTTTGTAATGAATAGGCTCCGAAACTACTGGATCGATTTCAAAAAATTCTTTCACCTTTGGAAAGCTACATTATCCCCGAGTAACATAGGCTACTTTTTATCCCGGAAAAATCGACAGATCCCACGGGATGCGCAATAAAGACTTCGCTCAAAAACTACTGCACAGATTTTCATGCAGTTTTCATCAATAGATAGAGTGATTCTTGAGCAAGGTTTTGTGATATTTTTTATCTCGGAAAAACGGATAGTCCCACGGCAAGCGCGCGATAAAAACTTCGCGCCATAAACTTACTTCCGCGCATATGTAGCCGTGGGCAAAAGCTATGACCCTTAATCCTCTATAGACCCAATCCCGAAATCCACGCAGGCGAAGCCGCGGGCAGAAAGCTAGTCCAATATATGACGATAAATATTAAGTAAGAAAAAATCCACCATTAACAAGCAATTCTGGCATGCGCTGCCAAAACCTAATAGTAATTCTGCGCAGACGAAGTCGCGGGCACGAGTTAGTAAAACCATAAATTGATTTCATTTTTTAGCCATTATGTATTAAGCCATTTTGCAGATGTTTTTGTGCTGCTCCTGTCTAGTTTTGTACACATATTTCCATTACTACAACAATGCACAAAATTATTACGAACTAAAGAATTATAATAGAAATGCAGTATTAAATATCAAAGAATTTACAGAAACTATACTTAAAATTGCGCGGAAGTCCTTCCATTTCGGGCCCGGAAAGCCTGGATGCATTCCTCCCGTTTCCCAAAGTCGTTGGACGGGGAATAATATTAATAGAAATATTTCGCTGTGTCCACAACCAGGTGACTCGTTCGCTCGGGGAATTTTCCATATGTCAGAAATGTGCATTCCTGGTGATGCCTTTCGTATTGCGCATGCATATTTGCAAGCGTGTTTACTTTGGATTTTATTCTGCTGTTTAAGCTGTAAACTGTTGTCATCCGAAGTCAAATAGATTTGGAAGAATAGAACATTTTTATCCTTTATTTTACTTACATCTTATGGTTAAGTCTGCCAAGCGAAAGCATCTCGCTATGTCAAAATGATGACAGTTTTACAACTGATTCATTTTTTCCAACACATGTGCTAAAAAGCTTCGTAAAAAACAGAATGTCTACGACACATCCTTATGATAACTTTTAATCTCTAAGCCTGATCCCGTTTTTTTAGTTTTGCCTTGAAATTATTTTATGGATGACAAGAATATTGGAGGGTGCTCAGCCTTGCTGGTGAACAGAAGAAGGTAGATTTCTATCAGTCAGGGAAGATTATACCTTTATACCTTCCGAAAAGATTAAGATTATACCGATTATACCTTCTCGAAGCTCTGGACAGATTGCAGCGGCACGCAATCCGCATAATCGGCGATGTAGAGGCAACCAACACCCTCGAGCCTCTACAACTTCGTCGTGATATCGCCTCTCTTAGCGCCTTCTATCGGATGTTTCATGGGGAATGCTCTGAAGAACTCTTTAGCCTTATCCCTCCCTCTCCTTTCCTTTATAGAAACACACGTAAGGGTCTTTGGAGCCATCCGTACACTACGTCCTCCATTCCACACCGCACTAAGAAATTCCAAGATTCCTTCTTCTGCCATACTTCCCGCACTTGGAATTCTCTGCCTGCGTATGTGTTTCCTACATCCTACAACATGGGTTCCTTCAAAAGAGGCGTGAAAAGGCATCTTTTGGGCCGGCAGGGATAGGGCAGGTAGGAGTGGAGTAAAGTCACTATCCTATCTGTCATCTCATTTGGGCCTCTTTCACCGCTTAACATCAGGCGGGAGGAGGTCATCTGCCGCGCCTAGCATATAAAAAAAAAATACCAGGGTCCTCTGTTTGGGTACCTCCCTCTTCTTACTTATTTCTACTGCAAAATAGCAGTTTTCGCATTGCTCTACTCAGAGAAGTAAGATAGGCAGTGAAACTATTGGTTAGTGTAATTTATGTCATATGCTGAAAACGTACACTGTAGTTCTTGTGGGGGGTGCAGATTTGCTGAAAATCTCACAGCAAAACACATGTATTTATTCATTTTTTTTTTTTTTTTAATTTAAGAGCTGGGCTCTTGTCGGTGGAGCACCCTCCATCTATCTCGGCATTCCGCCATCCTTTTGACTTCCTGATAAGACATGACAACTATTTTCTCCTTCACTTGCTGCATGTAGGTTCTTCTTGGTCTTCCTCTCTTCCTCTTCGCTTCTATCTTTCCTTCTATGATGGTCTTAAGAAAATTGTCATGTCTTATATATTCATATACATACTTAAACTGATTTTATACAGCGATAGAATATAGTGGATATGCCTCAAATCCCGAGATTAATTATAAAGAGCAGAAAAAAATTCCGTGTTGGTTTTTAATAAAAATTTATTTACTTTTACACAATTTAAACTACTGCACGCGCGATAAAAAGCTTAATGGTTATATATTTTAATTATCACAAAAGTTATACAGTAATGTCGGAAGCGAACACTTCAAATTTTACTGGTATGAATCGGACAAGAAAAATGATTTTGATGGGCCTGCTATGGGATAACCTCACGAGCCTAGGCTAGAAGCAAAAGTATTCGCTCGTATTTATAAAAAAAAATCGGGTGGGGCTGTGCCTGGGCACACGGCCGTTGGTTTTAACGTGAAACGTCTATGTTAGGGAATCGCTTTTAAAATAAATGATTGAAATAAAAACAGGATTTACGGTGTTTTAAGTATTTTAATAAAAAACTCAATGTCACAACAGCTAGCTGACTATATAAGTGAAATAATCACACCACATTTTTGTTTCTAAGACTATTAGTTTTTTAATTATTAAGGTACGATGATATAGACCTTTTCGTTACGGTCCACTTTTTAAACCTGGTACCCGTATGTTTCGGCGCGATTTTAAAGACGTTTCGCGTCAAAAGTCTAAATATGCGTACATTATCTTTGTTTTAATTGTCTATCTCTGAGGTTTTTTTATTATTTATTTGTAATATTACTAGTCACATGGTCCATTTGAAATCCCGGTAAGGTCCACATTTATATCTACATTTCGATGCGACTGTAAGTACTTACCATCAGATGAGCATTATGTCTTCCTACTGGGAGAGACAAAAATAATACAGTACGCTTGTTGCCTAAATTTCAGTAGTTAGATACTAATATACCTTGATGCCTATTCTATACAAAATAATTATTATTTTTGAAAAAAAAATGCTTATTTATAAGAATAATTTTGCATTTAATTAAATATTTGACATTAGTCATCAAAAACGCTCATGACTGTCATGGCGTCTTGAATGACGTCACGCCGTGCAAAACACAGCTGTTTTAGTATCGGAATATTCGGTATTGTGAAGTTATTTTAATAAAAAATGGATTCATCGTATTACAAGTACTGCATAGTGCCCCAGTGTACAAGCACAAGTATAAAAACACCAAAAAAAATATTTATATACGTGCCAAACAATCAGCAGACACGTAAAAAGTGGCTGACACTCGCGAGAAGGAATGATGCCCATTCTTTTTCGCACTTCCACAAGACACTTGGGAATGACATTTTGACTTTGACGTTTCGCACGGCGTGACGTAACACTTTATAATTGGTGTTTGCTGTCACGTGACTTATGGCTTATTTTGTGCAATTTTATTTTATAAAAATATAAATAATCAAAAGTTATTATTTTATAAAACTTTGTTTTTTCATAATTAAATGATCATCTTAATAGTTATGCAACCTAATGCATCAGATTTGTTCATAGTGGATACAAGCCTGTTCTTTTACTGTTAAATATTAAACGCGTTAGCTATCGACATTTTGATAATCTTTCCCTTATTAAATAAAAAGATTGTTTGAATAAGGCGATTTAAGTTTCACATCCTATGCCTATCAGCATCTCAGATCCTATGCCTAGTATAATTAAAGCTCATTTTATTTTGCTTAATCCAAACTTGACCTTATTCCAAACATGTCATAAATGTATTCACTCTCTTGGCATTTAACTCACTACGAATCTCTGTTGAATCAGAGGGATTCCCCACCACGAGCTATTTTTCGCCGAGCTTGCTACAGTAAATACATTGCAGACTGTACGTACATTAACCAAACCCAATCTCTTATATAAATCAACATTGTCTCGTTTCCATTAATGCAGAGCAATCAAATAGTTTTATCGTTGTACAACTTTTTACTCTATCATAGAGATGATAGAGTACAATTTTCTTTATGCTCCAGTTGTATAGTATATATCTGTATATATACAATAATGTTTTATTGAATACGTGATGCCACGTCTAGTGTCTCGACAATAATATTTTCGCGCGAGCGATGCGAGTGATAACAAAATCTTGACGTAGAAGTTGAAAATAACGGAGGATAAAGAAATTACCGACTTTTCGTATGTACTATGATAATAAATATATACATATATATATTTTATTTTATTTAAGATTTATCTCGTATTGTCATTTTTTTTTGCATTTCATTTAAACCATATAATGCAATTTTTGATAGTATTTCAATGTCACAATATGTTTACTTAAATTGAATAAAACAAAAAATTATTTGAGTCAAGTGGTGGAAAATAGTCGAGTCATCAATATGAAAGGACATTGTTCCGGCTCCATACATGTTCTGCCTAAGAACCGTTCGAATCGAAAGTGACTTATATAAATTCTTAAAATTATATGGAATCCTATGAAATAAGTTTCCACGAACGGACACTTCAGGAAACTAAAATAATTACGAAAAAAGTTAATATTTTGAGTTTATTAATAAAAAATAACCAACCTTGCGTGAAATATCAGAGTAGTAATATCAAAGTAATATCAACAATACTATGTACAGCTATATATGTTCTCTTCTAGAACTAGGAAAGGACTACTCTACTAGATACTAGGAAAAGAGATAGTACCTAGTCAAGTTTAAGATAATTCTTTGACAATTGTCATTTTACAAAATCCAGTCCTTTACACACAGCCGAGTCTACCAAGTACGCAATGTAATCGGAGTCCGTAAACAAGCCAAAGTTGTTAGAATAAAACCATGAAACGCATAGAAAATCACAAAAGAAACGATAGTCGCAAAGCAATCAAAAATTGAATGAAACGGACAAGATAAGGTATGAAGTACACCAGTGTTGCCAATTACAAAAACTATAATACTCGAATACCAAGCTAGAAATTCGCGATTTTGCTTAAAAATATATATAATACTAGTTTTTTTCTAGCTAGTCAATTTAGGTATTTAAATGAATAAAGTGTTATCAACTAATTTTAATAACCGACTTCAAAAAGGAGGAGATTCTCAATTCGATCCGTATTTACCGAAATCGCGAAAACTTCCGAAACTGGCAGCACTGGCTGACGGAAAACATTTTATACGGCATCAAAAATTGTGACCCAACTTTTTATTTGGAATTTATTTATTTGAAGTGTCCGTGGAATACTAAAATATGTTTCAAATAATATGAAAATACTCGTAAATGAAAATTATAGTATAATTTATATTCACATCGGTTCTTAGGCCAAAATTGAACAATGTCCTTTGAAGTATTATTTTACTATGGCTTTTTTTATGAGGGCCGTTCAGAAAGTAACCCCCAATCAGTCACAGTGCGGTTTGTAGGGGTAGTAGCGACATCAGCTATGCATTCACGCATTCAGCCGGCATCAAGCCATGGTCGAGTGAACGTCGTACCTGCGCTAGTTTAGTTTTTGTGTTAGTTTGAAATGTGTGCTGCAATAGAAATGTGAAGTGCGTGCTGTCATAAGGTTTTTTACAGCCAAAGGATATTCTGCAGCAGCTCGTCGTGAGCTTTGTGCCGTGTACGGACCAAGAGTTATGAGTGAAGGAGTTGTCCGTATACAGAACAAACGCCGTGGTATGCTGACTTCCGATATCGTTTTTTTGCACGATAACGCCCTCCTTCCTTCTCCTTCTCGCAGAACAACGGCCCTTCTTGAGTCCTTCAAGTGGGATGTTATCAACCATCCACCTTTCAGCCCAGATCTGGCGCCAAGCGATTATCACTTCTTCATGCACATGAAGAAATGGCTCGGGTCCCGTTTGATGACGACGAAGAGCTCGAAGATGCGGTCACAGGCTGGCTCCAGGCACAAGCGGGTGATTTTTATGCAGAAGGAATTTCAAAGCTTGTGAAGAGATACGATAAGTGCCTCAATCGCTATGGAGACTATGTAGAAAAATAGTGCAAAGATGTAGAAGTATTAAAATATTTTTATTTAATTTGGTGTATTTTTTTAAATCAACCGGAGGTTACTTTTTGAACGGCCCTCGTATTATATGTTTTATTTTTTTTTACTCAAATACATCCTTACTAATATTAAAATCGGAAAGTGAGTTTGTTTGTTTGTTTGTTTATTCCGACATATTGTTTATTCCGTCCTTTCACGCCGTAACTACTGAACCGATTGCTTTGAAATTTTGCAGACGTAATGATAAAAGTCCGGATTAAATAATAGGGTATTTATCCCGAAAAATCGACAGATCCCACGGGATGCGCAAAAAAGGCTTCGCTCAAAAACTACTGCACAGATTTTCATCAATAGATACAGTGATTCTTGAGCAAGGTATTGCGGTATTTTTTATCTCGGATAGTCCCACGGGAAGCGCGATAAAACCTTCGCGCCATAAACCGACTTCCGCGCATATGTAGTCGTGGGCAAAAGCTATGACCCTTAACCCTCTATAGACCCAATCCCGAAATCCATGCGGGCGAAGCCGCGGGCAGAAAGCTAGTTAGATATAATTAGTGTAGACTTTCCTGGTATGGTTACGTATTAAGAAGAAGGATCATGTTACTAGGCAAGTTATGGACGTGAAGTGGATGGGCGTATAGGGAGAGAAAGACAAAGACCGAACAAATGATTGATGGACTATGTGATTGATGATATATTGAAGAAGAGAGTCAGTGTCGAAATACAATAGAGGAGTGATAGATGAGAGTGGAAGAAGAAGCATGTTGCGCCGACCCCAAATAAAACTGAGAACAGATCAAGCGAAAGAAGAAATTAGTGTAGATTTTTATGTATCTTTATATTTATCTGTGTAACCCGGTAAATATTTGATTTATTCTAATTAAATTTATTATATTGAAGATTTATTTATAAAATAAATAAATAATTTTATTTAAAAAATAATTTTAATGAGAAAATATTTAGTATAAACAATTCTAAAGACTAGTCGAGGCGAGTTAAGCGATGTCCCTTTTAAAACGGCGGCGATCAATTTACAGCATGCTGTAATTGGCTGACTTGAGTCTAATGTTCAAAATAGAATTCGAAATAGCACTTTGAATTTGGAAGAACAAGCTCATTGGTTTAAATATTTTTTTTTTCGCATTTGCAGTTTTCGAACTAGTCATTGACGGCAGCGTGATGTAGCATTTAGCTATCCTATTTACATAGTCAATGTAAATAGGATAGCTAAATGCTACATCACGCTGCCGTCAACGACTAGTTCGAAAACTGCAAAGGAGTGACTTAAGAAGTTCTCCGCTGATTAGAGAAATCCACATTCAACGACAGAGCTGGTGAGATGAAGTTAAACTTACCTCTGAAGAAGCGAGCAGCGTAGAACAACTTTGAAACGCTTCCATAATGAGCGGTTGTTAACTACTTAAGACGTAAGTACTTAGGCCTGTTCCCGGGGATTGAGTTTGTATTCGGGAGGCGTACTATCTTGCGTTATTATTGTTCCTTATAGATACAAATATTCTCCACTAAGAGCATTGCAATAAAAACTCACACATCACAGATTTTTATTATCCCACTCTTAATGTCATCCGCCAATACTGGACAAAGAACAAAACTAAACGAAAAACCTCAAAGAATATCCAAACCAATCATCCTTGTACTGCCTCCAGCGTCTTCCTATGAGCTTCACCAAATCCACAAGCCATCGTGGAAATCAACTAATAACGTTTCTGCAATCAGTACATCAAGTAATGTGACCTGCCCACTAATACTTAAGATTCGTATTTGTTCGCGTTATGTCAGTGACCTTAGTTCTGTGGATCACATCTCATCATACAGATAATCTTCGCGCATAGACCTTTTCCTCTCTCCATTACCCAGTCTCAGTGTAAAAGCGAGTAAATTGGCATTATCTACTTATACAATACAAATTGATATTTAAAGTGTTTCCCGAATACCATTGCAAGTTTTCCCTGCTTTAGATAGTAACCCTTTCATCGCCCAAGAGTTGGAAGTAGAACTTATCACGTAAGTATCAGGTTGAATGGGGGTTAAGTTGGTATGATGGCACGTCCCATTCACTTAAACTTTTGGCGAAGTTTAACTCAGTGCTCCTTTGAAGGTGCAAATTTGCCGCGACAGTTATGTTCGAGTTTAGTATTTATTCCGTTATTTCCGTTACGATTCACGATACGTTTGTTTTATTATAAACAATATTGCAATGAAAGAAAAAATGAAACGCGTACTGAGCCAGCATGGTTTACTAAGGTCTAATTACCCCTAAACCTCATAGGATACTTTTTTATTAAGCTACGATACATATAGGGGTGTGACGAGACCAACCCATCTGCCTGTCTTGACGGAAAACTTACTCGGGATCGGTAAGGCCCAGTTTTTTAAACAGAACCAGCGGTGCCTAGACGTCGCCAAAGCCTTAAGCAACAAGCTGGACTGGCTGGACTTCTCCTTAGGAGGAATCGTCAGATTGCCCTCGTTTACGATCCCCAAACTGATTTCAGGTTGGGACCATAGTATTTTTCAGCTGTTTGGCAGTCAGCTAATCTGGTTCTGCGCCACAAACTTAGGGTAATTAGTGACATCTAAACACACGCTCCCTGCTACCCCTCATAGGATACCTAGAGTATATGTTTCCTCGTAATTTAATTGACTAAACTATGATTTTATTTTGGAATTAGATATATTGGAAAGTCCGAATTGAGCCAATATGTGTGATTGGTAACCTGCAGACAACCTAATCCGAAATGAATATATGGCATGTGGTATCATTTTATGGTCAATCTGTCCAATCAAAACTCACAAAAAAGTGTATTTGATTTCTTTTTTATGCAAGAATAATATTAAATTTAATTATAATTAAATAAATCATTTGATCAAACTTACACGTGAAATAAATAGATCTGTGACTTTACAAGAATTACAAGCAAGAATATTTACATCTAAAAATACTAAATTTCCAGTTAAACTCGCGATTTAATAAAGATATGCGGGATTTGTTTCGTTCACAAGTGACGTCGGGCCGATACAGGCCGCTAGCGTGCACGTTAATGATCTCACCTTTCCCTCTCGCTCTAACACATAAGTACCCTATGTTACGCCTCTCTTTGCTCTGTCGGTAGTATAATAAATCTTTGTATTCATTATTATGAAAATGAATCTCTCACTTCTTGTTAAAATCAGAATAAGATATTTAGTTAAGTGGAGATATTGTCGAATTTGTGCATCGAGACAGAAACACGCCGCCAGCTCAGAAAGTTCGTGATCAAATTATTATTACGTCTATGTATCTTTAACAGGCCCTTTGATTCCGAACTTGGTAGATACTTCGACAATTGTTCAAGTCGAGAAGATTATTCGTGAAGTACAATTGACGATAGATCAAGAGTTACACGCGAATTCCGAAAGTCTATCGCTATTTTAAACGCAATAGCTGCGATATTAAGGACAACCTGCAAAGACTGTGTTGATACATGTACATTTTACTGTGTGAAGTGTTAACAGCACACTCATCATGTCTCTCTTTAAACTCAATACTCGTGTGTAGTAGTTATTTGATTTTAAATGAAATATTACCTAAGCGCGAATTGAAGTTTGACACGAATTAGGATTACAACCCCGTCCAACCGTGGGGGGACATTAAGTTTTTTCAAAAATAATAGGAGTACTTCTTATGTGTATTCTGTTGCCTATATAATGGGTTATGTTCCGAGGACTGGAGTGTTGCCGGAAATTGGGAGGTACTGTTACTTTTTTTGTGTAAGTTTTGAAACAACTTAATCGATTTTGGTACATAATGGATAGTTTGAGACATAGGGTAATTTTTGCCGCGGATTATATATTTTTCCTACTGAAAAAAAATATGATAAAACAGCTTAACAGGTTCTGCTGTAATTTGGTGTGGGGATGATTAGACCCGAGGAGGAACATAACATAATTTGTACCGGGGTAAACCCGATATAACGGGCGAAGTTTTGGGTGGACTTACATAAATTCTATGTGACATCTTTAACATAAGCAATGCTCCTTCCATCACTGTATATATTTTAAGTCATAAAACTCTTGTAATTAAGTTCAAATCGGCTCGTCCTAACAGCCCACACTTACCTAAATAAACAATTCGAGAGCCAACAAATTGACCCGGAGTTTGAAATTAAAAAAGTTTCCTGTTACATCGATATTTTTTATTCGAAACACGTGAATTTTTTTGACGTAATTTATATGCTTAGTAGTGTAACGATGCGATTTGGGATGGAGATTCTTCTTGGATATTTTGTTTGATTGAAAAGGTTTGTGTTTCGCGAAAATTCAATAATACACGGGAAGTTTGAAATGTTCGGGTTATGAAACACTTGCCAGGAACAAGCTAGTGTTTGGTTTCATTTGAAACAAACTTGGAATTATTTGCAGGTAAATAGTGCAAAAACAGTTATAATTTTTGTTTGTTCAAGGATCATATAGTTTTTTTTAAATGAGTGTGGATGACGAAATTTGAATCTATGAAGAAGAGTTAAAATTACTCAAAGAAAGCTTTAGTTAAACACGCTGCCCAGTATAAATATACAGGGTGTCCGCCGGAAGAGTTTATACTTTGGATTTCGGTTTCGCCGAGTGGGAAGGCGGTGAGAGTGAAGCGGGGAGAGGGGTATCGTTCGACGCGGCATTTTTGCGGGTTGTTTAGTAGCCATGAGTCAGTGGACAGTAGCGCATCGCGCCTTTGCGGTCGAGGCGTATTTCGCAAACAATAATTCCGTCAATGTGGCTAGACGTAGGTTTTGTTCTCACTTCGATATCCGACGATTAAACGATGGCCCATCGAACCAATTGATTTGGGCGTGGGTAAAGAAGTTTCGAGAAACTGGATCAGTGCAAAATAAGCGTCGAGTTGGACCTTCAACGTCTGTTACTAGTCCTGAAAACGCAGAACTTGTGAGAAGGGAAATTTTGCAGAACCCGCGTAAGTCTATTCGGAAGATTGCAGCATCAACGGGTGTGAAAAAGACTTCAGTTCATAAAATTATTCGTAAACAATTAAAATTCCATCCATACAAGCTTCAAGTTACCCAGCAGTTGAAAGAAGATGATTTCATTAAAAGGAAGAATTATGCTGAAGTCATTCTGGAACGATTTTCCACTCCTACTCGATTATGTAACATCTTTTTTAGCGATGAGGCGCACTTTCATATCGGTGGGTACGTAAATAAACAGAATATGCGATATTGGAGCGCACACAATCGTAAAGAGATCCATGAAAGGCCCCTTCACTGCCCAAAGACTACAGTTTGGTGCGCCATTTCTGGTAATGGGATTATTGGGCCTTATTTTTTCGGTAGAGGTGAAACTGTCAACGCTGAACGTTACTGCGCGATGTTGGACAACTTTTTTATACCGGAGCTGCATCAACATGTCAGTTACAATAATAGGACTCATTTTCAACAGGATGGGGCTACCGCACACACCGCTAGGGTCACAATGACTAAGGTGAGAGAGCTTTTTCCCGGAAAATTAATAAGTCGATTTGGTGACATACCCTGGCCCCCTAGATCTCCCGATCTCAGTCCATGCGACTTTTTTCTGTGGGGATATTTAAAATGTCGCGTATACAGTGATTCGCCATCAACAATACAGGCCCTACAAGCAAATATCGAACGCGAGATTGCGGCTATCAGTCCAGAACTTTGCAAGCGAGTTTTCACCAACATGAAGGAAAGATTGCAAGAATGTGTGCAGCGAGAAGGGCGTCATTTAAGTGGAGTTATCTTTAAAAAATAAAATCCGCGTTATTCTTCTGTAATATGATCAATAAATAACTTTGATAGTACTCATGGTTTATTTTATTTTCATTCTTTAAGTATAAAATCTGCCGGCGGACACCCTGTACATATGTAATTAGAAAAACAAAATTGCTAAAAAGCAGGATCGATCCCGAGCCTCACGAATCTGGCGATCTAAAACCGGTGCCGAGACCTCGGCGCCACCGACGCTCTCTTATACTAGACCAGAGGTTCTCAAACCTTTTTGTGTCGTAGACCCTTCGCCATGTTTTTCGGTTTTGAGTAGGCCCCCTACTTACCTGATATTGAATGCTTACATCCTAAAATTTACAAAAAAATATCGGAAAGTGTGTTTGTTTGTCCGTCTTTCAGGCAAAACGGAGCGACGAATTGACGTGATTTTTACGACATAGGCTACTTTTTATCCCGGAAAAATCGATACATCCCACGGAATGCGCAATAAAGGCTTCGCTCAAAAACTACTGCACAGATTTTCATGCGGTTTTCATCAATAGATAGAGTGATTCTTGAGCAAGGTTTTGCGGTATTTTTTATCTCGGAAAAACGGATAGATCCACGGGAAGCGCAATAAAACCTTCGCGCCATAAACCGAGTTCCGCGCATATCTAGCCGTGGGCAAAAGCTATGACCCTTAACCCTCTAGGCCTCTATAGACCCAATCCCAAAATCCACGCGGGCGAAGCCGCGGGCAGAAAGCTAGTAAACATATATAATACATTTTTAACTTTTATAAATAATGCATGTGTATGTAGAGATCCATTATCGTGGATAACTTTTATAAATAATGCATGTGTATGTAGAGATCCATTATCGTGGATCCCCATTTTCATTTCATGGACCCCCAAATTTTTGTTCCCAAATTGGTCTATATCAACCCCTAGGGGTCGATATAGACCAATTTGGGAACTAGACCTTACTAGACCTTAATACACACGCTTACATAAATCTTGAAAATTTCTGCTCATCTGTTTTTATTATTTGTGCGTTTATTCTGTAGTTCAGTTGTAACTGTTTTTTATTTACGCAAACAGTATATGTTTAAAAGAGAAATCTTTTAATTGGCCAGCAAAATATTAACGCAACATAGTTGTAAAGATAATTCGTATTTATGTCAATGAAATGAAAATCAAATAAAATGCCTGTACTTTCGTTCAAATCTATTTTAACTCATATTACGTGATAGAACGATAAGGATCGAAATATAACTCTTAACAAGATTATTAGTAAGGTGATCATAAAATCTGAATTTTGTCGGAATATGTCTCTTTATATCAAATTTATTTCTTGTGAGTAGTTTCATTTTAAATAAGTATTTCATTTTAAATAAGTATTTCATTTCTTAAGTATTCATTTCTTGCTGAAGGTACATTAATGTAAACTTGTTTTAATCACTATTTTTAAAAAGTCTTATTTTATCTCACACTGGTAACGTCAGGTTACTTATTATTGGTAAAGGCTATTTAAAACAAAACTGTAAAACGAAATGATGATAAAAAACGTAAATGAACAAACAGGCAAATAAATCTAAAGCGTTTCTTCTAGCTGCATATTTGTATTGGGGTGAGGTCAGGTCCAAATCCACATTAATCCTCTGACCCCATGTGGTCCATTGGGGTCTTAGATCTAATAATACACGAATAGTCCCCCAGAGGGCGATGAATGTCAGCCATTAGTAAACATTGCACGTTCTGTAGCCCATATGTTAGCAAATGAATTTAATAGGAAAATTCTGACGTTATGTTAACAGCCTATTAGTAATAAATTCGAGTATACAAAAAATGTATTTTGTTAGCTTTTTATTTATATTCAATAAATAAATTAATAATAATAATAAATAAATCAAATCAAAATAATATTTATTCAACATAGACCTTTACAGGCACTTATTGACGTCAACAAACAAAACAAAATAAAAGCTTAAATAATAAAAAAAAAAACAAAAACCTTGTCCGTACGTACGAATAAGGAAAAAAAAAAAAGAAAAAATATATTGACTCGACACCTGTTCGGAAATTGGGAGAGCCTTCTCGAGAAGAACAGGCAAGAAACTCTGAAGGTCTATTTTTTATCTCCTCTTTTCAATGTTAATAATTATAATAATATAATATAAAAATATTTCTTACACTCACACCAATTAGCCCAAAGTAAGCACTGTAAGGATTGTGTTATGGGATCTAGGGTTTTTTTCCTGAGAGGCTGGGAATCCTCACTAAGGAGCACGAAATACCCCCGCAACGGCAAGTCTCTCCACGCGGCCAGAGCAGTCTGACCACGTAACCTACCAACTAAACTCAGCGGTAGCCTTGGCTATATGGGCCTTACGGCTTGAATGGAAGATGGTTTGCCGCACCCTCAGGAGAGGGTACATATGCGCTTGAAAAGGCACGGTACCCCAAAGTGGTTCCGGCCTGTATGGATGGATGGGGATCTATGATAACGGATAGACATATATATATATATATTAACAACCAAAGGTACAAATTCTCGCAATCATCACACAAACTTCTGCCCCCACCGGGACACGAACCCAGATCTTAGAGATGGTGACACCTTGAAACTGGTGTACCAACCACCCGACTACGGACACCAAAATTAATTTATTTACCCCTTGCATGTTTTCCAGGGAAATAAAATAATGGATATAAGGCAATATTCTGTATAATTTAATGTACCGTTGCCAGTACGTGTTAAGTAGAGAAGCCACAAACAATTCAACACTGCCAATTATATTATAACATTTTCCATGAGCGAACCATTTAATTTTTAACTTCCTATAATTGGTATAATTACGCGTGGTCACACCAGTCCTCGCGGCATCGCACAAAAACAATATTTACGACGTAAGAATAAAGTACGTGTTCGCTTGCATATACATTTGTGCAGATTCGACTTTCACCCGTCATGTCAAGATTAATATCGCCTTTTACGTTTGTCTGTTGTCTTCCGATATCTATACAAGTTTAGCAAATAAACGAACTAATTAAAAAAGAGATTATAGAACAAATTGTATAAGTCAATTGTGAATTGAATAATCGTTCTGATGTTTGGAAGTTGATAGTATTTCAATTATCATCAAATTGGCACGTCCAAAAGGTGTATATCACGGCTGCTTAAAATCAAAATAGTAACTCCTTCCAACAAAATTGTTCAGGAGAGCAAAAAAACGGGTCGGCTACTTTGATTCGTTAGCCCGACGAAACCAGTGGGCGTACTCTTAAAAACGATATTCGATATATCGTGGACTTCGTCGTGTCGTATCCTACTCTTAGTTACTATCGTTTAAAACATTTCAACGGACGATCGAACGAACGATATTAATTTTGACATAAGAAAGCCTCAAATGACAACGATGAATTGAATTTGACAGACAAACATTCGCAAAATAAACGTCAAATTTGCGAAAAGTAATACGATACGGTTTGAGGTGTCGTTGTAATTATCGTGAATTTGACGTTTATTTTGCGAATGTTCGTCTGTCAAATTCTATTTATCGTTGTCATTTGAGGCTTTCTTATGTCAAAATTAATATCGTTCGTTCGATCGTCCGTTGAAATGTTTTAAGCGATAGTGACTAAGAGTAGGATACGACGCGACGAAGTCCACGATATATCGAATATCGTTTTTAAGAGTACGCCCCCTGAAGAGATAACGATTTGGGTGTTTGACGAAAAGTCGTGCTATATGGTTGACATTTACTTTGTAATACTCGTTATCTTTTTGGAGTATAGTTACATAAAAATCACTCATACTTTATTTATTTCGTGAATTTACCCAAATATAACTATAAAAACAGTATTAAAACTTAGTAAGTCTGCTTTACTAGGTTATTTGGATATTTATTTGTTATTTTTACTTTGCGCCAAATTCAACACATAGCAAGTTGGTATTTCAAATTCATAACTTAGTAAGTCGCTTGAGATGCTAGGGTTTAAAATTTGTATTCTGACATACTAAGTTTAGAATTTGTACTTCAAAGCAATTCTCGTAATCATGGCAAATTGCTTAGACTTGCTAAATATATAATATATTAAAAACTAGCGACCCGCCCAGGCTTCGCACGGGTGCAGTGAAAAAATGGTTATGGTGGGTTATCCCTAAGAGATAGACATATACCATCGCGGACTACAATACTGTAGTACATTATTTTGGTCTATCTCGTAGGGTTCAGCCAGCGTTTGCAATATAAGCGCAAAAAAACGTGCTTATTTACGACATCACATTAGAAACCTTTAAATTTATCAGTGTTTCTCTACTATATTATGCATTTATTATACATACAAACCTTCCTTAAGAATCACTCTATCTATTAAAAAAAACCGCGTCAAAATCCGTTGCGTAGTTTTAAAGATCTAAGCATACATACGGACATACAGCGAAAGCGACTTTGTTTTACACTATGTATTGATTACATATGAAAATGGGTGTTTTAAGGTCCACATAGTTTCGGTACTACCTAGTAAGTCGGAAAATGCCAAAAACTGTCTTTTTTTTCATATTAGGTGTTCCTAGGTTTTGAATTTGAGCAGCCGATCATAAGAGCACATAATGGACCATTTTCGTAATACACACTCTGCGCAGTGCCCAATCAAAGACTAGGGCTGCCATCACCGAAATTGCCGACGCCGCATAATCATCATCTTTATTATAATAAACTTAAGAATCACTTAAGAATACTAAAAATCTAAATCAAAATAATATATTACAAATATAGATCTTTAAATCTGATCTGATGAGATCTGTCTAAATTAGGCAAATATTTAGCTGAGCCTTGACGTTTTGCTTTTTACAGCATACATATAATTAGGGTGTTTGATTGTATGTTTGTTTTTTCTCAATTATTACTATTGTTTTAGTAGATATTTATGTGTATTTTGTAGAAAATAATAGACACTTTATCTATCTATCTACTCTTTAATTGTCCGGAAATTGGGAGTCTTCCAGAAAAGAACACGCAAGAAACCGAAGGTCTAATTTTTTATCTTCTCTTTCCAAAATCATAAAATAATACAATTACATTTATATACACACCAACAAAATAAACATATAGGATATACATATGTCCGGGCAAAAACATTTGTTTTAATTAGAGCATTATTAACAAGTGCTTTAAATTTAATAAAAGACGAAACAATAACATTTTCTGGCACTGCGGTGTACACACACAGTTCCCCGTGAACCAAACATGAACGTTGGAATGGCAAGTTTATTTTTATTTCTCGTTTTTGACGTAAAACGTCTTTAAAATCGCGCCGAAACATACGGGTACCAGGTTTAAAAAGTGGACCGTAACGAAAAGGTCTATATTATCGTACCTTAATAATTAAACAACTATTACTCTTAGAAACAAAAATGTGGTGTGAATATTTCACTTATATAGTCAGCTCGCTGTTGTGACATTGAGTTTTTTATTAAAATACTTAAAACACCGACAATCTTCACGTTAAAACCAACGGCCGTGTGCCCCGGCACAGCCCCAGCTGATTTTTAAATGGTTTTGCTCTTTACACTGCATTTCCAACATAAAATTAATATCGTGTGATTATCTTAAATAGGATACGTCCAGGATCGACAACATATAATTGATTGAATCGAGTAATAACGACATATTGCACGCAGCTGGAAAGAATAAATCATTTTATCGATAGAATTGGGGTCGATCTATTTGCCGGACGGTAATGTTGCATAATGCTGTTATTTATTGGGGTGTCAAAATTATGTATAACGTTCAATGCCCACATTTTTATATGCAACGCATGCCTTTTGTTAAATTCTGAAACTTACTGAAAGCTACAGAATGAAAAAGACAGGGCCCGATCTAGTTATTTAGCCGCTTAGGCCAAAGATCATTTTCCCCGCCCTTTACATACAGAAAACCATATAAGCCATAAGCTAGTTTTTTTAGGATGCTAAGTATACAAGTACCTTTTTTTTTTTTTTTTGTTTCCCTGAGGAAAATGCATTAAATTGCATACCCCGGCTGTGGCGAGCCGGCGGTTATGTGGGGCTCTCCTCCCCAGAAGGGGGAGGCCTACCCACTAAAAACCTCAGGGATGGCCTTCCTCAGGCATGTAGGGAGCCCCCGGGAACATCAAGCAACTTCCAGGAACCCCCAGCCTCCGCTCCCCTGCCTAGAGGGGAGTCCTCCTCGGGGGAGGCTACACTACCTCCCCCGGTCTCCTCCACCGACGACGCCCCCTGGCCACGGAAGGGGCGTGGTCCATCCCGGGTCGCCGAAGCAGTCGCGATTTCCTCGCGCCCGCCGGCGACCCGCGACGGCGCCGCAGCTGTGCTACCGAGCCCGGCGCCGCCTTCTTCGAGCGGGATCGGCCATCTCCCGACCCCGCTCGGCAGCCTCCTTCTGGAGCATCACTGCTTCACAGAAGGAGGCCACAGCCCTGCAACCTCCCTCGTCCGCCAGCATTGCAAGTATACAAGTACCTACATAAAATACGTGATACTGTTTGCGGATCCTTAAGTACTCTTTCTTTCGAACTAAAATAACTCATTTAAGTAAAATCTTAAATATTTCCACTATCCAACCTGAAGTAGGTTGGAAGGTGGCGAATAAAATTCTCAAACTTGGTTGGTAGGTAGATGGTTAATGGCTAGGTTGGCCATAATAAATAATATTTTTGTTTTGTACCGGACATATACATACCTATCAGATTTGTTTAATGCGATATGGCTCTTGTGACGGAAATATATATTTGTTAGTTGATTTAACTTGTTTCGGAGATTGGATTCAGACTGTGTATCTGAAGCCGGCTTCCAAGTCCAACTGAAGACTCTGTAATGACACAGGGAGAAAAAAAAATTGCTCTTGCTGGTTCTTTCCAGTACAAGGTCTCCCGCCGTAGACTTGTGAACCAATGGCGTAGCATCTTTGACATTCAAAAGTGATTGTAAAATCCTATTTGAAGAATAAATTTTTGATTTGATTTGATTTGGCCATTAGCCTGATCAGAAGTTAACCCTGAGAGAAGAATTCAACCCCTGAACTCTCGATTAACATCCGATTGCATCTACCTCTTATATACATATATTTTTATTCTCTTATTTTTAATACGTTATCATAAAGTTTATCTCATATATTACATGTATTATTTAGTTATTTCTATTATATGTACTGAGGTCACTATTAAAACAGATAAGTGTTATTATTGACGTTGTGATCTGGCAGACTAGAATATATCGTGTGTTATAATTCCGTTTATTGTTTTTTGTTATTTCACTTTATATATATACTAGCGACCCGCCCCGGCTTCGCACGGGTGCAGTGAAAAAATGGTTATGGTGGGTTATCCCTAAGAGATAGACAAATACCATCGCGGACTTTTTTGTGGATTTTTGTAAGTTGTACAATACTGTAGTACATTATTTTGTCTATCTCGTAGGGTTCAGCCAGCATTTGCAATATAAGCGCAAAAAAACGTGCTTATTTACGACATCACATTAGAAACCTTTAAATTTATCAGTGTTTCTCTACTATATTATGCATTTATTATACACACAAACCTTCCTTAAGAATCACTCTATCTATTAAAAAAACCGCGTCAAAATCCGTTGCGTAGTTTTAAAGATCTAAGCATACATACGGACATACAGCGAAAGCGACTTTGTTTATATACTATGTATTGATATATATTTCCCACGGGGGATGGTAGTGAATCCTCATAGGGGGCGCGCCACCACAGTGGCCGTCTTAACAACCCCCTGGTGCTCGGACGACCTTGCACCGGATACCACCCGCGCCCGGTCTACGGCGGGTGGTTATGTTGGACTCTAGCAGAAGACCAGCCTACCAACTATACACTACCTACTGCCTTTGGTCGGACAAAGGCCTGGGACCTTATCGGCTTTGAACTAAAGCTCCCGCCCTCCAGAGCGTCCCTCGTTCCAGAGAACCTCCCTTCATTAATTATTAAAGTTGTTTTTTTTTAATACCTACCAATATTGTAAGGCAAAGTGATCTGTATCAATAATCTATTGTGCTTATATAGTTTTATATATTACTAGCGGCCCGTCCCGGCTTCGCACGGCTAGACATTAATTTTCGCAGCGTATGCGATGAAGAGATTTTATGGCAATTTTTTTTACACCATCGGTTGGTTTTAATAAGAATTTCTAAAGATTTCTATAGTAATCTAGTACTAAATATAGCCTATGTTACTCAGTATTATTATTGTTTCTTTTATATTTTACCCCACTTAGGCCCCACCAGAATACAAGCGCTGCCACACATTAGTCTGTTGCAGCTTATCATTTGTCATATGTAAAATCGGTTCTATTTTATACCCGTGCTTGTGGTCAATAAATTTTGTCTATTCAATTCTACCCAGAATTGCTTTGATGTCATGCAATAGGCGTTCTATGATTTTATTCTAAAAAAACACACCATATAGCTTTGTGATTTTGGTTCACTATATACTTTGACAAATTAGTATTTTGCTAAACTTTGGCATTAACTGGAGCGTCGCATCATGGCGCTGTGGTCTCGACACTGGTTAAGGAATCGGATGATTCGGAGGCCGATCGATTCTGCCATAGACCAATGTGTTTTTCGAGTTCCATATGTATCAGTTATCTATCTGACGCACCAAAGATGAAGGAAAACATCGTGATAGTCTGCATACCTGCAAAAAAAATCTAATATGTATGTAGTAAGCCCCCTACTAAACTAAACCCCCATCGCCCCAGTAATCGTGCCCCCCTCCCCATAACTATCCAGACCGAATTTCACTAGAATGCCTTACAATCAACAAGGCTAAAATAATATATAAGTGGGTCTAAAGTTGTTTAAACTTGCAACGTAAATCACAAATATTTAACGAACTCTAAGTAACACAACACGAATCTATGAACAAACTAACAAATTTCCCAAAAGAAATCAGATATGTACGTACTTTCGACATGTTATCGAAATAACGGTACATTAATAATTTTGTGTTTGCTTGTATTGAATTTCTTCACGGACATCTGTCCTTACGATTCTTTTATGCGTACTCGGTTTTGTAATGGCCAATTTCGCACCTACCTTAGCGATAGTTCACGACGATTGTGTATAGTTGCATCTGCTCACCACGCGCGCTTAAAGATAACAGTGTGTAAGAAACAGCGCTATACGACATGCCGCCATCTCGCTTTAACCGCGTTTCAACATGTTTTTATGTAGTAGGCGAACAATGCAGGCAGCTGCTTAGGGCTGTCACGCTTCATTTTTTTTCTATAATAGTAATCTTATCTCTGCGCTTTTGTGTTTCTTGGATCGTTAAGTGAGCTTCTTGAATAGTTCCGAATGTTATTCAATTTTAAAATGGGACAGCAAATTGTTACGTACACGCCGAGTTTGTAAATGAATATAATTTTATGGTATTTGTGTCTGCGTCCTTCACCTTTATATCTGCTGTCTCTTTCTAAGATTGTGGTCATAAGCTCTGTAGAAAAGGACTACACCCGGCTTTAATGACAACAATACTTGGGTTTAATTTTATTGATTTAATAGTTACGTTGCCAAATACTACATTAAATACTACATTAAATAACATAATGACTTATAACTTTTATAGATATAACGTGAACTTGTTTAAACTTGAAAAGGAAGTTGGGTTCAGACTATTTATCTAAGTTGAGCTTCTAAATTGACGACTCTGTAAAATTATAGAGAGAAAAACAAATAGCCCTTGTCGATTATTTCTAGTGCTATGTTCCTCATCGTAAATTTGTGAACCAATGGCGTAGCATTTTCTACCTGCAAAATTGATTGTAATATTTCTATTTGAAGAATACATTTTTGATGTTGATTTTTTGGTGTGCATTTCAATTTTTTTAGGGTTCCGTACCTCAAAAGGAAAAAACGGAACCCTTATAGGATCACTTTGTTGTCCGTCTGTCCGTCCGTCTGTCAAGACCCTTTTTCTCAGGAACGCGTGGAGGTATGAAGCTGAAATTTATATCATTTACTCAGGTCTACTGTCCCTTGAAGCTGTGAAAAAATCAAACTTCTATGCCAACGCAATCAAAAGATACAGCCGTTTATGCCGCAAATTTTCGACACTTGCAAGGGAATCAAAACCTACAGGGTGCTTCCCGTGAACTCAGAATCTTGAAATTTGGTACGAAGCAACGTCTTATAGCATAGATAAAGGAAAAATTACGAAAACCATAAATTTTTAGTTACATCACATAATATTTATTTTTTTAATAATTTTAAACTTACTACCTATTTCCTCATAAACGCGTAGAGGTATTAAATTGAAATTCATACCAAATACTCAGGTCTATATACTTTTAAGCTGTAACAAAATCAAACTTCTATGTCAACGCAATCAAAAGAAACAGCAATTTAAGCTGCATATTTTGAAACTCGCAAGTACTCGCAAGGGAATCAAAACCTAAAGGGTACTTCCAGTTGACCTAGAATCTTGAAATTTGGCATGAAGCAACGTTTTATAGCACACATAAAGGAAAAATTCCGAAAACCTTAAATTTTTAGTTACATTACAAAATATATATTTTTTAATAAATATAAACTTATTACTTCTTTCCTCATGAACGCGTAGAGTAATGTTATGAATTTCATTTTGCAATAAAAATACCATAGTTATGACTCGATTTTCGTAATGAACGAACTTTGTAAACCTTGCAGGTTTGTACGGAACCCTCGGTGCGCGAGTCCGACTCGCACTTGGCCGGTTTTTTTTTTTCATTGATTCGTAGTGTTAATATCGATATAACATTTCTTGTTCTGGTTTAAACGTTTAATAACATTTTTGTGTAAACAAATGACACTTCCAGCGGAAGTGAATCAAATTATCTACTGAACAAGTTCTTGAGAATATTTTGTGCCTATAACCAAGTTGTGACATAATTAAAGTTATTTTCATCAATCATAGATATACATTTCATCGTGTAATCGATGTTATGTAGTAGTTTAACATTTAACGCTGGGTCAGTGCCAAAAATAATATATTTTTATTGTACACCTGACATCCTTAGCTCGCGATCTCTCGTCCGTTCTATTACCCAAACACCTGTCTGTCACCACACATTCACAGCAGAAAAACAATACAGTTCCATCTCCACTGAATCAATTGCATGTTACCCGTCCGAGATTTTCAATGTTACCCGACCATTGTGACTAAATATTTCAATCTACTCGATTGCTTTAAAAAAATGAAACAGTCACCACAGCACATGCCGTTTTGTACAGTACGTGATTCGTTTTGAAAGATATGTAGTTTTATTATGTTGATTGGGTATGTGTTTACTTTTATATCTCATGCTACTTGTACATGCAATTGTCACAAATCAATTTAAATAACAATTGTAGTACAAGTAAAATTGATACTCATAAAAACTGACCCGCTTTGCAGGTAGGTACATACCTAAATTATAGATTTAGTGAATTATAGAATTATAGGCCTAGCTTCCGCAACTTACATTATAAGGCATTCCGAAGCTTTTATTATTATTTCATGATTAATATTAATTTTATTATTAACATCCACTTTAATGCACGCTCATCAGTTACACTAGACTTTATTTTTTAACGTTGGGAAATATCTAACGCCTATATTGAGTTTTGGGAAAGCACGAGGAATGTCGAACTTCTGAACTGAAAGTCGGCCAAAGCCCGTGGCCTACCGACTAAAACCCAAGAATATTCCTGACAGACACAACCTCACCGCCACGTCTCCTTCATCGAAATACATCGCTGCTGGAAAAGGAAAATGGGTCTCGGCGGTTTCTGCCCCTCTCAACCAGACTGACGTACAGCCTGGTGACAAACAGACAGACAGACATAGGGAGTCTTAATATTACAGTCCCATTTTACCTTTAAATAGGGTGCCAGTTTAGAATTTAAAATATCATAAATAGAATTTATGTATCGTGTTTTTCATATTAAATTACATAACTAGGCATTCGTTATAGCAACATCGAAAGATATTTCCCACAAAATTGATTTACCGGGCATCGACCGCGTGATATTACAAATAAACGTACAAAAAATATACACATTAAGCCCTTGTACCGAAAACAGCACAAAAACATTCGCCATATGTTGCTTGCGCGGAATTATCTATGGTCCGATGGCCATAGACAGGTCGACCAAATCTCACAATCAAATCTCATCCCCGTGAAGAATATTTAAGGTCTAAAATGCAATAACTACAACAAACAGTTGCGTGTTTCGATAATATTTGAAGAAATTCTGTTGCTATTGTGATTTTTATCTTTAATTAAATTAAGTAGTCGTTATTGCCGCATAGAAAGGAACAAATAACGCAATACTCTCTGTAGTTCAGTGTTGTTATTATATAGAAAATATAATGTTTAGTTAATCTAAGTTTAACTCGTGGAGAGTTTTTGTCCGGAAATGTCCGCATTAATATTACAAATAATTTTAGACTTCAACATATTAATCATAAAGTTTAAAGTAGATTGAATAAATTGTACATTTTGTGATGACCGGGTGGTACAGTAAAGTACAAATAGCAACATATACATACATACACTCACGCCTATTTCCCATGGGGTTAGGCAGAGATTACGTCTTTCCATTTGCTACGGTCTTTACATATCTCTTTCGCTTCATCTACTTTCATAACATTCCTCATACATGCTCGACGATTGCGGGTACTTCTGTCCTGACCTTTTTTGAGGACACTTTCGAATTGTTCGAAATATGTTCGCCTAGGTCTTCCTCGTCCCGTATCTCCACTCACTCCAGCTTCATAAATCATTTTGGTCAGTCTACTTTCATCCATCCGTTCCACATGCCCAAACCACCCAAGCATCCCTTTAGAACAACAGATTAGGCATAAACTACAAAAATGGGCTCTATTACGAATAACGTAAGAGACTCAAGATGGACACATATCCTAACTTGAAGTGTTGCTGTGTCAATCATAAGTCACCATAGATTGCAGGCTCCCCTGCCACAATCGTATCCCAAAATAACTATCGAAATAGAATCACATCCCGTTTTTTCTATCATCAACATTACTACATATAATTCAAAATTAGTTGTTATCTCATTTCATTTTTTCAAATTCATCCATTATCCAATGATAATTTTCTATGTTATACAGGGCAAACGAACAAAAACGTCTGCAAATCAAATTAAAATTAACTTTATAAAATACAAATATGACTTTATAGAAAGCTCTTTTGAATCGACCAAATTTTGTTTTCCTACCACCCATTAGCTTTATCAAAAGTAATAACAACAGAATAAATTATGTCCTTACCATACAACGTACATATGTGTTTACAATTTATACGGGAAAACAAATATGTACACTTTAGAATGTAGTGTCTTTAAATCAACACCAAGCATTGGCGTCATTTAAATAATCATTCACTTTGTCCATTACTCGTTAGTGTCTTTTTAACACCTTGAAATTATGAAAAGGCAATAGGCTTGTATCCACTATGAATAAATCTGATGCATTAGGTTGCATAACTATTAAGATGATCATTTAATTATGAAAAAACAAAGTTTTATAAAACAATACCTTTTGATTATTTATATTTTTATAAAATAAAATTGCACAAAATAAGCCATAAGTCACGTGACAGCAAAACACCACTTAAAAAGTGTTACGTCACGCCGTGCGAAACGTCAAAGTCAAAATGGCATTCCCAAGTGTCTTGTGGAAGTGCGAAAAAGAATGGGCATCATTCCTTCTCGCGAGTGTTAGCCACTTTTTACGTATCTGCTGATTGTTTGGCACGTATATAAATATTTTTTTTTGGTGTTTTTATACTTGTGCTTGTACACTGGGGCACTATGCAGTACTTGTAATACGATGAATCCATTTTTTATTAAAATAACTACATAATACCTAATATTCCGATACAAAAACAGCTGTGTTTTGCACGGCGTGACGTCATTCAAGACGCCATGACAGTCATGAGCGTTTTTGATGACTAATGTCAAATATTTAATTAAATGCAAAATTATTCTTATAAATAAGCATTTTTTTTCAAAAATAATAATTATTTTGTATAGAATAGGCATCAAGGTATATTAGTATCTAACTACTGAAATTTAGGCAACAAACCTATTCAGCTACACTATGTGGAATCTTGTTCTAAAAATTTATACATTTCCCCATAGCCGAACCTCTAAATTTTCGTAGCCTGTATGTTGGAACGGCAGTGCTGTGGTCTCTGCACTGTCCTACGAATTGGATGATTCGCGGAGCCCGGGGTCAATCCTGTCATGTACAAATGTGTTTTTCGTTTTTACAATTGGGTAGATGAAAATTTTATTTACTCTATACATAATAACAGTTCTCTTTAGATGAGAAATATTATAGACGTAACGACGTATCTGCGATTATTACTTTTGAAGATACAGCGCCATGTTTGCGGCGCTGTCGCGGATCGCTCAGAAACGCTCCATACAAAGTACACTGCATTCGTGACGTCATAATTTACTGAAGTCGCCTAATTTATATGAGCGTATAAACAAAATTGCTAATAACTTTGTTATTTTTACGTTTATAGATATACTTTCTATATTAAATAATGTTACATTTAATGTGAGGTAGTTAGAGAGGTATTCGTTTCATTAGAATTTTGTAAAAAATATGAATACAATATTTAAAGTAAATTTTTTATATTGACTTATGTTATAGTCATCAACCCTATTCCATATGTACATTTATCCGACACTCCTACGGTGAAGAAAAATATCATGAAGCAACCTGCAGACACCTGCAAAGAAACTTACAAGACGTATGTAGTCGACCAATCCGCCCTGGGCCAGCGTGGTTGACTAAGGCCTAATCGCCTTAAATGTTCTAGGGAATGCCCGTGCCCCTCGGTGGGTACGTATATAAGCTGTGATGATTAATTGTTCAGACTAATTCCTGCTGCTAGTTTCCGTCACCGTTCTACGCGACACAACATTCATCCTCATCATCTAGACGCTTGGCAGTCCACCACAGCGCGTTTTTCTAGGAATTTTCAGCCACACACTACTAAACTGTGGAATGAATCGTCGCCTGCAGTATTTCCGAACCGATGCGATATCGAAACCTTCAAAAAAGGAGCATATTCCCATTTAAAAGGCCGGCAACGCATCTGCGACTTCTCTGGTGTTGCGTGTCTGTGCAGCGGTTATTGCTTACCATCAGGTGATCCGTTTGCTCGTTTGCTGCCCTATCCTATATAAAAAAAGTCACGGTGATTTACCGACTTTACTGATCAGTGAACTGTCAAGAACGAACTACGTTCCAAAGTATTCTATATCGTTCCGTGTCACCGCAATAACGTATTCAGGCCGCGCCGCGCGTATTTTCTGCTTTTGTGCGATCACGGGGATTTTGACTCCGATTCCGGCGCAGACAAAATACATCAAAGTTAACTAAACGATAATACTGTGAAAGTCTTCCCATCATAGTCGTGACAACAACCTGCATATACATGAAGATTGTATTCAGTTAACTGTACTTTTGCAAATTTTGCAATTAGATTATGTACTTGAGACCCAAAATAAGATTAGAAAATAAGAGAACCTACACACATATACTCAAACCTCTTTCCCATGGGGTTAGTTTTAAACTGGCTACGATCCAAACATACTTCTCTCTTTCTTGACTTTCATTAATGAATCAAATGAGGGTATCATGCACGCTCAAGGTCAACAGTACTCGTAACCGACGTTACGAGTACTTTTATTATCTTGCGTATATCACTTATTCTTTCCAAGTATGTTTAGGTCGTTCCCTACCAACTAGACCATTCATATTTGGCTCATAAATTTCATTAATATGTCGACTTTCTCTATTGTTTATGCGTGTCCAAGCCTACATTTTTTGGCAGACCTTACATTTCCTTTATCACACAATTACGCAATTTATACTTCATCGTCACTCCAGCCATATTTCTCTAAGCTCTCATTTCTACTCTTTTAATCTTGCTTTATCCTTCGGTACAATACATAAGCGTAGGGAGCAGCGTACCTCCATGTACAGTCAGACTACAAAGGTTTGACTGTCAATGAAGTCATTTTAAGCACCACTCAATTTGTTTCCTGCTATTACTCTTATGTCAGACTCAAACTTACCATCTCTTGTAAAATGAGATCCCAGAAACACAATCTCTTTCACTTATATTTTGACATCTTTTCGTGCCTTTCAAATATCATCAAAATGCAGTTAAACAAGGAAGTTAAACTCAGAAAAGCATATCATGATAAGAGCTACCGATGTGACAATATTACGATTATTTTACACAATGTCACTGAAACGACAGGTAACGAAAAAGGAACGACTTTGCACGCGTCTAGTTCCGTTTAGAACGCCAGAGCCAAGTTAAGAGCAGTACTGACACAAAAAGACGAAATCTCTTAGCATTCCAAGGATTAACCGTGCAAAGGGCAGGGCGTAGGGTTGCCAAATACAGGCATTTCATAACTGGAACAATTTAATGTTCAGTTCCGTTTCGAACCTACGCTCGAATGCATTTATAGATCGACTTACAGTTACAAATTAGTAGTAAATAGTAATAGCCATAATACTTATGACTAATATATATAAGTTAACTATAAGTAATAATACTTATGTTCTAGTCCATGGTGAAGGGAAATCTGTTAATTTTATTTATTTTAAACATGTGTTAAAACCTTAATTATTATACGCGGTCATTGTAATGTAAATATGCAATTCTACTTCTCATGCTTGAGCTTGCTTGCTTATACTATGATGATAGATTGCGGATTTGACTACTATCTCTGTTTTTCGTTTCGTTTCGTTTATCGTTATTTCTTGAAGATATTTGATATTGCTGACAACACATGTGTCGCCATTTTTTTGCTTTATTTCTTTATATAATGTCAATGGTGTACTATGTGGTGTAAAGTTAAAATGAAATGAACTTTTATTTTCTTTCTTTCACTAAAGATCAAAGTAAAACGGAGGCCAAAAGATTATTTGTCGTATGTAATAAAAAATCCGTAATTTCGTAAATTGTAAAATCTAATCATGTCAGTAAATTGATTATTACAACACCTTTTATAAAATTATAAATACGTGTGTTCAGTAAATAGTTTTCAGTAGCCAATGTTGTCTGGTCCGGTCCAGCCATCCGGCGACCGCAGCCGTTAATTAGCCAAATCCGCTAGATCCGGCTCGAGCATTAGTCACCGAAACTTGTGATCGCCACGATGGATTAATTTGAAGAGTGAAGGTCTTCGGAATATACTGATGTTATGTAAAATAATGTGAGTTTATTATTATTTCACAAATATTGGATGAAAAATCAAGTAGGAATTAGTTGTTTTTATTTCATAACAATACTTAAACAAGATTCTGTTTATTTATTGTTCTTCATCCTATCTTTTGGGGTGAGAGAGATCGCTCTAAGCTAGCAGACGCTGTGGTTGTGGAAAGTGTTCGTAAGAGTCCTCATGACCTTGTTCGGCAGCAACTCGTGGCTTCTCAGCGTGTCCTCGTCCTCGTCTGTCCAGCGTGTGCTCGTGCCAGAGCGCGGTTTTGAGTAGCCTCGAGCTTTAATTGACACTAAGCCTTGAATTTTCGAGGAGTGTACGGAACAACTTCGCGTCTTTCCCGAGACGCGAGGTATGCGGTAATGCATTTCTCTCCACATTAAAAAAAGTTTTTTCCTGCTTTTCCCAATTATGTTTCCTAATTATGTAATATTTTTTTGTGAAATAACTGCAAATTTGCGGTTTTCCTTTACTTGTGCTACATGACATTGCTTCTTGTCAAATTTCATGATTCTAGGTCAACGGAAAGTACCCATAGGTTTTGATTTTGTTGCAAATATCAAAATATGCAATATAAATGGAACAAAACGGTCACATCTTTTAATTGCGTTAAAAAAAGGAATTATACAAAAAAATCAATAATGTTTAATTTGTCAATGATATTCTAAAGTCTAAATTTATTGATGTCCAAAACATTAGCAGACTACTGAAATCCTTAAGCACCGTACTGCAGCCAACCGCAAAACCACACGACGCCCGCATGAGATGTTTCCTACTGCGGGCTCTAATTACTGAGGCGGTGCCAGCCCTGACTCGTGTATTCAGTTCTTGCAGTGCAGTGCAGTTGCAGTCTCTCAATCTGACTCTAAGAGTCATCGACGGCTATACTACATACAACAATCATATGTATGTAATTAATATCAATTAGTTAAATATTGTTTATATATTTAATTTAATTTTTATGTTAAACATAAAAAAAAAACAAATTGGTTGCTGTTTATGGTGTCTGTTTTTTTAAATCTGTGGATAACGTTGTTGGTTGCAGTATTGGCATGCATAGATATAGTAAACTAAATTATACGTTATATACTGTAACTGTTTGTTATCTCTCAATAAATAAATAAACAATAATACATAATTAAAAAAAGCAATAATGAGGAACAATGTAAGTTAAAGGTCATTGTTCAATTTTGGCCTAAGAACCGATGTGAATATAAATTATACTATAATTTTTATTTATTTTTATATTATTTGAAACATATTTTAGTATTCCACGGACACTTCAAATAAATAAATTCCAAAAAAAAGTTGGGTCACAATTATTGATGCCGTATAAAATGTTTTCCGTCAGCCAGTGCTGCCAGTTTCGGAAGTTTTCGCGATTTCGGTAAATACGGATCGAATTGAAAACCTCCTCCTTTTTGAAGTCGGTTATTAAAATTAGTTGATAACACTTTATTCATTTAAATACCTAAATTGACTAGCTAGAAAAAAACTAGTATTATATATTTTTTAATCGAAATCGCGAATTTCTAGCTTGGCATTCGAGTATTATAGTTTATTTTTGATTGCTTTGCGACTATCGTTTCTTTTGTGATTTTCTATGCGTTTCATGGTTTTATTCTAACAACTTTGGCTTGATTACGGACTCCGATTACATTGCGTAGGTACTTGGTAGACTCGGATGTGTGTAAAGGACTGGATTTTGTAAAATGATAATTGGCAAAGAATTATCTTAAACTTGATTAGTATATTATACTATCTCTTTTCCTAGTATCTAGTAGAGTAGTCCTTTCCTAGTTCTAGAAGAGAACATATATAGCTGTACATAGTATTGTTAATATTACTTTGATATTACTACTCTGATATTTCACGCAAGGTTGGTTATTTTTTATTTATAACCTCAAATATTAACTTCATTCGTAATTATTTTAGTTTCCTGAAGTGTCCGTTCGTGAAAACTTATTTCATAGGATTCCATATAATTTTAAGAGTTTATATAAGTCACTTTCGATTCGAACGGTTCTTAGGCAGAACATGTATGGAGCCGAAACAATGTCCTTTACGAAGTTACTATTATAAATTGAGCTGTCTAGTTGAACAATAAGAAAAGCGTATGAGCATGTGTTTAGCAGCAAATTAGATGAACAAGCGAGGTGTCATAGTGTGCAATGGATTATAGTATACAGAAGTCCGTAATAACCACACGGCAGCCGACTGCCAAACCGCACGTTGCACATTCCAACTACACTGTTGCTAGTTCTAATTAACTGAGGCAGTGACAACCCTAACTTGGCGCGTTCAGTTTTAGCACACACTGCACTGGTTGCATATAGTATGTATATCTTGTGTGTATGTCAGTAAGTACTTATATCAAGTCGGTGAACGTATGGCAAATGCATTTATCAAAATTGTAAAGTTTGGTTCTGGGTTGGGTAAACTTAACAAAATTTAACTCAATAGTTGCGTTGTCAAATATTTTGATTATAGTAAACTAGCGACCCGCCCCGGCTTCGCACGGGTGCAGTGAAAAAATAGTTATGGTGGGTTATCCCTAAGAGATATACATATACCATCGCGGACTTTTTTGTGGATTTTTGTAAGTTGTACAATACTGTAGTACATTATTTTGGTCTATCTCGTAGGGTTCAGCCAGCGTTTGCAATATAAGCGCAAATAAACGTGCTTATTTACGACATCACATTAGAAACCTTTTAAATTTATCAGTGTTTCTCTACTATATTATGCATTTATTATACATACAAACCTTCCTTAAGAATCACTCTATCTATTAACAAAAACCGCGTCAAAATCCGTTGCGTAGTTTTAAAGATCTAAGCATACATACGGACATACAGCGAAAGCGACTTTGTTTTATACTATGTATTGATTGATAATACAATGAAACTATAACCTTTATAAGGTTAAGGGATATAATGAGAATTTGTTTAAAATTGTAAAGGAATTTGTTTTTTTTTCCTCAGGAGAGGAGGCTGAGAATCCTCATGGATACCAACGCAACAGGCAAGCAGGGATGCGGTGTAATCACCGCATAATTGTTTAATTCAATTCTTAATTTCATCCGACATAATTGTCGGACTCCTGGTGCTGTCGAGGCGGCTCGACCACACAGACCTACCGACTAAACTCAGCCTAGCCTTGGCCCTAATGGCCCTACGGCTTGAATGGAATGGTATAGAATTTGGGTTCTGACTATTTATCTGAGGCCAGCTTCTAATTGACGACTCTAAAAATACAGCGAGAAAAAAATAGTCGCCATAGTGTGAAGCCAGCCGTATTAATGAATTCCGTATCATCTAACGAAAGACAAGTGGTTATCAGATATCAAGGGTATAGAGGGTTGAGGTCAATTAGTAATATCCCATAGGCTTACTCTGGGATTGGTTTCTAGAGCGTAGCACCCTTAAGGGTTACGCTGCTCCTCTCACTCATCTGAAGGGGCGAACGCATCACCAAGATAATCCCGCCGTAGACTGATTGATGATGGTATGCAGTGAGCGCTCATTCACTCGCCAAGGGTGGACGGTTTCAGTAGCGCATCCCTTACAAACATTCACCAGCCTCATATAGAAAAAAAAAACAGTCGTATTATCTGTAAAACGAATTTAAATCAATCAGTTGTAGAGATTCCTTTAGAGATTTTTCTCCTCAAAGTCATGTTAAGCAACATAATTCTAAATAATAAACGCACATAACTCTAAAACATCGAACAGATTACGCACTCATAAAGAGATTACGCACTCACTAAACGCGTCTTTAGGATACCTTTAGCCATAGCAAAATCTGGAATTGCTAGACGCTGTCCCAGCTACTCACTTCCTTGCGTATACAACAAGGTTAATACAGTAACTGACATAGTAGAGGTCTCTCTTGTCAAATGTAAGAGGGTTATTCTGGGCTGGCTATACTCTCTCACTTATGATGAAACAGGAAACTTAATACCCTCTACTTCAATATAAATCTTTGATACCCCACACAACTGTATGCACTCCTGTTTCATTTATTTGTTTCATTTAGTTAGGTATTTATTACATACGTACACACCACACACACTCTCGGTTAGTTATACTGTCTTATATACCTATTCACATAATTCAACACACACACACATCCTCACACACACACACACACCCTCACACACACACAAATAGATCCACAAAACATTAAAAAATATATAGAAATGATAGCCATAAGTTAAAGAATTGTTAAGTAATGGAGTTGACTAGGGTTATTATATTGTCGTCCAACTTAGAAAGTTTTTGTACACATAATTAGAAGTATTAGTGCACATACATAATCATAGTATTGTGAGCACCTGCAGGACTCAAGATACAGGCTTTCGTCTAGTTTGAGTTCCGCTGGTACCTGATTTGAACGCCCATTTTTATGCAATATCAACATAGTTTTGAAATGTGTTGGGTCATGTAACTCGGTGTTTGTTAATAAAGACTTATTATTATTATTATATTATTAAGAGCGTTGATAAACTTGTCGCGAGGTGCGGCTTGACGTAAATACTCGGAACGCAATATCAGTGACGCACGTGTTATCGTATTCGATATCTGCTATTAGAAGTGTCACCATTCTTATATTAGGCTTGTTCTCGGAACTCGGCATCATATTGTAACAGTACTATGCGGAATCAACGAAACGAAACCTCTTTGCTACTACTACTAAATTTATTATAAATAAAATGTACAATTAAATCACACTTGAATGATTGCGAGTATTGTTGCATTAAATAAAAATCTAAAAATTTAAGTAAATCGAAATAACGTCGTATATTAACGCTATAAAAATACGCAGTTATATAGTAGGTACGATTCGGATAACACTATCATACTCTCGTTATTTATGAGTTACTTTAAAATATTACGAGAAATATCAACGATGAACTTAATATTATGAATAACTAGCGGACCCGACGGACTTCGTCCTGTCAAAAAGATTTGTAAAGTGGCAGTTTTTTTTTCCTACTTATTTTATAATCAAGACAAAACTCTCTTAAACAGAACAGTCATAACTTTTGAACGTGACATTAAATCCTCCAACGATTTGATTGATATTATTGAATTTCAACTTTATACAGCGTTAATAAAGTGCAAATTGACTCTTTGATGTTAGGAACACACTTGAACTTGACTGTACGTTTTAGTTAGAAAACGTTTGTATGGAAAAAAAATGTTTTTAGGGTTTTTCCGATAATTATTCGAATTTTTTCTCGCCGTAAAAACCATCCTTCACTTCAACGAACATTAAAAAAAAATTTGACCAAATTGATCCAGGCGTTGTTGAGTCATGCGCTTACAAACACATTAGCGATTAATTTTTATATATAAGATTACTGTATTGGATACGACAAGATAGTAAATAAAATTAAGCATCCCTCGCTGCTTAACTACATTCAGCATAAAGCAGCTCGATTTGGCATCGGTGCCAAAAAAGGAATTGGAGTACAATTTCGGACGTACTTCGAGCTGGCCTGAACACTATGTACGTGTACAGAAGCCTTTATTAGTGCACTGACAGAATTCTACGTGACAGATATACATAGTTCTGCTTTGGTCGCATAGGTTGCGAGAATTGTTATCATATTTGAATTCCAATCAAATGAAATATTTTACTAATATTATGTAGTAGTTTATTATCTATACTTATAATAAATCTGTAGAGTGGTCAATTCTGTACATGAAATATATTTTCAAAATAACTATCAGGGGGTGATTAGGGATCGATACTGATGCCAAAAATGCAATCAGTAAAATTTTTGTCTGTCTGTCTGTCTGTCTGTATGTTCCTTATAGAAACAAAAACTACTGAACGGATTTTAACGAAACTTGGTATAATTATTCTTCATACTCCTGGGCAGGTTATAGAATACTTTCCATTACGCTACAATCAATACGAGCAGAGTAGTGAAGGGAAATTTTGGGAAAACGAGAGAACTAACTCCATTTTTTTAGCTTCCGTCGCGTGTGTAGCCTTAATGGTCAAAGTCACATAAAAATCATGTATGACGGAAATATTTTACATAAAATTGTCTAAAAAACATCCCGCAACAGCATATGTCTATCTTTTATGGTTGACTCACAATAATCTATACTAATATTATAAAGCTGAAGAGTTTGTTTGTTTGTTGGAACGCGCTAATCTCTGGAACTCCTGGTTCGAATTGAAAAATTATTTTTTTATTGAATAGCCCATTAATCGAGGAAGGCTTTAGGCTACATAACATCACGCTGCGACTAATAGGAGCGAAGAAATAATGGAAAATGTGGAAAAAACGGGGAAAGTTATTCATCTTTGAGGGCTTCCATTGCGTGCGCTGCGAAAACGGTTCTAGATACCAAAAAAATATGTATGAAAGAATTATTCCTCTTAAAATAATCTAAAAAAATGTCTGCGACAGTATATGTCTATCTTTTAATGTTAACTCACTAGAATCGTTTTTATAGTGATCAAATTTGTCGCGTTGTCAAGATCGGGTAACAGCTGAGGTGGTTGTTTGCAAAATTAAATATGATGCTCAAAATAACTATTCCACGCGGACGAAGTCGCCGGCACAGCTAGTATACTATATATGTTTTATTATGTATTAGGATTTTTAATAAGTTCTATATATAGATATGTTTTGTGTATGCATTAACATTTGTTTTTAATGTTTTTTGTACATCTACCTCTTTGTATCTCTGCATCACCTGAAGGTTGACTAGTAGAAAATGTGTAAAAGCATTAAGTCCGCCTTTGTAAATAAATATGTCTACATAAGGTTTAAAGCCAAGTCGAGCGCGAAGCAAACACTGCTGTACCATCCTTTACTGGAACCATTTCGTCGCATTTTCAGGCCCCTATTTGAGAACCTCTGGATAAGAGCAGAACGCAGAAATTTTCGTCATCCTGTAAGCTATAATCACATACTTAAAATCCAAAATTTCAAGTCTACAGGTCATTTAGTTCCGAAGTAAAGCGAAAGCAAAGTTTCGTATTTATGACACTCACACACTCGTCACTCATGATCATCAAAATAGAACTAGTACTTCCCATAACCTCAGAGAGCTGAAATTTGGTACAGAGTTAGGGTTTTATGGCCACATAAAGAGAAAACTATAAAAACTAGTGTTTCTAGAAAAAGAAGTGAAATCCCACCAAAAACATTCTGTAAAAAACTAGCCAAGTCTCGATGGAGCTGCTAGTTTATCTCTAAAAAGTAATTAAATATAATAAAGTCGTGCCAAGTCTAAGGT
This sequence comes from Scirpophaga incertulas, assembly GCA_036419045.1. Taxonomy (NCBI): domain Eukaryota; kingdom Metazoa; phylum Arthropoda; class Insecta; order Lepidoptera; family Crambidae; genus Scirpophaga; species Scirpophaga incertulas. The sequence goes on from CM071640.1 coordinate 19,833,130, forward strand.
TCCTTATTGCGATTTCGTTATTATTTTAGTTAATGTTGTGTGACTCGGTCGTTGAAGGGTAACACCACGTTTTCCAAGTGGCAATTTTCCATCGTCAATGGGTAGCGGTTCTGGCGACAGATTGGTGCAATGGTGTCATGGAGCACCTGGTGTTGTATCCTTGTGTACCTTTCAACGGCAAATTGTATTTTATTTAATACTAGCGGCCCGCCCCGGCTTCGCATGGGTACATACACACACACACATACACCCTTCTTTTTTGCGTTGGGTACCAATACCAAGGTACAAATAAAGAGCCTTTTCAAGCGGCGGCATATAAAATATTTTTTTAGAATAAAAAACCGCTTACTGTGACATAACTATAATATGTAGACATATGCTGTCGTGACACTTTTTGTAGATAATGATGAGTTCTGCAAAGTCGTAGTAAATGATTTTGTTATATCATCAATAGTTCTCGCAGCGCACGCGACGTAAGGTTACATTATTGGAGTTTTAGTAAGGATCCCTAATTTTTTAAAAATATAATATAGCCTATGTTACTCGGGGATAATTAGCTTTCCAAAGGTGAAAGAATTTTTGAAATCGGTCCAGTAGTTTCGGAGCCTATTCATTACAAACAAACAAACAAATCTTTCCTCTTTATAATATTAGTATAGAAGTATAGATAAGCGAATCGAAGATCTGTTCACCATTTCAGCCAATAGACGACCGCAGCTGGGCCTAATATAGCCACTATAAAATTATCAATGTCAAACTAACTATTTGATGTAAACATAATGAAACAAAACGAACACACGGTCTATAACATACATACATATAGTCACGCCTCTTTCCCGTGGGGGTTGGGCGAAATCAGTTTTCCACTTGTCAAGATTCAAACATGCTTCTTTAGCGTCCTCGAATTTCATTAGTATTTTCATACCTACCCTCATCGATTACGGATAATCTGGTCCCTAACTTAATTCCGGAGGTAGATCAACAGGTGAAGACGGGCAAGCGACATAGCGTGCGCAGCCGGCTACCGCGAACGCCGTGGAAGTGCCTCTCTACCGGGGGGATTGTCCCAGGGGTCATCCATAAATTACGTCACACGAATTTCGTGATTTTTTGCCCCTTCCCCCGTCCTTGTCACAGCTAGTCACATTTGTGAGACTTCCTCCCCCCCTAGTGTGACGTCACAAATTTTGAAATTATAGAAATTATTGAATGGTAAAAGCGATTTCGAAATCAGTTTTATTTTCATTATAATAAAATTAACATCAAATTAATTAACAAAACAAAAAACGATTACTTATATTAAATAAGTACCTATATGGTCATTTCATGATTTTCTTATTATATTTTTCAAAATCACCTAATATAATCAATTAGAAAAATAGTACGTTTCGGGAGTTCGCCTATTAATAGATAGAAGAAGATACTATTCCCTTATTTATTTATGAGAGTATACAGACTTTACAATAAAAGTTAATATTTACAGCACTTTTCATACTAATAGTAATAATTTAAAATTTGCGTTTTAACAGTTAGCTTATAATAGATTTTGAAATGTGACGTCACGAAATTTAAGATCCCTCCCACCCCCTTGTCACACAATGTCACACTTCGTCAACCCCCTCCCTCCCCCTAACCGTGTGACGTAATTTATGGATGGCCCCCTAGTGTTTTCGGACAATCTCCCCTCTTCGACCAACTAGGTCGAGCTAGCCCGTGGGCGTATGGCGGTAGAATCGCGAAACCGCAACCAGTCACGCGCCCAGAAATGGCCTCAGAAGACACTGGGGGGTTTTAGTGGGTAGATCGGTCTTCTCAGACCGGAGAGCCCCACACACGACCGCCCCTTGCCAGCGCGGTGTCACGATGCATAGGAGTATTCCCCCGAAAAAAAATTGTCCCTAACTTAATTCGAAAATCAGTGCTAAAACATAAGGTATTGTTACGCCGGTGGCTTAGTAAAACTTCAAAAGTGATTTTCTGTGACTTAGAAACGTTTTCAGGCGCCTGAAACATGTTTTCAGTACGTTTCAGGCTATCCTCTATCCAACGCCGCAATAACCTGACAACCAGTTTTCAGGTGTTTTCAGGACCCCTTATGAGCCGTTAAGCCTACTTCAGTAAAAGGACATAAATTTCAATAGGAGTGAAAGAGATAGCAATAGTAGAAAGAGACAGATATAGTTGGAACATTCGAGAAGTAATATTAGAATGAGAAAACATCATTAGAAAGAGATAGACAAACTCAGAATATTCGAGAAAGATAGTACGGGAATATTCGAGTATTGTGTGACAAGGATAACACAAGGAAGAGACAGTTATACTCGAAACGTCTCGAACGCGCGACGTCATTCCTACGCGCTTATGTATTGGACTACACATTCGAGTGTGTCCGCGAATGTTCTGGCAAGAGCGGCAAGTGCCTTAGGGGACTATATAAGGCTGTGTCCGGCCGCCGGGAGGAGACCCTCATCCTAAAATAGTCGAGCGATAACGCTCCTATCATAGGCTGAGGAGAAGTGAAACCAAGGCGGTACACCGCCGTCCCAATGCCCCAGCCGTAGTGTAGTAGTCACGGCTGGCGAATGACACCACCAGAAAAGGGACACTCCTCCCTGACCGGTTACCGTCCAGAGAGAGGACGAAGAGAACTCCCACGACGGGAGGAGAGTATTGTTTTGCGATACAGTGCGAAAACATCTAAGAAGTGATATTGGAGAACTAAGAAGTGACTTTCAGTGCTTTCAGTGAAGTGATTAGTGACTGTTAATGTGCTAATTAATAAAAGTTCAGTGTTTTGGTAGACCGCCGTTTGATTTACTGACCCCAGCTCGTAACAGTATTATTTTCACATTTTAATCGCGTCAAAATATATCTTTACTATGGAAAATTCCGATGTAAAGAATGCAACCTTGTGTGCTATTCAGAGATATTATCCATAAAACAGTTGAAGGTGCTCAAGACGTGTTCCCAGTATGCAATTCAAGTGAGCGCAGACCTAGACCAGACAATAATAGCTAATGTCATTGCCAATAGAACGCTGGTTTCTAGACGATTTGGCAACGCCTCCGAGTTCAGCTTGTTATTGTTGCTATGGAGCATTGGGTTTATTTGCCAGACGAAGCAGAAAATTATTGGTACAGACTAATGAGTGATCTTAAGTTTGTCATTTTACTCGGTCCATTAATTAGTATTTCGTAATTGCGTTAGTTCCACTAGTCTAGTCTAGTGATCTTCGAACTAATCCTTGGGCTATTGAGTTCTACATTTTCTTATAATGTGTGGTATACAACGCTATAAGTCTTATTTTGTGATTTTTCGTTATATAAAATATCAATATTGCTATTAGTTAAATATATTTACTAATTTATTGTTGATATAATATATGTCATTATCCTTCGTATCTATTCGAATTGTATAATTCCGAAATTATATATGTTGCACAGGTGGTGGTTTTCACTTTGAAATGTCAGGATACAAAGGATAAATTTTAAGATCAACAGTTCGTGGTATTGGTTCATGGTTGGTAAGATTCGAACCCAACACGTTAATTTATAATTACGAGTATGCGCTATGTGAATAAATATGTTGATAATTTCTTCTTTGATGCACGTCTGTATTTAAATAGATTTATGTTAAGTTGAACTTTAATTGTTTTAAAGTAAATCTGTAACAGAGCTGTGTCCGTAACTCTTGTCCATAAATGATGGTACCCATTTTCTCTCAAATCAAACAAATACATGCTTAACTACCTTTGATTTTTTTTTATTGATTTAGACTTTGATTTAAATGACAATGACAATTTAAATGACAAAACAAAGTCGCTATCCGCCGTCTGTCTGTCCCTATGTATGCTTTTTTTTTATTTTTTATTATTAATTGTTAACTCCACGGACTCTTGGTCCATGCTCTTTTTACTTACTTAATGATTAATTACTTAGTGATCTTTACAATACAACAATTGTCTTAAAATAACTTATAGGTACTCATATAGAGTTGCGCAGCTCCTAACCTAATTATGTATACAATTATTTATGAATGCTGAAATTATGCCCTATGTATGCTTAGATCTTTAAAACTACGCAACGGATTTTGATGCGGTTTTTTTAATAGATAGAGTAATTCTTAAGGAAGGTTTATATGTATGCATAATTTAGTAGAGAAACACTGATTCATTTAGAGGTTTCTAATGTGATGTCGTAAATAAGCTCTATTTTTCGCGCTTATATTGCAAAAACGCTGACTGAACCCTACAAGATAGATCAAAATAATGTACAGTATTCTCCACCTTAAAAAGTTCAACAAAAAAGTCCGCGATGGTATATGTCTGTCTCTTAGGGATAACCCACCATAACCATTTTTTATCCTTTACTAAAAAATGGTTATTTTAAACAATACAGCATAAACCCTTATCCAATTAAGAGGCCTATTATTACAATTCTTCATTCTGCGAGATTAGGTATTTAAGCGTCCTCACAACTCATTGAAGGTCACACGTCCAAAATACTGTGTTGACGCTACGACTAAGCGATTTTGATACTTTTCCCAAATTTTTTATACAGGCGGTCCTCGACTTACGTCGTTTCGATTTACGTCGTTTCAAGTTACGTCGAACAATGTTTTGACACTATTCCTCAAGCATACGTCATTTGTTTCGATTTCCGGCATATCGGAGAATTCACTTGTCGTGCCTGCCATGAACATTTTTGAAGAAAATGATCTTAATTTTGAGAGAAGTTTTAACGTTAATAACAAAATTTGTGCAGCCTATCACTGTTACCAAGATCTGTATGATAGCAAGAAGAAAGAAGCCAAGCAATCTAGAATTGATAGTTTCTTTAAGCCAAAAGTTTAATTTATTATTTATCATTACATGTATAATATAATATATGTATAAGTTTTATAATTATTATTGAAATTAATAACACACAAATACCAAAAATAACTAGCAATTTCATAAGTGCATAATATATAATTATTTTAAGAACTTACTTTTAATAATAAAATACGTCCTTTGTTATAAATGCAGTTTTTTTATTATTTCGAGTCCGTGTGGAACCTAACCCTTGAGGTTTACATGTAAACATAATTATGAAAAAATATGTCTCGACTTACGTCGTTTCGATTTACGTCGCGTATTTCGAGAACTTAACATGCCGTAAGTACGAGGACTGCCTGTATTTATATTTTTATGGAATAATTCGTTATTGCTATATATATATTATCGTATATGAAGAAACACATTATATGATATGTTATTTAGCAAAAGACGGTTTTAGTTTTAAATTAAAAATAGATCAGATTAGAAAAAAACTAGTTACCAATACTATAGAGTATAAATCATCATAAAACAGAATCATCTATTTTCCCGAATTGCCATCAAATCGATCCAAAATATGAAAATAAAAAAAATAATAGTTTAAAAGTCGCAAAAAAAAATAATTTTAGTTACGTGATCAAAATTGATAATCGCGTTATACACTGACGATCAACGGCACGATCACTGGATTCGATCGATGTTGGCGCGAAGGAATTCGACATAGGTCCGACTCTGAGGAGAATGAATTCGGACGGCCTGTGCAGGCTGTGCATCGCATTTTGTAGTAATTTTGCAGTATGATTTATCGTTTTTATTAAAATAAGATAATAAATTCATGGTTAAAAAATATAACATATTTATTCCTCATAAAGTGACATTTATTCTGGTATAAATTTTATTAATAAATACTATCGCAGATAGAAGATATTCACAGTCAACTTAAAGCGATTTTCGTAGATTTTTCGTTTAGAATAAGATTTTTTTTTCTATATTAAATCAACGATATATCAAAATTCCGAGGCCGCTACGAACTATATGACTATACAAGAGATATAATTATCATTTCTTAATTTCATTTATGTAGAACAGTAGTTCAATCCAGGAGCTCACAAAAGTGCTTCGCGCATTTTATGAAAATCTTTCTCTACAATTTTGGGTTTTGTTAAAAAGTTAAGCAAAATTACAAAAAGCGAGGCCGCTACGAACTATGTCAATAGCTATTCTGCATGATTTATTAAGTCAAAATTGTTAATGTATCTTTGTTTCTGAGATCGAGAACGCTAAAGTTGACCATTTTACACAAAAATCGCGTTCGAGATGTAATATGGCTCTTAAGTACCTTAAATAAATGTAATTGTAATTTAAGAGAATATTACCGAAGATATTACAAATTTAAAATGCAGGGACGTAGATATACACCCGTGCGAAGCCGGGGCGGGTCGCTAGTTATCACTAAAACGCATTCATTTCAAAATGAATCAAAAGACTAGTAAAATGCACGCGTCCGAAATGCGGGTCCAATTTTATTCGGCAATAGGCTTGTTGCCTAAATTTCAGTAGTTAGATACTAATATACCTTGATGCCTATTCTATACAAAATAATTATTATTTTTGAAAATGAATGCTTATTTATAAGAATAATTTTGCATTTAATTAAATATTTGACATTAGTCATCAAAAACGCTCATGACTGTCATGGCGTCTTGAATGACGTCACGCCGTGCAAAACACAGCTGTTTTAGTATCGGAATATTCGGTATTGTGAAGTTATTTTAATAAAAAATGGAGTCATCGTATTACAAGTACTGCATAGTGCCCCAGTGTACAAGCACAAGTATAAAAACACCAAAAAAAATATTTATATACGTGCCAAACAATCAGCAGATACGTAAAAAGTGGCTAACACTCGCGAGAAGGAATGATGCCCATTCTTTTTCGCACTTCCACAAGACACTTGGGAATGACATTTTGACTTTGACGTTTCGCACGGCGTGACGTAACACTTTTTAATTGGTGTTTGCTGTCACGTTACTTATGGCTTATTTTGTGCAATTTTATTTTATAAAAATATAAATAATCAAAAGTTATTATTTTATAAAACTTTGTTTTTTCATAATTAAATGATCATCTTAATAGTTATGCAACCTAATGCATCAGATTTGTTCATAGTGGATACAAGCCTATATTATCAACGCAATTTGTTTATACCCCCACTTGCGAGGTCGGTTTTAAAAATGTTGCAACACAATTCTCTTTGTGGAATAACAAGATTAAGCGTCCCAGTTAACGGTCTATCAAAATGTTTGGGCAAAATGCGAAAGTGTAAATGCTATTGTCGCCGAATCTAAGTGGGTTGATATTGCGCTGAATGCTCGATAAAATGATTGTGGATGCTCTTGTTTCGCTGTTTTTGTAATCTTACGAAACTATGTCAATATCGTTCTTTGCTACTGTTTTTATATCGACGTTAGCACAAAACATACCAACACGTCATCGATATAAAATTAAGTTCGAACCATAGCTTGCTTTTAATGTAAACAAAACAATGACTCATCTTTAATTTTAATAGAATTTACTGCAGAAAAGCGATATTGTGCATTACATTGTTCATCTATAGAACAAGAAATCTTTTTAGATAGAAAGAAGAAAGTTTTAGTGCAGTTTTATTTAACACTAGCTAACCCGTGCCCACTTTGTTGAGCATAATACTAATATCCCCGAAGCGAGCACGAACGCGAACCGAATTAAACCCGAAGCCATCGCGCTCCGTACGCTACCCGTTTTTTCACCCATTTACTTTGCAAAACGGACTACCACGTAAAAGCCTTTTTATTTTTCGGATTTTAATATAACCTATGACACTCAGCAACATTGTGTCTTTCTATTGGTGAAAAAAATTTTAAAATCGGTTCAGTAGACCCCGAGATTACCCTTTACAATTTACAAACACACAAACTTTACTTCTTTATAATATTAGTATAGATAATTATAGTATTCATTCGCAGTACTCGTTCCAATAAAACTGGCTAATTTCTTACCGTCCATATAATTATTCTACCAAACCGAAGTTACATAATGAAAAAAACTGGTGTATTGAATGGTTTCTGCCCAATGACTCTAATTGCAAAAGAGTCAACCGCAACTTTAACGAATAACTAAGGGTTCCGCATATTTAATAGTCTTAATACAATATGATATGATTCTACAGTATGAATAACTTTAACACGAGTAAATTCCGATAAGATTAGCACAACAAAATTAGTAAGAAGTGTTTATGTAATCATTTCATTCTAGCTGTAAGGATAATATCTTAACTATAATATAAATTCAAGAAATAAAAATAAGAATGTTAATGAAGCAAATATAACTACTATCAGTCTTCGTTGTGCCTCATTCCCAAATTTTAAATTGAAACTGATTTAAACGAAATGAAACTTGACAGAATATTAATACCGACACAACAGAAAAAACTATTGAAATATTAGAAAGAGCAGGTAAAAGAAATTGTGATGAAAACATGAATTTATTTACTTATCATACTATAACCCTTTGGAATTTCGCAATTGACAACTTACGCCATTGACTATTAAACGGAGCGGAGCAGAACGAAGTTCGCTCGGCCAGTAATAATGGCTTAATTTGGCCGAATGCGCAATTATTACATTCAAATAACGGACATGTTTTAAATTTTTGATTATGATTAATGCAAGCTTACAATATTTTGTAGAGAAAATTACGGATATAATGTGCGAAATTTATCATGAAAATGAACCATTGAACTATTTGAATCAAGGATTGAACAAAGAATGTTGTTGAATAAAGTACCGTGCCGTACCGTTTCACCGTGGGAGAGCCATCCTTCGGCACGAATTGGGCCGGCTCGACCGGAGTGATACCACGGCCTCACAGAAAACCGGCGTGAAATAGCGCTTGCGCTGTGTTTCGCCGAGTGAGTGAGGGTACCGGAGGCCCATCCCCCCTTATTCCCCTTATTCCCCCTATTCCCTTTTAAAAGGCCGGCAACGCATCTGTGACTCCTCTGGTGTTGCGGGTGTCCATGGGCAACGGTTATCGCTTACCATCAGGTGATCCGTTTGCTCGTTTGCTGCCCTATGCTATAAAAAAAAAAAAAAAAAAAAGTAGTCCTGCCAAACTACTTACTAATCTAATTCGAATTCATAATATCATATCCAATATATACAAACCATGAAATGATGATTGATTCGTTAATGATTGGAATGGCAGTGTATATATTCCATAACGAGACCACACAACTTAAGGCAAAAATTCAAATTATTTTGATTAAAACGCGTATTAATTTTACTAATAAAATATGACCATTGAAAAAAGTAATTACTTCAGTAACACTCAGTACATAGTCTACAATTATAAATATACAACAACGCTCCCTATACCTAATCGGAAAATTCACGAAGCAACCCTAAGAGCCAGTTGCGTCTATCAGCTTCTTTATTGGTCGCAAATGGCGTCTATTGGTCGCTCGTTTACTGAACTGTTTCAATTAACTTCACGTTATCGGAATTTCATCCACTTCAAAAGCTAAGGGTTCAGTCTATAATATGTGGTATAGAATAGCATCGAAACGATAATTATTACTTGTGATTTTTTAGTCATTCTAATTAAGTTGATTCCTGACCCACTTATAAAAAAATTCAAAACAGTTAACTATAGTAGATTACTTAGGAAAATTTTATCTGCTTCGCTTAGATCGCTCGCACTACACGCACAAGAAGAATCGATGCGTCAACAATGGGCAACCCCCACATAATATGTGCGATGAGACTGCAATGTATATGGAATAGGGTAGACGACTACAACTGATTATGGCCGTTTTTATACTATAGTTATTTGATTTGAGCAATTTATATCTCATGAAAGTATGTCAATATAGAAATTTCAGTTTAATTATTAATTTATATTGCTTTTAGTTTTCTAAAAAATGAGCAATTATTGTTTACTTACGTAATTCTAATGAAACGAACACATTTCTAGCATTCTCACATTAAATGTCACACTTTTTTATATACAAAGTATACATATAAACGTACAAATAACAGAGTTATTTTAAAAAAAAAATTATACGCTCATACAAATTAGGCGAGTTTACTTAGTTGTGACGTCACGATTCCAGTGTTTTTAGTATGGAGCGTTTTTGAGCGACCCGCGACAGCGCCGCAAATACGTCGATGTATCTTCAAAAGTAAGAGGTGCAGGTGTACTGTTGGTTCTACAATATTTCTCACTTAAAAGAGCGACCCGCGACAGCGCCGCAAACATGTCGATGTATCTTCAAAAGTAATAGGTGCAGGTGTACTGTTGGTTCTACAATATTTCTCACTTAAAAGAGCGACCCGCGACAGCGCCGCAAACATGTCGATGTATCTTCAAAAGTAATAGGTGCAGGTGTACTGTTGGTTCTACAATATTTCTCACTTAAAAGAGCGACCCGCGACAGCGCCGCAAACATGTCGATGTATCTTCAAAAGTAATAGGTGCAGGTGTACTGTTGGTTCTACAATATTTCTCACTTAAAAGAGCGACCCGCGACAGCGCCGCAAACATGTCGATGTATCTTCAAAAGTAATAGGTGCAGGTGTACTGTTGGTTCTACAATATTTCTCACTTAAAAGAGTAGGTACCCTTATTATATAGAGAATTAAAAAAATTGTCGTCTACACAATTGAAAACCACATACAGGCTCATTGAGGTTAGTTAACACTTTATAAATTACATGTTAAATACTTTATATAAAAAGAGTATTATAATTTCTTTTATCCTAGATTTCTAGGCTTAGATTTAATTTTTATAACATACAATTAAATACTTTTTTTTGTATCGGACTCATGAATATCTCTAGGCCTATCACGATCGCTTAAAGTACGAATAAAGCCGCAGTGCAAGCGAGATGGAGCTATATGCTGCAAGAACGGTGTCTCTGTTTCAATTTAGTTTTTAATTTGCTCTTAGCGGTTATGGTAAGGTCTCGGATATGTTTATTATGAACTGACTTTTAATTTCTATATTAAACAAATATTATTATCTTTATATCGTACATATGATATATGTTGATTGTGATATGATACATATGTATCTAATCTTGTAATGACTACATGAGTGTTTTAAAACTATGTGCTTTTTGAAATGTAAATACAGTCTTCTTTTTTCTCTTACCCTGTTCCCAATCTAATTTGGAGTCGACGCAACATGTCATTCCCCTTCCACTCTCCTCTAAAACTCGCTATTGAAAATGTAAATAAATACATTATGATATTGAAATAGGATATAAAAAAATAAATATTCAGAGTTTCTCGTCTGTTCTTCTCGAGAAGTTTTATTTTTAACAATATATATTTTCAATAATATAAATAAATATTTCTTACACTTACCCCAATTAGCCTAGCCCAAAGTAAGCTCTGTAAGGCTCGTGTTATGGATCTAGGGTAACGGATAGACATACATATATTATACACTAGCTTCCGCCCGCGGTTTCGCCCGAGTGCAATTAGATTTTGTCAATCGTGGTCCGTTATGTCTAAGAGACTCTTACAGGGGCCAGCCTCACGTTGTGTACAAAAATATTTTTAAATATAAAGTTTCATGGTTTTATCTTTTAAAATTAAGAAATCCCATACAAACTTTCAACCTCTATTTCAACCCCTTCATCTCTTTTTTTTAAATAAAAAAGTAGCCTATGTTCTGTCTCATGGTCTAAAGATTGTCTGTACCAGATTTCATCAAAATCGGTTGCGAGGTTTAAGCGGGACAGCGTAACAGACAGACAGACAGAGTTACTTTCGCATTTATAACATTAGTTGGGATATGTAAATAAATTTGGTAGAAATATATTATAACAACCATATCTCGCAAATATCTGCCCCCAGCGGAACTCGAACCCGGAACCTCAGAGATGGCGAAGAAACCAGTATACCAACCATTCGAATACGGAAGTCCTCAAATTCCGAATTTCCCAACGGGAAACGGATTTTGTGCTAAACAAGTAACAATTAGAACAAATGTTCAGATCATATTGCGAGTATTCTTAAGAATGCAGCGAAATGATTTCATTGCGCATGCGATATATATGAAAGGGAAAGTTGTACTTTCATTATTGGTTTACTTATTGCTCATAGAAATGTTTACAATCGAACCCAGAGACATTGTTCAAATATTAAGATACGAAGAATAGTACATTATGGTACAAGTGTGTAATGTGGGTGATCACCGCTGAGGCGCATTGAGGCCCGAGCCGCCAGGCGAAGGTTTTAAGGAGCCGAGGACGGTAATCATCAATACACACGTGTATCATACAACGTTTTTCAACACACTTCTGAATAAAATAATACTTAAATAAAAAACCATTTTCTTCATAAATTGTATTTGCAGACATCTTAATTAATTACTAACTAAATAACTTCAAAAGAGAAAACGAGACGAGTTGTGAAAAATGTTTCGTAATGGCGGGAAAAATTAATCAGTTTTCCTATGCGCGCGCATCGGCCATAGACTAAAAAATGAGGTTTCTTTTTTTTTGGGCTTTTCGCGGATAGCTTTTTAGCGCAAATGTAAGCGTAACTCAACCAATAATATTAAACTCACTCGTGAATAATAGTAATGAAAAAGTCACAGTTTGATTATAGGTGTCATTATGTGCCTAATTGCCATGGGATCAGAGCCACTTTATGAGGAAGTGTGTTGAAAATGATTTTGTTGAGTTTTCTTTGTTTCTTACTTATCCAAGGTTTAATATTAATAGCCTTGAAAAACTATTCGGTCCTCATTATTAGACAATCTATTAAGTAAAATCAACACCACGCAAAGCTCGACATTTATTCGTCAGTCGACATTAGACAGAATTCCTCCCTATTACGTATAGCCGCTGTAGACCTACTGCGGTGGTTCGGATACGGTGTTAGGTTATCCGAGCACCAGGGGGTTATTAAGACGACTACAAAAGTAGCGCACCGCTATGATGATTCACTACCATCCCCGTGGAAGAAAAGAACCCTCTCATATCAGTCACATGAACTCATAGTTTGCTAGACAGTGGGACAACGTAGATGGTGGGGAATTATGGAAGCACTAAAATTCTGTCGAACAGATCTCAATAAAATGACTTGACAATCAAACTTATTTTTTGAGGCGTAGGAAGTGCCTAATTCTGATGTTGGTCCCCGGCGTACTACTATCTCTCCTCCAGGGGACGGGAGGACCCTTGGCGTTGGCTCGATCAGTTCTAGGTCGAGCCAGCCCCGGAGCACATGGCGTGCCCCGCATGGGCCCAGAGAACACCGGGGGGTTTTAATGGGTAGGCCGGTCGTAGGCCGGAGAGCCCCACATACGGCCGCGCCTTGCCAGCGCGGTGTCACGGTGCGTAAGGGGTTATCCATAAATTACGTCACACGAAATTCGTGATTTTTTGCCCCTTCCCCCGTCTTTGTCATAGCTAGTCACATTTGTGAGACTCCCCCCCCTATTGTGACGTCACAAATTTTGAAATTATAGAAATTATTGAATGACTAGCTTTCCGCCCGCGGCTTCGCCCGCGTTATATTCGAATTTCCCACAGGAAGGATATGTTTTAACAATACTGCCATACAACCTTTCACCCCCTCCTTTCAACCTTTTACAACCCTTTTCTGCTTTAAAAGGTAGCCTCTGTCCTTTCTCAGCCTCTAGACTATCTGTGCACCAAATTTCATTTAAATCGGTTCAGTAGTTTTAACAATATTTCCATACAACCAATAATCCCTCCTTTCAACCTTTTACAACCCTTTACAACCTTTTTTGCATGAAAAAGTAGCCTATGTCCTTTCTCAGGCTCCAGACTATCTGTGTACCAAATTTCATTTAAATCGGTTCAGTAGTTTTAACAATATTTCCATACAACCAATAATCCCTCCTTTCAACCTTTTACAACCCTTTACAACCTTTTTTGCATGAAAAAGTAGCCTATGTCCTTTCTCAGGCTCCAGACTATCTGTACCAAATTTCATTTAAATCGGTTCAGTAGTTTTGGTGTGAAAGCGGAACAGACAGACAGACAGACAGAGTTACTTTCGCATTTATAATATTAGTATGTATGTATGTATAGTATGGCACAAAACAATGAGCTTTTCCACAAATACTATTTTCACAGTACTTTTGATTAAAATTTCACCGTCTTCAATTTTCCAGTTTTATTTATTTGAGTTCATTAAAATGACGATAACTTTTTTTTTAATGAACCGATTTTGATGAAACAAAGTTTAGATATTATTCTGAGTTAAAACAAAGCAAATAGTGAAAGTTTCAAGCAAATCGGTTCAGTACTTTCGGAGATAAACGTGAACATACATACAGACAGACAGACAAAAAATTCCAAAAAAATTTTTTTGCTTTCTGATAATCTATTTAAGTGCCCCTCTATCCATTTCAGTCAAAAATACTAAATGTACAGACAAAATATTTTTACTGTCTTATTATTATATGTATAGATAAAAGCGGTTTCGAAGTCAGTTTTATTTTCATTTTAATAAAATTAACATCAAATCAATTAACAAAACAAAAAGCGATTACTTATATTAAATAAGTATATGGTCATTTCATGATTTTCTTATTATATTTTTCAAAATCACTTACTATAATCAATTAGAAAAATAGTACGTTTCGGGAGTACCCCTATTAATAGATAGAAGAAGATACTATTCCTTTATTTATAAATAAATAAAGGAATAGTATAGAGAGTATACAGACTTTACAATAAACGTTTATTTACAGCATGTTTCATACTAATAGTAATAATTTAAAGTTTGCGTTTTAACAGTTAGCTTATATATAAGTATATAGATTTTGAAATGTGACGTCACGAAATTTAAGATCCCTCCCACCCCCTTGTCACACAATGTCACACTTCGTCAACCCCCTCCCTCCCCCTAACCGTGTGACGTAATTTATGGATGGCCCCTAAGGAGCATTTCGCCCGAAAAAAAAAAAGGGGGGGGGGAGGGGAGAGTACATTGCTCTCACCCACTAAAACTACGCCGTGTTCCGTCTCTTTATTTTTGCCAGAGGGCGCGGTTCACAATCAAACCTGGCTCAACTTTAATGATAATCTTCTTTTTCTTGCTCTGTTCCCAATTTTATTTGGGATCGGCGCAACATGTTCCTCTCTATCACTCGCCATTACGACACTCACTTTAATGACAGTATTATGCACTAATTACGCGATGAGCACCACTAAATCATCGTTCATTACGGCATTCGAAAAGCAACTTGATGACTATGACAACTTTCGCGCGCAATGCAATCAGCTGAATGGAATGCCTCGGTATTTATTACGAATATAATTAGACTGTTGCATGTATGGCTTCAGCGGGGAAATTAAACGCTCGTATTATTTTTTTATTTGTGAGCAATGACCTTGGGTAGTATTGAAAGTCGAAACAATTTGGGCTTTATTAAACGTTAGCGTCGCTTGCGCACGAGTGGAACTAACTGAAATAGTCTTTGTATATTCGATCACGTATTCAACAAATTAGCGAAGATCTCTACTCTATTAGAATCTCATGGTACGAATTAATAAATTCAAATACCAGTGTCTTGGTACCCATGAAGGTCACGCCCATAATCTCTTCTTAGTTCAGAGTCGCTCAGCGGGCTATGGAAAGGGCTATGCTCGCGTTTCTCTGAGGGATCGCATCAGAAATGAGGTGATACGTCAGAGAACCAAAGTCATCGACATAGTCCACAGGATTAGCAAACTGAAGTGGCAGTGGGCTAGCCATGTTAGCCGTAGAACCGATGGCCGTTGGGGCAAACGTGTTCTAGAGTGGATACCGCGAAACGGCAAACGTAATGTAGGACGTCCTCAGGCAAGGTGGAGTGATGATTTGCGCAGGACGGCTGGCAGGAGCTGGATGCGAGAAGCCGAAAATAGATCTCAGTGGCGTACACTCGAAGAGGCCTATGTCCAGCAGTGGACGAAGAGGGGCTGATGATGATGATGATGATGATGACCAGTGTCTTCTTTCTCTTGCTTTCGTCGGCGCCACATGTCTTCCTCTTCGTATCTTCTGTAGACTCGTTATCGAACTCACTCCCTTCTTTTACATATCGTCATTCATACAGTCCATCCATCTTTTCTATGGTCTTCCTCTCCCTGCACGCACATCTACTTTCATATCCAAAACTTTTCCAGTAACATGGTCGTTTTCTCTTCTTAATACGTAATCGTACCAGGAGACGAATTTTTGAAACAATAGAAAACCAATACGCATTCGAAATCGTGAGATTCGTATACGAATCACCGAATTCACTATTTCTGAACTTTCATTTCGTGCGTTGTGCTACGAGTGGTTCAACCCACTCGTTTTTGATTTCTACTAGTAGAATATCCAACGCTGAAGTGACCTTGACAGTGATCCGTTTCACGTGTGGGTCATCGCCGGATTTTTGTTTTTGTTGTTGTGATTTTGAATTTGTTTTTAATGAGGCAAGTGACATTGACGCTTTGTGCCACAATAATAATCAAAACATTGATGAAGACTCACTAGCACAAAACCCTGTCCCCCGCCGCTTACAAGATTATCTACGGAACAAAAAATATTACTTTACATTATACAATTATATAAAGAAAACAGTTGGTAATATCTGATTTATTAAGTAAAAGAAAAAGGAAAACAAAGACGAAGATAGAGTAAGAATTTAAATAATGAATATAATGCAAGATACCCATACAAGATATGGCCTAAAGGACTAGAATCCAGGCCGTAAAGCATCTCAAAAAAAAAAATGTTTTTAATGACAAAACTGAATACGAGTGATTCAAAAATCTATAAAATTGTAAGCAGTAGAAAATAATTTCGCGCACGATTTGTATTCGTATTCGAATTCCAAATTCACGTCTAATAATTCAAAAATACGTCTACGGGAGTCTCTTTTCTCTCAATTTTTCAATAATAGGAGCTACTTTCAAACTTCCCTTGATATATTCATTCCTCTCTCTAACCTTTCTAGTCACTCTACACATCTAACATACACATTTCAGTATAACTTACACATCTATCATAACATACAATATTTGTTCATCCATCCGCTTGACGGGCCAACATTCCTATCTATACATGACGAAAGGGCTAAATCTAAATACATAGTAATTTTTAAATGGTATAACCAATCGCCACAATAACGTTATATACACTAGACAAAATTGTGATAATTATATCTATTATAACTTAAAAACTAAACCGATGTAAATAATCATCTATTTGTTGGATTCATCCCTTAGGCGCTACTTCACTGCAGAACAGATGCTCAACCTATATCAAGCCCAAGTTCGATCCTGCATGGAGTACTGCTGCCATCTTTGGGACGGTTCTGCCCGCTATCAGTTGGCTGCCTTGGACTCAGTAGAAAGGCGAGCTAGAAAACTTATCGACGACGAAATACTTATAAACTCACGTCTTCAGAGTCTAGAACACCGTCGAAGAGTTGCTTGCCTTTCGGTTTTCTATAGGTTGCATTTCGGAGAGTGTGCGTTGGAATTACATGAATTAATTCCACCCGCTCCTTTCCACCACCAGTCAACCAGACTTAGGCTTAACTACCATCCTTACGTGGTGGACTATCCTGTTACACGTACAAAACGGTTCCAGTCTTCGTTTTTAATACGAACAGCTAAGATGTGGAACTCTTTGCCGACGTCTGTGTTCCCGGAACAATATAATCTTACGGTCTTCAAGTCACGAGTGAATAGGCATTTGCTAGGTAAGCGTGTTCCATCCTAGTCCTCATCGTCACTTACCATCAGGTGAGATTGTGGACAAACGCAAACCTATTTTAAATAAAAAAAAAAACTTCTAGAATAGTAGAATAACTATTGAAACAAATGAAAACGGGAGCTTATAATATCGACAGCGTGAGCGAATTATCGATTAATTAATTTTGACAGAGGAATTCGATATAATTTGACATTTTAATAATCGATTTTAGTAGTTTGGATTTTTTTTATCAATAAAAGTATTAAGATGTCTATAATGTGGTCTTGATCGATACGATACGATAAACTAAGTAGATTTTGACTGAAGCAATAAATAATTTATCGTCAATTTTATTGAATTTTATTTTGGTGTCGGATAACATTAGTTAATTAACTCGCAAGATATTTTACGTACAAACAGTATTATTTAAAATTTGCAACAAAGCACTTTTTCAACACAATATGCAAATTAAGTGCCAAACAGTTAACATGAAATAAATTTTGTAATATAACCGAAGAGTTTATACTTTAAATGAGTCCGATATATAAACATTTTTGTATAAAGGACATTGTTCCGGCTCCATACATGTTCTGCCTAAGAACCGTTCTAATCGAAAGTGACTTATATAAACTCTTAAAATTATATGGAATCCTATGAAATAAGTTTTCACGAACGGACACTTCAAGAAACTAAAATAATTACGAAAAAAGTTAATATTTTGAGGTTATAAATAAAAAATAAGTTGCTTATTTTTTGCGTGAAATATCAGAGTAGTAATATCAAAGTAATATTAACAATACTATGTACAGCTATATATGTTCTCTTCTAGAACAAGGAACGGACTACTCTACTAGATACTAGGAAAAAAGATAGTACCTAGTCAAGTTTAAGATAATTCATTGACAATTATCATTTTACAAAATCCAGTCCTTTACACACAGCTGAGTCTACCAAGTACGCAATGTAATCGGAGTCCGTAATCAAGCCAAAGTTGTTAGAATAAAACCATGAAACGCATAGAAAATCATAAAAGAAACGATAGTGGCAAAGCAATCAAAAATTAAATGAAACGGACACAGATAAGGTATGAAGTACACCAGTGTTGCCAATTACGAAAACTAAAACTTAAATGCCAAGCTAGAAATTCGCGATTTCGCTTAAAAAATATATAATACTAGAGTAATTAAATTAGGTATTTAAATGAATAAAGTGTTATCAACTTATTTCAAGAACCGACTTCAAAAAGAAGGAGGTTGAAAACCTCCTTCTTCTTATTTCTATTCGATCCGTATTTACCGAAATCGCGAAAACTTCCGAAACTGGCAGCACTGGCTGACGGAAAACATTTTATACGGCATCAATAATTGTGACTCAACTTTTTATTTGGAATTTATTTGTTTGAAGTGTCCGTGGAATACTAAAATATGATTCAAATAATATAAAAATAAATAAAAATTATAGTATAATTTATATTCACATCGGTTCTTAGGCCAAAATTGAACAATGTCCTTTAATAAGTATGCAGGCAAATATCCAATATTTATTTTTTAGGTTATGTGACTATGTAGTTAGAACCCCTTGAAGATTATGCCCAGCGCGATTTAATATCGACCCCATGAACAAGCCAAGGCAAACTTCATTATTTATAATTAGAAGTTAGAACCACTAGAAGATTATGCCCAGCACGATTTAATATCGACCCAATGAACAAGCAATGGAAAACTTTATTATTTGTAATTAGAAGTTAGAACGCCTTGAAGATTCTGTTCAGCAGGATTTAATATCGACCCAATGAACAAGCCAAGGAAAACTTTATTGCTTGTAGATAGAAGTAAGAACCCCTTTATGATTATGTCCAGCATGGTTTAATATTGACTCAACGAACAAACCAAGGAAAACTTCATCAGCTCAGCACAATTTAATATCGACCCAATGAACAAGTCAAGGAAAACATTATTATTTGTAGTTTGAAGTTAAAAACCTTTGAAGATTATGTCCAGCACGATTTAATATCGACCCAATGAATAAGCCATGGAAAATTTTATTACTCGTAGATAGAAGTTAGAACCCCATTATGATTATGTCCAGCATGGTTTAATATTGACTCAACCAACAAGCCACGGAAAACTCCATTATTTATAATTAGAAGTTAGAACCCCTTGAAGATTATGTCCAGCACGATTTAATATCGACCCAATGAACAAGCCAAGGAAAACTTTATTATTTGTAGTTAGAAATTAGAACCTATGAAGATTATTGTTACTGATAGCGACTACAGCACTCACGTTCACTTTCACACGAGCACGTAACGCTTGAACATAACGTTCCGAGTTGTCACGTCAATGTCAATTAGTAGTGTACTTTCCTTGCAATTTGGTTAACTGGTGTTCAATAACCAGATGATAGGTACCAGTGCCTACACGTTCCATGTAACGTACCAATACAGTGACGGAGGCGTCCACCTATTAATGAGTAGAACCTAGCACAGTTGTCCGGTTCTTACTAGTCCTGTGTCGATCGATCATTTGTTGCGACCCGGGTCGATCGCGACCCATCCGCTTGGTGATTCGATCACAATGATTCGATCAAATAATCGATTGCTTGAGGTAGCGGGTTGGGTGTTCAATAGGTCTCGGGTCTCTGATCGGGTGGCTATTGTACGTTTTGGGTCACGCTCGTTTGGTTGGGCTACGAGAAAATTTGGTACTCAAATATTTTAGACACGATTATTACATGATTATGTTATATATAAATAGATAACTTTTAACACACATTTTATATCTCATAGTGTTCATTGCTAGACGTAAATTTTATAAATGAAATAAAATACGCGTCTGTCATACATAGTTGAATTCTGCGAAAAACTCACTGAATTGTTATTGTTTTTTTTTTGTATCGCTTAAAGACTTTTCGTAAATGGATATAAATCCATCACGATTGGTCATTTTGCGAATTTAATGATTGATTTGCTATTAATTACCACTATTAACTTTTCATAATGTGCTAAGTAAACATTTACAAGGATAAAAACGAAAATGAATTGTAACAATTTGTTTTCAATACACAGGTACATAAATGATCATGACTCAGGACCGAGTTACCGTGACCCAGTCGATCTCGGTGATCGAATCTTTTCGTGGGTCGTGACTCGATCATTCATAAATGCTACGCGATCGAATCACAGTGATTTGATCAATCGCGATCGACTCAGGTCTAGTTCTTACGACCCGAATGCGTGCTGAATAATAGTGGACGGTAAAAATATTTTAGTTGGTTCATTGATGTTTCGATGCCTCCGATTGACAGCTGGATAATGCCCATAAATTATGCACACTATGAACTGAAAGTTCTTTACAAATCCTGAAAATACGTTCAGAGCGCGTGTTTTTAAGAAAAACAGCTGATCAAAAGCAAGCGCAGCCTACAAACATATGCATCGCGATCTATTTATTTATTTATTTAAGAAAAGGTACATAAACAGATGACAATCCTAACAACAATATATATACATCACAAAACAGAATGACTAGACTGCCATCCAAACAAAGTGTACACAGCATGATCTCATGAAACAGTCACAAATAGATATTATACAAAAATATATATAAATGTAATAATAAAAAGTATAAAACCCGTAATAGCTACAAATCCTGGGATCCAGCCCTGAGTACATCCGAAATGCTTCTTTTAAATGAGATAAAGTTATTATCAAAAATATCAATGTCATTGTTGCTCCTTGCCAACTCATTGTAGGCTCTCGCCATCCTAACTATCGGATTGTAGTAGGAAGTGTTATTAGTGTAAGTCTGACAAGTGAAGGTATTAGGTCGGCGAGATCTATGCAGAGTATTAATATATACAGAGGAGAGCAGAACTGGTGCATCAATATACGAGTGCAAGATTTTATGCAGACATAAAAGGTCGTATCTTTTGCGTCGGTCCTGCAAGGTAACAACACCAAACTTTGCCAACCTTTCATTATGAGAGTTTAGGCTTCGGCCGAAATTTAATTTATGGGAAATGTATCTCAAACATCGCTTTTGTACACCTTCGATTCTGTCAACATGAACTCCGTAAAAAGGTTATTTACCTTTTGTGTGACCGATCGTAAATATTTTCCTTTTTTTTCCCGACAAATATAAGAACGCTTCGTTATAAATTTTGTACGGAAGTAGATCATTCAAGTTTTTAAATCTAAATTTTTGAACAGAAAATCGAAAGTAAGCGGCCAGTTTTACATAGCGACACAAAATGAGAGGTTTACCGAATCACGCGCATTTCAACCTGGTCGTTAGTGGGGGTAAAGAGAATCGAGCTGTAAATTAAAATTTATAATCTGTAGGCAATTTAAGAACATTACAATATCAGCAAGTACATAATAACAAGATTTATTTTTTCTTTAATCCTGGAGGAATATCGAAAAAGGTACATAAAACATAATAAGTACATTATACAAAAGTCCACTTTATTACCGCACAATAAAGTTCTGTCTTTATAATCTTAATCACACCTATTCACTCTCAAGGTTAAGGTAGAGACGTAATAAATAGTCACTCTTCGCACATTTTTATAATTTCTCTGGGTTAAAGAAGCTGGGCTTGTGCCTTATGTAAATTCCCTTTTGTCGGCTTCTACTACATCCACGAGAGATACAATTAACGATAACAAATAACGGTATTAACGATATAATTAACGATAATAAAAAACTTCAATGGCTTCCTATTCGGCAGCGCAGAGATTTGCATATTTTATCTCTTCTTTACAATATCTTGTTTCTTCCTACATCTCCAGCATACCTTAAGTCTTTGTTCTCTTTTCGGTCCTCTTCCTCCAGTCGCGTTTTACGAGCGAATTTTAACTTGACTCTTGATATCCCTTCTTGCAGTACTGATTTTCTCTCTTACTCTTTTCCCTCTAATGCCGTTCGACTTTGGAAGTAAGAACCAAGTCCGTATCCATTTCCTGTCCTTAAATTCTTAACGTAATTTTACTTTATTTACTTTCACAATAATTGCACCTATTCCCAAAATTCCTAGTTTGTTTTCGTTTTTCTCTTATCTAAGGTTGCCTGGAAGAGATTGCTTTTGCTTGAGCAATAAGGCCGCCGTTTGCTCATAATTGTCTTTGTTTGTTTACTTTATTTCTTGTATTTATTTTGTGTGCAATAAAGAGTTTATTATTATTATTACATAACGATACAATTAACTTTTTTATTAGTCTAATGATAATTATTTTAAGACGTATTAAAGAACTTCGCTTCAGTCCTCGTAATAAATGATTCAAATAATATAATTATTAATAAATATAAATCAAAGTCGGTATCTTTCACCCTCATCGATGAGTTTCAATTATTATTTTTTGCAATCGCTCCGAACGCATCTGTAGATCATATTGCCACGGGTATGCCAAATTAGCGACCAAACCAGTAGAGGCACGTGCTGTTAATAACATTAAAAATTGAATTCCAAATTTAAATTCTTTTTGGAGTTTCAGTAATAAATAGCGAAACGTTACGATTTTAAAAAGATTTGAAATTAAAAATTGGAATTGGAATATGGAATTAAATTTTTCTGCGCGTAATGAAAATAATCTGTCATATTACTCTATACGTATGATTTGCAAAAGTAAACTTTAACACAATTACAATAATTGTTATTGTGCTTAAGCTGAAATCGCCGTTAAAATATTGAAATATATACATATATATATTTTGCACGAAAGGTCTGGTTCAAAAGTGCACTGCGCTGTTCCATGCCAGCTCATCTAATCCTCCTTAAATATTTAAACTAGGGTTGCCAATAAGGCTATAATATATAGTACCTACTTTCTATATTTTGGCAACGCCCTTAAATATACAATATTTCTTTAGTAGTACGTAGCAGTTACGAGATAAAGAAGTATTGAGAAATAAAATAATACAAAGTCTATATGCCTCTTATTGCCATTTTTTTAAATTATAAATCAATCAAAATCAGAACATCCATTGTGAAATGTATAACTACAACTTTTATAGCTAAAAATAAGTGATGAATATTTTATTACCACTTTTGATATATTTCCAAGAAACATGATTAAAAATGATGATGATGTAGCTGATGAAAAAATGAGTTATTTTTATAATACTAAGTATAATCTGTCATTGGCAGCCCTAATTTAGAACCTCATTCGAATAAAAGCTCAACGCGTGATCTGGAATTTGAATCAAGACTGCTGCTATGATGCGAACGGACGTACTATCAATTTATCAGATAGCATAAAAAGTTGTAGCAAAATATTAGATTTTTTATTTGATATGGTGTAAAACTAAAGGATCTTTTTTCTGCCTCGGATATCCGAGGGTACGAATATTTGTTACACTTACACCAATTAGCCTAGCCCAAACTAAGCTCTATAAGGCTTGTGCTATGGGATCTAGGGTAACGGATAGACATACATATATTATACATATTTATTTATTTTTTATAGAAATATATATCAACAACCATGACTAAGGTACAAATTGTTCGCATTCATCTGCCCCCACCGGGATTTGAATCCGGGACCTCAGTCACTCGACTATGGATATCCGGCACATAATATTTTGTAGTAGGTATATTTACATAAGCATTGCACCGGTGTGAAGCCGGGGCGGGTCGCTAGTCTTTAATAAAATATTTATAAATAACTATTTTAAGCGTTTGCTCTTTAAGGGAAAATGTTCCCAAAAAATAAGCATCTCAGTCGGCTCATAAAACAGGATGAAAGACAAATGTAATTTACGTGCGTCCGCCAGTATAGTTATTATGCTATTATTAAGAAAGACGTAGCCTTTAGCTTGAGATGAGTGTGCAATATATAACATTATTTGAGCGTGCGCAATGATTAATGAGAACTATGATTGATACTATGTGTGATGCTTTATGCCCGCACTTGTCTAATGTGCCGTGGATGGAAGCTAGAGTACTTTCTCTAGATATCAAATCAAACATATTTATTTGCACAGAATGTGGGTACAATTTTAAGGTCTTACATTAATTAAAGCTCCGTGTACAATCTACCAATCAGTTATGGTATGCAAACAGAATTGTGGGCTGCATTATGTATTAAAAAAATAGGAACCTTAAATCTGATACGTAAATATGATCAATCTAGATTATTTTATATAAATCAAAAGTACTTATTATTATTAATTATTTTATTTAGTATACATATGCCAAATAAATGCACTTGATCATATATATATATACACATATATAATATGATCAAGCGTATCATGTGGTATCAGAATGACGGATGTCCAGCACACTTTGCCCGTCCGTGCGTGAATATTTAATCCCGAACGTTGTATCGGGAGACATGGTCCTATCTTATGGCCACCCCGTTCGCCTGACCTAAACCCACTGGACTTCTTCTGCTGAGGCTGTCTCAAAGAGATAGTTTACGTAAAACCCATTGCAACATTGGACGATCTGCGGATCATATCAATGGCAGAAGACATGCACGGCGAATAACGCGGTCATTTCTAAGTAGGGTTTCTCAATTCTCGAGCTTTTTTACTTCTCGGAGCACGAGAATTCTCGACCACTATTTCTCGAGAATTCTCGGGTTGTCGAGATATATAGAAATTTTTAAAAATATGTGTGTTTTGACAATAAAACTACGTTTTTTTATGCAATATTCAACAACATTTATTATTAGTTTCAATTGACTTTAACTTAAGTGAGTATATAAAATTTTTGTTAAACGAAATAAAATCTAGCGAGATCTTTTGTCATTATTTCTACACACAATTTTAAGACTAAATAGTCTTCATCTTTGGGATAAACAAATAAAATATCTTCTAAAAACAATGCCATCATGTCACCACAATTTAATTTAGTACCTTACCTTACATACTATATAATTTACTTTAGTCTCTCTCTGTACTATAAACTTTTCTATTAAAATATATAATTGAAGCGACAGTTTTTGAATTAGGTATAAAAATCAAACAATCAGACTAGCTTCATAATTACAATGAATAACAACAAGGTACAGGTAACTTATTTTAGTATATATATATATATATATACTTTTTTGTTACGTAAGTATACTTAAGAATCTAATAAATAATTAATAATCAGACTAATTATAATCACAATTTAAAGAGGAAACTGCTCCAGAAGCTAGCCCACTAGGTATTTTTATTATTTAGGAAATAAGCTTTCAAAAATACGAGGGCATTTAAGGCATTATTTGATAGTCGGTTTCGTATTAAGTTTTAAACATTTTTGACTTAATTTCTCGATTTCTCGACCACTTTTTTCTCGTCTCGAGTAAGGCTAAATTTCTCGGGAATTCTCGATTCGAGAATTCTCGCAGAAAAACTCTACTTCTAAGGCGATGTTGTGCCTGTATTAATGCTGATGGCAAACAATTTGAACATTTACTGTAATATTAAGAATATAATAAAATATTATTATTCAAGCAATATTTATCACTAACAAAAGTCCTGTTTTGAGTCCATAGTATAATAAGTAATACATTTAAAATTATCGGTTTCTGTTTAAGATTAGTTGGTATTTTTTTGGCGCTAGTTTCCGTAAAGCATTATACCATTTTGGAACTTGGTTAGTTGCGTCAACTTTTTAAATAACTTGCCATAGTAGTGTCGATACAATGTTTATACACCGCGATGCGTGAAAGTGAACTGAAAGTAAAAAGCTTTGAAAATTTTAGTAGAAAAAATTATTATGATAATTTTTTGTGTAAAAACGGGTTTTTAAGGGTTTTGGTGGATAGCAATGCTACTTAGGTTGCCAATACAAAAAAAAAATATGTGAAATATTTGAAAAATTGTAGTGATGGTAGTTAAAAATACCATAAGATTTTCGAAGAATTTAATTTTTATTTAGAAATGTAAAAATAAGGGAGATTTTTATTCTTCTATTTTTTCTCGAGTAGCCATGAGTAGGTTCACTCTCTGGTGAAATTTTTGGACACGTTGTATATCGTTCTTTACTAAAGCCGTATTCGTAACGGAATATCTCACAGCTTTCATCAGATAATTATTTTTATGCTACATTGTTATAAAACGTATAAAGCATCCATCTGGAGACCTATTTTTGAATTACGAATGCGACTTAGAAATCACCGATGTGACTAATAATCACCGATTTTCAATAATTCTTATTTTTGAATATCACTGATGTGACTACCTTAGTCACAGGTGTGATTTCATTACGAGTGCCCTCACCCACTCATATTCAAGTCATACTTGTGTTGTGTTACTTGTTTTATGTTATCTGTGTTTTGTTTGGAGAATATATATATATAATAACCATAATGGTCGGTAAGCCGGCAGCGGCACATTCTGCGTGGAACCGAACTCTTACATTTATGTGTGTACTTTATCTATGTTGGCAGCTCTGCGATCGACTTTCAAAAATTGGATGTTTAGGAATCCGTGACCTCAAAGTCACCGCTGACTATTCAGTCAGCGGTGATTTCGAAGTCGCATTCGTAATTCAAAAATAGGTCTCCTGTTACACATACTACCGCCACTCAATCGCCGTGCGTATCAGATACCGTGTACAAGCATCTTAATAAACGTAAGTGCGGTACAAGTCGGATGATCGCGCAGATTAATAGATCTTTACACGTGACTCAATTCAGACCGCGATTATATTACAAAATATCGTCGTGACTGAACGCGACTGTTCTGTTGTGTTAATGAGTTAATTACCCACACTAAGCTTAATTATTGTTTTCAATAGATCATTCGACCGTGTGTAATAGACGTGATCTTGTAAGCAACAAGCATACAATAGCCAGAAGAATTACATTTCCAAAGTGTGACAATGTATCATTAAATCAAATCTTTATTTAATTTAAACTTTATACGCAGTTAGACGCGCAAGATATAGAAGTGATGGACATTGTAAAAAAATTAAATACATATATATATATATATATAATAAAAACAAAACATATACATATATGGAATTTGGGTTAACGGATAGTCACATATATTATACAAATATAATTATTTTTCATAGAAATGTACAATAAGAACCTTGACTAAGGTACAAATGCTCGCGTTCATCACGCAAAGATCTGCCCCCACCGGGATTCGAACCCGGGACTTCAGAGATGGCGACACAAGTACAGAGCATACAACCTTTATATGATAGAATATATAGGTATTCTATCATATAGGATATTTATAGATTATTCAAGTACATTGTTAAAGTGTCTAAGGTGAGTCCAATTTTTGATCACGGCATCCAATACATTTTCACAGGCAATTTTACTCTACCAACCAGAATACGCTGCTCCTTTGCAGCAAACACGACCCTGGTACAATCTCCCACTAGTATTGTAAATATGGAAGGGGACTGGCACGGGCTGTGGGGACTAGTCAACCATGCTGGCCCAGTGCGGATTGGTTGACTATCTACATCGAATTTCTTCGCAGGTGTCTACTGGTTGAAGTCCATGATGTTTCATTTCAGTGTAGGAGCGTCAGGTAACTCGAAGAAGGCGGCGCCGGGCTCGGTAGCACATCCGCGGCGCCGCCGCGGGTCGCCGGCGGGCGCGAAGAAGTCGCGACCGCTACGGCGACCCGGGATGGACCACGCCCCTCCGTGGCCGGGGGCGTCGTTCGTCGGTGGAGGAAACCGGGGGAGGTAGTGTAGCCTCCCCGAGGAGGGCTCCCCTCTGGGCAGGGGAGCGGAGGCTGGGGGTTCCTGGAGGTTGCTTGGTGTTCCGGGGGCTCCCTACATGCCTGAGGAAGGCCATCCCTGAGGTTTTTAGTGGGTAGGCCTCCCCCTTCTGGGGAGGAGAGCCCCACATAACCGCCATGCCATGCCATAACCGGGGTATGCAATTTAATGCATTTTCCTCAGGAAGAAAAAAAAAAGGATCGATGCCGGGCTCCGCGAATAATTTTTTGGACAACATAAAAAAAAAAGTGTGGCAAATGGCGGACTTAAATATATACATACAATATGTAGACGGAGTCGTCGATGCCGATGCTCCCTTAAGCTATTGTAAATACATTCAAATATAAGTAACTTCGTACCAATAAATTTACATCGGTTTATTTTCTTGGGAATTTTAGCTCTTATCTTACAGCTCACACATGTCTTGGGTGAAATGACATAAAAACAGTATACAAAACATAAAAAAAAAAAACGGTTTCCGCCGTATCTTTGGCACCTGTTTGATCAGCGTGTTTGGACAACTCATAAAGCGAGCTCTCAGCACTGATTGCGTTTGTAGAGGATTTGGCTAAGAAAGCATCAGTGCGGGGTGCATTCCCTTGTTCGTATTTATAATATTATTATATTTAATCTATACTCTATACTAATATTATAAAGAAGTAAAGTTTGTGTGTTTGTATATTTGTTAAATTGTAAGGGGTAATCTCAGGATCTACTGAACCGATTTTATAAAATTCTTTCAGCAATAGAAGGCCACGTTATTGCTGAGTGTCATAGGTTATTAAAAAACCGAAAAAATAAAAAGGTTTTTACGTGGTAGTCCGTTTTGCAAAGTGAATCGGAGAAAAAAACAGGCAGCGGACGGCGCGCGATGGCTTCGGGTTTAATTCGGATCGCGTTCGTGCTCGCTTCGGGGATTATTAATATTATGCCCAACGAAAGTGGGCACGGGTCAGCTAGTGTTATTATATTTTGATACTTACTGATGACTAGAGGTTTTGAATTTAATTTATGATTCATAGTAATGTTCACAGATAACAATTCAATTTACAAAATAAAATGTTAATCGTGGATAAAAGATCAGTCAAAGTTTTCGTTTTATTTATGTATATTATATAATCATTGTTAGTTATTTAAATAAGTAGTACTGCTTTTATATTATACAATTCACGCGGTGAATCTATGGTATGCCTAAGGTTTATAAGTACATATAAATAATTTTTATACTACGTTTATTGAATTTCTCCAATACCTTTACAAAACAACTATTATGATCCTAAATCTAATAACTAGTGCTCGGAATAGGTAGTT
Source organism: Scirpophaga incertulas (assembly GCA_036419045.1). Taxonomy (NCBI): domain Eukaryota; kingdom Metazoa; phylum Arthropoda; class Insecta; order Lepidoptera; family Crambidae; genus Scirpophaga; species Scirpophaga incertulas. The sequence goes on from CM071640.1 coordinate 19,862,697, forward strand.
TAATTTTATGTATTTGCACAAAGAAAGTCAATGTGCGTAACATGGATAAACCTAAAATCAGCGCGATTTCCTGGACCTTTTCAGTTTTTACTTATTTATTCGTTTCTTTACGCTTTTATTATAACTAAATATGTTTACAACTTATTATTACAACAATAAGCTAAAAGATGAAATACTATTTTGAAAGTTCAATATAATATTTCTACAATCTCTGAAAATAGTAAGTTCCCAGGCATATCCATACTAATGATGTCACGAAATCGCAAGTGCATAAAATGAAATTACTTATTCCGAGCACTAATAACAAACCCTAAAACTAATGTTTCTCTTAGAGATCCACTATGTAATTGTGTTAATGAAGCTTTCAACTGCATACTCGTATTAATATTATGTACTAGCGGACCCGACAGACTTCGTCCTGTCAAAAAGATTTGTACAGTGGCAGTTTTTTGTTCCTAATTATTTTATAGATAACATCGCATAGCCAACCAATTCGCAAGAAAAGTCTAAATGACCTATTACATTTTGTGGCTATTCAATTTTGGAACGTGACATTAAATCCTCCAACGATGTATTCTGTGCTCCAACGCACGCACGCACACTGTTTTGATAGATATGATTGAATTTCAACTATATGTAGCGTCAATAAAGCGCAAATTGACTCTTTGATGTTAGGAACACACCTTCATTGCTTAGACAACAGTGAGTGCTTGCAATATGAACTTTATACAATAACAATAAAGCTCAATTCGACTGTACGTTTTAGTTAGAAAACGTTTGCATGGGAAAATAAAAGGGCTGTTTTTAGGGTATTTCCGATAATTCGAATTTTCCTCATTGTAAAAACCCTCCTTGAACTTCAACGAACATAACAAAAAAGAATTGGCCAAATTGGTCCAGGCGTTGTTGAGTTATGAGCTTACCAACACATTTTGCGATTCATTTTTATATATAAGACAAGAACAGTCTGGTGAATGTCAGTACCAAACCTTAAATGATAGAAAAGCATTCAAACAAGTTTTAATATCAATCCTAATTGACTCCATAAAAAAAACACACAAATAAGCGTTGTAACGTTCTGATAATGCGAAGTTCTGAAAATGTCGCCTTATCGACCATACGTTATAAGAGTCATCTGTTACACAAAACGTTTTGTGAAATAGGCCCGTAGGCCCTAGTTAAGAATCTTTTATCTGCGTTAAGTTTACTATGTTTAATGTTATGAGTAGAGATCGGATAATCGGATGCATATTTACCTAAAGTTAGTTTAAGACAAAGTATGGAAACGGCTTTTTATTATTTTGTTAAATAAAAATCCCGGGATTGCGGAATTGGATAGCCGGATGTTTATTTATTTACCTAATTTAGTTTTTGACAAAGTATGGAACTGTCTTTTTATTTTATTTCCATAAATAAAAATCCCGGAATTCCGGTACTGTAGAACATTTTGGTAATACAAAACTAGTAGTAATATGAGATACTAGACCACACTTACGCCCGGGCACCATTTCTGTTTTTTTATTCAATTATTTAATTGATTATTGTTTTAGTCAAACTAACTCACTACTTTCGTATAACACTCTTCATGTAATAAATCGTACATTCATAAATCGCACGGGGAACTGAAACTAAACTTCATGTAAATACGTATGCATAGTTGTATAAATGAACCCGGAGTCTCGGTCTTTTGAAAATAAATACCACGTGCTAATTTAGTAATTTTCAAACAATATCACTACGTTAAATTTGCAGTCCCGTATTTTCCCGGGATTTTTATTTAACAAAATGTATTTTAAAAAGCCGCTTCCATAATTTGTGAGCCAAAAATTAACTTTAGGTAAATATGCATCCGATTATCCGATCTCTAGTTATGAGTGAAGTACGTTGCAAACAATAACGTAAGTTAGTCAAAATTGATAAATTTCGTTAACTGATCTCCAACTTAAGTAAAATATTTATTTGAAAAAAATGTGTTGACTGGATGTACTAGCGGTTGTACTTAAGAAATACCTGAACTACGAAAACAGCTTCTATTACATTGGAAATAAAGGTTGTCTCATGGTCAATATATGACTTGTAGCCGTCTTGCAGCTACATATTCTATGCTCCACACAATCACCGAAGCAAATAATCGTATACAACACAATAAGAGAGACAGCTTTTGTTGCCATTCTCGTCTCAACGCTACATTTCTTTCGAAACGTAGTGTTTTACGACAATTATTTCAGCCAGAGCGCACTTCCTGCGGTCCGAGTCATCGCTATTTTAACACTGACTAACTGTACCGTTTGAAGTAAACTGAAACAAAAGTAACATATTTCGAATTTGGAATTTCAAACCTAACTACTCGTGCGAAGAAACGCGATAAATAGTCTTTAAAACACAAATTCAAATTTGGAATGCGAACGCGTTTGAATAAAAAAGACGTTAAACGTGAACAAATAAGTTTGGAAATGGGTGCAGCGTTCGAAAATGGTAAGTTTTTTGCTCATATCCATTAAGACGAGGCGTGAGGGTGCTATTTCGGTATCGCATTACCGTTTTTATTGTGCCTCTAATTATAGGCTGCCGGTTTTCGATAATGACAAATTATGTTTTTCTGTTTGTCAGTTGTGAGCGCTGTGTGTGTTTCATGAAGTCATGTCTATTCATTTATTTATTTAATCATCAACAAAAATATTTGATTCTAATGTAGTAAAATATAATAAGTCATATATTATTGATTTTAATTAAAAAAAAAACATTTGACTTCTTGTATTAAATGGGAATTATGTCTTTGAATACAATGACTACTTCTAACATGCAGAATGCATTATACTGCAGTAACAACATTTCAACTATCTCCAAGAAGGTTTGCAGATACAAAGAATGGAAAAATACCAATTAATTGTTTACATTAGATAAGCGTTGCTGAGTCATGATCAGAGTTCAAGTTTAATGATAGCAGACAGTGTATTATATTCTAATGGAAATCTCGTTCGTATTGATTCATATTTCTACATAACAATACACAGACGAGTCTTAATGCTTATACTCTTCGATCATAGAAATATATGATCGAATCTTATACTTAACATAAAGGTAATGTTTTGAACATTTTTCTAGGAAAGCGGTATATCTCTCAACTGGAAACGCTGGATAGAAACAGTGTAGTTCTTTCATCCGATCTATTTGAGAAGTTTCTATAATTCTGTATCTCAACACCGACTCCACATATCGACGGTTAAAAGGAAATAGGGGATAAGCGACATAGAATGAAAGTTCAGGAGAGCCGTTAAAAGTTTTAAATTTTTGAAACACTGACGTATTTCCGTCACTTATTAAGGTATTTTGAAAACTGAAACAGCTATAAAATCAGATAGAAACGGAACAGTTACTGGTATTTTTACAAGCTTTTATTTACTTTCACCTGTCCCGTTGTCTGTCTGTAATCAAATCTTGCAACTTAAATTTGATCCACTTCCCGGTTTCCGATTGAGCTGAAATTTCGTATACACGTTTAGTTCGGATGACAATGCATGATTAACTGTGTGACGTCATTTTAAATCTAACATGGCGGCGTATCCAATATGGCGGACCAATTATTATTAATGCACTCCTACAATATGGGTATCAAATAAAAGGGCTTGCTAAAAATAACTAGAAAAAATAATGTGACGTCATTCTAAATCCAACATGGCGGCGTATCCAATATGGCGGACCAATTATTTTTAATGCAGTCCTACAATATGGGTATCAAATAAAAGGGCTTGCCAAGAATAACTAGAAAAAAATAATGTTACGTCACTCTTAATCCAATACGGCGGAACACCAAAAATGCCGGATAATTTTCTTTTATTCGTTCCTACAATATGGGTATCAAATGAAAGGGCTTGTTCTCAGCAAGCCTGTAGAGGTACTAAAAAATTAAAAATAAAATTAAAGAAAAAAAAACCTTTTTAAAGTAGCAAAAGTGACCAGAATTTTCGTCTGTTAGCTAAAATAACACTATGTAAATGTTTTTTATTTTTTGCTTGAGCATAAACGACAAAAAATCGTAGAGCCATAGGGAGTAAGCGCATTCGAAAGAGCAAAAAATTTTGAGTCCAATGGCATATATAACTCATTTTTTACGAAAATGTCGCATAAGCGACATTTTCGTAAAAAATGAGTTGCTTGCTTGCTAGGGCATAAGCCCTATTTCCTTTTAACACATGATTTAGCTCATACTTTTCAGATGTTTACGATTATTTTAAGTTAACTCATACAGCGGGGTGAAAAGTAGAGTATATCATTCGCAAGCAAAAAGAATTTTCGTTTAATCGAATGTTTGGCGCAGCGATCGAGAAAACGGCCTCTACGCAACGAGTCGTGGGTTCGATTCTCGCACAAGACAGAAATTTTGTATGACCTGCAAAAAATTGTTTCAGCCTGGGTGTTTTTGCGACACAGATTTATAATCGACAAGAAAGAAAAGAAATACGAAAAGAAGCCAAGCCCATAACTGGCAATGACGTCCAGTGTAACATTTTACATAATCGACTACAAACTACAAATAATCTATTTTAATAGCACAAAGATTTCGAAGCCGGATGCGTTACGTAATGGAATTTGTTCATTACCGTTGTCCGATATTTTGTTGCATTGCTTTGTTCCCAGGCTATTGATATGTTATGCACGATTACTCTCTGTAGTCTACAGTTAGTGTGAATCTTGAAGTTAGCTGTACATTGCGGCGAGAGCTAACGCTTTAGTGACGTTGAAGACAGCTCGCAGAAATGAACGCGTTATTTAATTCTCAATAGGGAATTAATCTCTTTTTTGAAAATAATCTTAATTTGATCCTTGCGTGTCAGTAAACCATATACTAAAAATATAAAAATTTTATACACTCGTTAAGTACTATAAAAATTGCATTAAAATTTAATATTTTCAAATTTCGCGCGTAATTAGCCGAAGGCACCGCACGAGTTGTTACTCTGTAGCGATGACGTCAATACGGCATGTAAACAAAGCTCTACGTTTGATGCTACGTATTATTATATTCACAATTTAAAAATGAGTTTTTATCTTTTATATATAAACAACTAATAAAGGAATAATAATTAAATAGTAATACTGACATCGTTGTTTTAATACTCCGTAACTCGGCAGAACAAAAGTCGGGATTTGCAGCAAAGAATTTTCCGACCATTAATACATTTATTTTTGGTAAATTCGTACTATCTCCTTTCACAAAACTGCTTTCCATAGTGTGATTCTCGTGCGATTCGAATTTAACTTACGTATTTATAACGTTCTCTTACATTAAAAAAAAACCTACAAACTTCCTTTTTTATTGTTTAGCGACTTTATACGTACTGATTCATAATGACATTGACACGCATAAGTTTACAGTACCTTATGACGTCACGACATGGCGGCCTATGTTTCGCTCTTGTTTTACGTATAGATTAAAAAAGTGAATACTTTGAAACTATTTTTTATATTATTTTTGTTATTTTATGTACTTAAACATGATGGTTCCGAATATTTAATGCATAAGCTATCATAGTTATATGCTTTTAGATCTTTTCTAATATAGAGAGAAGTACCCTATTGTTCGGTTACTGACTTAGAGAGTAACTCGAGCGTTCCGCATAGACAGAAACAGGTACTTATTTTTATGTAACAGATATTAAATATAATCGTGATGACCTATCAGGGTAGTAATTCTGCTAATGTTGGTTTATATTGTGTAAGTTACCGACGCCTGTCGATTTTCGACGTTACTGTTCATTGCTTTTTTCTCGCTTCCTCATTATAGTCGTGGTTGAGACCAACACATGATCAAGGATTTCGGGCTTCGATCCCCACGGGACTACCGAAGTTAGTTCCCGTAGCAACAAGGCCAATAACGTGGTACTCCAAAAATCTAAATCCATTCGTCTAGTGAGATGGAAAATTTGTGTTATTAAAAAGCGTGGAACGGTTCAAGCATAAATTCAATAGAGACATTTTGAAGTATTTGAATACATTTCATCAAATATTTCTTGTAAGCCATAAAGGCCAGTAAATATTAAGTGGCTAATACAAGGGTACCAACAAACTAATTTAGAGAAGCGATCTAGTATATATGCCTTTATTCCCACTAGTTAGTTTTCATGTTTGTCTAATGGAGTAAGGTCATTGTATGAATTATTAATGGATATATCAGAATGAAAAATAATATCAAAAATCAATTTTCTATATTCCAATGCGGTCAAATATACTATCTGCGTTGTGGTCAGCAGTTAATTTTAACAAATTTTATCAGAACTTAAGAGAGCATTGTATAGGAATGATTCTAAATTGCGAAATCAAAATAGTACATTTTGTTTTAAAGAAACTAACGCGAACTTGAAAGAATGTTACTTTTGCTATACTACATAATAAATGAAGGTCCTAATTGCACTATCTGACGCAAATAGTCAATGAACATGTCTGCATTCGCAACGAAACCAAATTACATCACACTTTCAATTGCCGATAATTTGTGGTCAAATTGCTCTGACGTTTTTATGGAAACCGAACTAAAAAAAATTATTAATAATGCTTATCTTCCATATATATAAATAATATTAGAAGATTACTTGAAAACTAAACAAAAAAGTGCACGTTTAATTAGGTAATTAAATGTATTGTATAAAGTGTATACATACCAAGAATTAGATGTAAAAAAACCAGATGATTTTGCTTTTTATACATCTAATTCTTGTTTGAATGTATGTTTTTGTATTTGAGGCGTGGAATTAGTATTTTAAGTTAGGTTTTACGGAGCACAAACTCAGTTTAAATATGACCGAAAACTACATTCACAACAAAGAAAATATTAAAGTAAGCACAAAATTTATTTTATTCAATAAATAAACCTACTTATGCTAATAATTAGCGCTTAACATTTATTAAAAAAATAGTACTTAAGGGTCACAATTTCAAGGTCATGTTTATAGGCTTTAACTATTATACCTATTTTCTATTTGTGGTAATTTTTTCATAGTTTATTACTTGTTTTAGGCCTTACACGTTCATGGTTTTGAATAATATGTGACGGGCAGAAATTTTAAATTAATTATTTAATCTTGTGTGTCTTTAAAAGTATTTAGTAGATACGTGAAACTAAGTATAATACGAGTTTTGTATATCATTACTTTTGTATCATTGAACAATTTCTATACAGGTTAGCATTCAGGCCCTAAATTACTTTGACGATTTGATAATATATATGTCGCAGTCAACTGGTTATAATAGCCGTTCAATCAAACAGCTAGCCCTTTGACTGAACAACGTTATTCAATCACACGGCTATACGTCTTTTAGCTGACTTGTTGATTGCAACATTCAACATTACAGCTATAGACGACGCTTAGCCAACTGGTTAAATGGCAAATTAACTAAGGTGACCATTAGTATTTAATTTGAGAGAATAGAAAAACTTCTTGTAATTTCTTGGGAGGTTATTCTTGGATTAAGTTTAAGAGGTGACCAAAAGTTTATGAAATAAGTAAAAATTAAAAACACATTATGTATGTTGATGATTGACTACGACATATACAACGAAAAAAAAGGTAAAAATTCATGATGTGAAAAAAATGACGCACATACACACTTATTTTTTGTGTCACGGATATTAGTGAAAGAAACAGATTATACAGAAAGTACGAGACAGAAAGAGACAGCGTTGCGAAACAATATCTATCGAATACTATCGAATAAATCTAGTCTATTACTACTATGCGACTAAACGATTTAGTTGGCGGAGAATCTTCATGGATTGTCGGACTCTGAACTAATGATGGAAAAAACGTATCTTTGTTGAGATTGGATCATTTGTATCCGGATCAATACAAAGATTCGAATCAGTAAAGTGCTTCATTTGCATTATTTGTTTATACAAATATTCTCATATCTGATACATGATACAAATACACTGATATAAATAATGATACTCATTCATTTGTATTAATGACTCTGAGTCAATCATGTAAGCGTCGCGTATCGAATGAAACCGAGATGCAATTGAGCGACGTGATCCGAAGCGCTCCGACTCTGAACTATTTACTTATCTCAATCGTGCGAGCGCCGCGTGCCGATTAAAACCGAGATGCAATTGAGCAATAGGCTTGTATCCACTATGAACAAATCTGATGCATTAGGTTGCATAACTATTAATCATTCATCACTTCATTATGAATGAAAAAAATGATCATTTAATTATGAAAAAACAAAGTTTTATAAAATAATAACTTTTGATTATTTATATTTTTATAAAGTAAAATTGCACAAAATAAGCCATAAGTCACGTGACAGCAAACACCAATTAAAAAGTGTTACGTCACGCCGTGCGAAACGTCAAAGTCAAAATGTCATTCCCAAGTGTCTTGTGGAAGTGCAAAAAAGAATGGGCATCATTCCTTCTCGCGAGTGTCAGCCACTTTTTACGTATCTGCTGATTGTTTGGCACGTATATAAATATATTTTTGGTGTTTTTATACTTGTGCTTGTACACTGGGGCACTATGCAGTACTTGTAATACGATGAATCAATTTTTTATTAAAATAACTTCACAATACCGAATATTCCGATACTAAAACAGCTGTGTTTTGCACGGTGTGACGTCATTCAAGACGCCATGACAGTCATGAGCGTTTTTGATGACTAATGTCAAATATTTAATTAAATGCAAAATTATTCTTATAAATAAGCATTTTTTTTCAAAAATAATAATTATTTTGTATAGAATAGGCATCAAGGTATATTAGTATCTAACTATTGAAATTTAGGCAACAAGCCTATTGATTCATTTGAAGCGCTGTTAGAGATTTGAATCGGTGAATCACTTGGAAGAAACGACTCACTGAGTCGTTTCTGTAAAGATTGACTCATCTCTACTCTGAGCCGATCGAGGCGGGATGATCTACCGACTTAACTCAGCTTGAAACTTGGTCATAAGGTCTCTACGGCTTAAATGGGACTAATAAATTAACATTGAGTACTCATATTTGAACCTCTCGTTTTAACGTAATAATGGGGTATCTTTGTTTATATAAGTCATTGACCAATTAATAAAATCAAAATAAAAAAAAACAACCTAGTCATTATAATTAAATAGATCACAATTAGAAAAAAATAATTGTTAATTATATTATGAACTTCATTAAAGATTGTGCTATTAATTTAATTTAAGGCGAAGATCAAAGAAATGACATTCCAATGGATCCAAGGTTATCTCCGCAATAGGTTTACAGCCCATTATTAGTGAGATAAGAGTAAATAGACCACGCGGTACACACAAATCTTCACTTTTTTAATTTAGAACCTTACGTCTTGAGTGATAGCGATGATTATTATAGCGCGAGCACCGATTGTGGTGGTTTGTAGATTGTAGGGTAGACGCCATATGAATACAGCGTTTCCTAAAACCGTATCTATTGCGAGCGACACAAGGTCTGTACAAAATCAAACTGTATGTATTAACGTGATGCTTTCTGTACATACGTGCCTGTTCACTCGTCGCGTACTCACAATAGTTATTATCTAATTATGCCAACATTATCATTAAGTAAACACATATGCTATGAAAAATATACATTTTCTGTAATAACATTTATATTACGTAAATCTATCCAAAATCATAACATATATATATATATATACACATATATATATTGTACATATATACCTACTCAAAATCAAAATCAAAATAATATTTATTCAACATAGACCTTTACAGGCACTTATTGACGTCAACAAACAAAACAAAAAAAAGCTTAAAAAATAAAAAAAAAAACAAAAACCTTTTCCGTACGTATATACGAATAAGGAAAAAAAAGAAAAATATATTGACTCGACACCTGTTCGGAAATTGGGAGAGCCTTCTCGAGAAGAACAGGCAAGAAACTCTGAAGGTCTATTTTTTATCTCCTCTTTTCAATGTTAATAATTATAATAATATAATATAAAAATACAATATAGTATAAGATACAATCATACCTAATACGATTACAGTCGTATGTATGTTTACATACACATATAAAATAATACAATGTTATAAATAATGTTGTTACCAAACATGGCTCTATGAATAGTGTCCCTATTCCCAAATAGTGTGATCATTAAGATAGTCACTTACTTTATAATAACCTTTACTCATGAGTGTCTTTTTGATATGGATTTTAAATTTATATAAAGGCAAATCAATGACACCTTGCGGAAGTTTGTTAAACGTAGATATTACATTTCCCCAAGAACGAACAGCTAGTTTTATGGAGTCTGAACATTGGAACGGCAAGTTTATTTTTGTTTCTAGTATTCACATGATGTACTATAGGTATATATATGTATATATATAGCGGATGGAACGTCAGTGGCGCTGCGGTCTCAGCATTGGTTTTCATTCATTGTGAATTTGTCTATTTCAAAGGTGTTACTTTAATGTGTTTAATTATCATTAATGCATAATAAATATGAAGTATTTTTTTTTAATATCAACCCTGAGTGCCGCGAGCCTGTCACAACTTGCCGAGCGCTGTGTGGTCGTTTTTTGCACCATCCGCCCAAACCTGTTCTTCTCAGCATCTCCACCGAAGCCTCGCTTGCGGTGAAATTTTAATCTCGTGTGAAACAGTTTGTCATTGACAGCTATTTCGATTTTTATGTTTAAATCGGAACTGTGGAGAAAATATACTAATTTCAATGATTGAAATTTGGTTTTAGACAAAAATCGGTATTGCATTAATTAATGCTTTCATTCGAATCGAAATGCAAAAACGTTGCTACGATCCATAGACACAAATATAGAATTGTACGTTTGTTTCATTTGACATCATTTTAGAAATGCTCAGTTTGTAAAATATCATAAACTAGCTTTCCGCCCGCGGCTTCGCCCGCGTTATATTCGAATTTCCCACAGGAAGGATATGTTTTAACAATACTGCCATACAACCTTTCACCCCCTCCTTTCAACCTTTTACAACCCTTTTCTGCTTTAAAAGGTAGCCTCTGTCCTTTCTCAGCCTCTAGACTATCTGTGTACCAAATTTCATTTAAATCGGTTCAGTAGTTTTAACAATATTTCCATACAACCTATTATCCCTCCTTTCAACCTTTTACAACCTTTTTTGCATGAAAAAGTAGCCTATGTCCTTTCTCAGGCTCTAGACTATCTGTGTACCAAATTTCATTTAAATCGGTTCAGTAGTTTTGGCGTGAAAGCGGAACAGACAGACAGACAGAGTTACTTTCGCATTTATAATATTAGTATGGATTATGTTTGCAATAGGCACAAAACAATGAGCTTTTCCACAAATACTATTTTCACAGTACTTTTGATTAAAATTTCACCGTCTTCAATTTTCACAGATGACACTCCAGTTTTATCTATATGTATAGATAAGAATTATTAATAACATTTTTAGTTCGGTTTCCGTAAAAACATTAGAGCAATTTGACCACAAATTATAGGCAATTGAAATGTGTGATGTAATTTGGTTTCGTTGCGAACGCAGACATGTCCATTGACTATTTGCGTCAGATAGTGTAATTAGGACCTTAATTTATTTAATAAAGTATAATTATGTAGTGTAGCGAAAGTAACATTCGCGACGTTTTACCGTGGGAGAGCCATGCTTCGGCACGAATTGGGCCGGCTCGACCGGAGTGATACCACGGCCTCACAGAAAACCGGCGTAAAATAGCGCTTGCGCTGTGTTTCACCGAGTGATTGAGGGTACCGGAGAAACAACCCCCCTTATTCCCTTTTATTCCCCTTATTCCTCTTGTTCCCTTTCGGCAACGCATCTGTGACTCCACTGGTGTTGCGGGTGTCCATGGGCAACGGTTATTGCTTACCACCAGGTGATCCGTTTGCTCGTTTGTTGCCCTATCCTATAAAAAAAAAAAAAAAAAAAAAACGTTCGCGTTAGTTTCGTTAAAACAAAATGTACTATATTGATTTCGCAATTTGGAATCAAATAGCCTAAGTTACTCCTTATTACATCTGCAAAAGTCCCGTCAAAATCGGTCCAGTAATTACAGACAGGGAGACAACACTCCAATTTTATTTATATGTGTAGATTTGAGGATTCAATAGTAGAACTGGATGGACGCAAAGTGAGTTATTAATGTATGAGTGTTATATTAGTTAATAACACGAGTGCATTAATTACTCACATTAGGAAGAATAGAGAAAGGGATGCTTGGGTGGTTTGGGCATGTGGAACGGATGGATGAAAGTAGACTGACCAAAATGATTTATGAAGCTGGAGTGAGTGGAGATACGGGACGAGGAAGACCTAGGCGAACATATTTCGAACAAATCGAAAGTGTCCTCATAAAAGGCCAGGTCAGAAGTACCCGCAATCGTCGAGCATGTATGAGGAATGTTATGAAAGTAGATGAAGCGAAAGAGATATGTAAAGACCGTAGCAAGTGGAAAGACGTAATCTCTGCCTACCCCCATGGGAAAAAGGCGTGAGTGTATGTATGTATGTAGGAAGGTGGGTAATATATTTTTAATTCAAATACAAATTTTCCTGCAGTTCACATATACATTTATCTGACGCACCTACGATTAAGGAAAACGTGAGGCAACCTGCAGACACCTGCAAAGAAACTTAAAGATGTATGTAGTCGACCAATCCGCCCTGGGCCAGCGTGGTTGACTAAGGTCTAATCGCCTATGTTATGGCGAGAGGAAAGGCACCTTATGCACCGTGACACCGCCGTGACTAGCTGCCGTGTACCCACTAAAACCCCTCTGAGTACTCTATGCCCATGCGGGGCATATGGCGGGGTGTGCTTTTGCGATTCTACCGCCATATGGCGATTAGGCCTCAGTCCAGAGAAGAAGTGTGCCTCGTAGAGAACGTATATGAGCTGTAATGATGTTCATGTCGCAGCCAACTGATTAAAATAGCCGTTCAATCAAACAGCTAGCCCTTTGACTGAACAACGTCATTCAATCACACGGCTATACGTCGTTTAGCCGACTTATTGAACGGCTATTTTAACTAGTTGGCTGCGACATTCATATACCAACCACACACGCAGGTTGAAATATGTCAGGCATTAAGTCCATTGAGGCATTAAATTAACGTTATTTTAGTACGTATGACTTAAAACTTACTACTAACTTTATACTTAACTAACATGAACGGTTTAACAATTAAAAAGTCATTAACAAAAATAGTCATCACACTTTTATCTTATCACCACGCTTTTGTAAGTGTTATATCATTTGTAGGTCATTAAAATCGTCGGTCCGCGCTGAACCTTCTATCACAAAGGGCTAAAAGGGCAAACAAGCCCGCATATGCAAGTCACAGAACAAAACAATGTTTAATCGCGCGACCTTACCAGTGTCCCTTGGACAATACGTGAATGACGTCACGCGAATTTACGCCCAACAATAGTACAGGGGATAGGTGAAATGTCAGGGAATGTGGAAGCGGAGCATTTTTTGATACTGTGTCAAAAAGTCAGAGAGATGATAGAGTATTTACTTTTGTACCGACTTCAAAAAAGTTACCTTTATGTCACGTTTGTGTATCTCACTCTGCCAATGATACATTATTGTTGGTTATTTTTAATAGGTGTATATGAAATTCTAAAATCTTTTAAGTCCGCAGTTGTTTTTACTAAATTCAGCAACTCTGTCGATAGTTTACATTGTAACGCACATCGTGAAAGTTATACCTTCTCACATTTTCCTTACAAAGCGAACAATATAAAGCAAACACTAAAACCATGTCGGAGATTCGGTAGTAAAATCTAACAACGAATGGAAACTGGAAGGGTATACTTGATCTCATGTTATCACTTAAGTTTGTCAATTATCATAAAAATGGTGAAAAAAAGCGTTAACACTGGCCATGTTCATGAATGGGTACTCATTGAAACAATACACTCTTTAATATTCTGTCAAAAATCAAAAACCTTTTGTCACATTGTTGATGAACTTACAAATGTATTCTATTATTCAAGAGTTCCATAGAATCGCAACAATGGCTACTGTGAAAGAATTCTTAACACTTCTTCTGGCAATTCCTTTTTTTTTTGTGACATAAAAATGTCGATCACCTTTTTATATTTACTCCAGACTATTATTTAAAAGAAGCATTGCTATTTCTTGTAATATTATTTATATGTTTGCATAGAATACATCGAAAATTAGAAAATAACTATTTGATCGATTACAAGAATCTCTGTTTATCAAGAACTAGCGACCCGCCCCGGCTTCGCACGGGTGCAGTGAAAAAATGGTTATGGTGGGTTATCCCTAAGAGATAGACATATACCATCGCGGACTTTTTTGTGGATTTTTGTAAGTTGTACAATACTGTAGTACATTATTTTGGTCTATCTCGTAGGGTTCAGCCAGCGTTTGCAATATAAGCGCAAAAAAACGTGCTTATTTACGACATCACATTAGAAACCTTTAAATTTATCAGTGTTTCTCTACTATATTATGCATTTATTATACATACAAACCTTCCTTAAGAATCACTCTATCTATTAAAAAACCGCGTCAAAATCCGTTGCGTAGTTTTAAAGATCTAAGCATACATACGGACATACAGCGAAAGCGACTTTGTTTTATACTATGTATTGATTGATCTCTGAAATTTACATGAAACACGCGATATTGCACGATTTATCAATTGTAACTGTCAAAATACAAAACAAAAATTTCAAGATGGCGGTTATATGACACAATGAATGCTTCAACATCTCGTTTTGTTGCTGGAATAATATGATTAGAAATATTCTTGTTGCAATGAAAATGAAATTTATTAATACCGCGACGAAAACATAGTTTTGTAATAAGCTACAATTACCAAAGCGACTTTCAGAATATTATGTAATATTTATCTTTGATAAACATAGAGCAGCAGCCATGCTTAATTGGTAACTAATTAAAAGTTTGTTGCTAATTATCGAGCTGAGCCACAGAACACCCGAAGATGAAACTAGATTCAAAGCCGAGAAGTTTCAACGCTCGCTGTTTAAACTTGGTCTGCTGTATTGCCAACCTTATAGAAACAATGACAGATCTCACAAAACGGACTTTAGGGTTACACGCAGAATATTTTAAATTTCGAACCGAGTTAATAACGGTTATTTCGCGAACAATGTCTAAAAGGAAGAGTTCTCAATTCGAATGTTTTTTTTTATGTTACTTTCGTCTGGGAACAGTCTCAATTTGGCCCAGTTGTGGCAATGGCATAACGTAAAAAACTAATTACGATAATATAACGTAGTTAGAATTATTGTTACTTCTAGAGTCTCTGTCAGCCAAGCAAATACTGCAATATACCTTTTTTTTTTTTTTTTTTTTTTTTTCCCTGAGGAAAATGCATTAAATTGCATACCCCGGCTGTGGCGAGCCGGGGTTATGTGGGGCTCTCCTCCCCAGAAGGGGAGGCCTACCCACTAAAAACCTCAGGGATGGCCTTCCTCAGGCATGTAGGAAGCCCCTGGGAACAGAAAGCTTCTTCCGGGAACCCCCAGCCTCCGCTCCCCCGTCGACACAGGGGAGCCCTCCTCGGGGGAGGCTTACAACCTCCCCCGGTCTCCTCCACCGACGACGCCCCCCGGCCACGGAAGGGGCGTGGTACATCCCGGGTCGCCGAAGCAGTCGCGACTTACTCGCGCCCGCCGGCGACCCGCGGCGGCGCCGCAGCTGTGCTACCGAGCCCGGCGCCGCCTTCTTCGAGCGGGATCGGCCATCTCCCGACCCCGCTCGGCGGCCTCCTTCTGGAGCATCACTGCTTCACAGAAGGAGGCCACAGCCCTCCAACCTCCCTCGTCCGACAGATCTCGCCCGATCTCTGCGACCAAGACTCGGCGCTCGGAGGCCCACGCGGGGCACTCCGCCAGCGTGTGCTGGGCCGAGTCGAGGTCGGATGCGCAGTGGTGACAATGTGTCGATCCCTCCCGTCCTATTCGACACAGATACTCACCGAAGCAGCCGTGCCCGGTGAGTATCTGAGTCAATCGGTAGGTGACCTCCTCCTTCCCGTACTGCAATATACCTAGCAACCGACACCTTTTTTTACAGATATATAGCTTCCATTTTGAGTTCATCTGTGACCTGTGAAAGACCTGGTGACTATTCGATGACAGGAACAATTCGTCGCCGACGCCGCAAAGGGGCGAACTTCATACAAAACAGTCTAAAATAAGGTAGCAGACAAATGTTTAATTAAGATAAATGTGATGAAGAGCTGTGTAAAAGAAAATATAGTGAAAATCCAGAAGTGAACGCGTAGGTTAGGCACGCAAAAAGTATGGACGAAAGAAAATTATAAAGCAAATGCAAGGCCTAGATGAACATACTTGGACTTGATAAGATATATTCTGACGGAAGGTAAAGACAAGAGTAGCCATAACTGACGAGCGTATATGAATGTAGTAATGAAAGACGAGTCCAGGATGTTAGGGATGTATGTTTTAATTGTAGCAAGTGGAACAGTGATCACTGCCTACCCCGTAGGAAAAGGTGAGAACGTATATAGAGTACCTAAACTATTAGGATTTTTTTTTGTCTCATCCAAAATCGAAACGAATGCGAAACGTAACAAAAACCAAACTTCAACTGAAGATTAACTTCAAGTGCATAGTGGTCTCAATGACCTTGTATCGTTCGTCCCGCACTGATCATTTGAGTATACTCCGCTCAACTACTCGGACGCCAACTCGGGAAAGCATGAGAGGAATTTGAAAAAGAAAACTCTTTTTTTAAGCTGAAAAATGAATATAAAACAAACTACTACTTCACATTTTGTTTACCTTGTCTATTGAAAAGCAAAGAGAAAGCGTCAATTTAAAAATTATCCGATCTATTATAAACTTTGCAATCGAGGCATGTTTGTGGCACTTTCTGAATAATTTGTTCTATAACAATCCACTGTCAAGTTGATCGAAATTTTTAGAAAAAATTATAAATCGTCACCTCAAAAACTGTTTTATACAATTAAAAGTTTTATTATATTAATATTATTAAATAAAACCACTGTCTTCTATAGCATTGTCATGGAGAAATATGTAACGAGAAAAAAACAAAAATTGTCGACTCATGCGGGATTCGAACCTGCGTCTTCAACGTGTAGTTTCAAGTACCCTCTATAATTATTCTTGCGCTTTCCATATTATTATATTTTTTTAATAAAATACAGTCTCAAATAAACCTTATCATTTGAATCATCTTCAGGATGTTGAAGCGTCCGTTGCGCTCTACCGACAACCTTGCCGTGTCTAGTTTCTACCATTACTGATATCGCTTTCAGAATTTTGTACTCAGTAACAAATAACTGTAAAAAACTATAAAAATAAAAAAAACGCGTAATGTTTTCGGACTCGAGAGGTATCGACTCCTTGACCAGTTCGACCATAGACTCTTTTACATTGTTAAGCGAAAGAAGACTTTATTCATTGTTAATACGTAATAACATTCAAATACAGATTTGTTGAAAATTGATTAAGAATGCATGTTTACAAATCATTATTAGTATTCCCGTTTTTGCATTTGAATTAATCCACATGAACAATCTGCGTGTTCAATTTTCCGTATTATTTACATACCTAGTGATTGAATAATTTTTAAATATACAATCACTAATACCATTTGTAAATACTTACTGCGACAGAATCAATTTTAGTGCACTGTTAGTAACGGAATAAATTTTATGAGCTTACTACTTTCTAGCACCAGTAAACAAGAATAACAATGGTGGCCATCTTGCAATCAAAAAGTAATAGCTACAACAGTGTCACGCTTCTGTCCACAAAAAACAAAAATATTGGGTTGCTGCTTCTCATTCCTTCACAAAAAGTGTCGCATTGGAAATGACAAGGCACTATTGTGTAACCCGAGAGCGACAATCTTGTATTTCTTTGCCGAGGAATATTGTGACGATAAAAATATTTTAATTGCGCATGTTAAATGCAGTTCTATTTTTCTAGTATAAAGTTGAAAAATTTCATGGAAACGTTTAATCAAATATTAATGTTGCAAGACTGGTATTTAAATCTTAGAATAATGTGTCAAAATGTGCTAGATATGTTAACTTTATATAAATTTACTTCAAGTAATAGATTCAACTCTTAATATTAATAAATACGGTTACCATATGTATATGTCTAAAAAGGTGCGCGGATCGACAAACTTTAAGTCATTAAATTGTTTATGGACCAAACGGCAACTAGGAATCATTTACAACACAGCACAAACTTGCCTTTTTACACGACGACGATATGACTGTGTTTGTAATTTTCTAGCGACAAATCTCGTTTTAGGACTGTAACAATCATATCAAACTCATCTAGCTAGATTTGAGTTAGGTTTGTTTTTGTAGGCCGTAAATTAATAACACATTTTTCAATATTAACAAAAAGTTTACATAACCTAAGGAGTACGAGTATTGTAGTGTAAACAATAGTAACTAAAACTATTTGTCCAGATGTTAATATACAATAGCGTTTGCATGATTTGAAAACAACCTTTTCAAAGCCCAACAGACGAAACGCGGGTAGCTACGAGTATAATGCAAAAAAGTGTCTTGTTTCCATTGTTATAACTTCTCTGCAAATCATAGTATAAGCATGATCAATCGCTGATAACAGAAAAAACGAAGTCAGATAACGTAATGCCACGTCGAATTTTACCTACAACAATAGAGATAAGAAAAAACCTCGTTACTAACCCGTGGAAAATCCGTTCACTCGTACTAAACCGCGGCAGAACCTTAACTTTGCAACATTCCAAAATGCACTTAAATAATGATTTACACACTGTTTATTTATTATACACACAGTAAGTTTTCACTCGGTCACGCACTAAAGCACTTTCGCAAAAAACAAAAAGTATTTTTAATGTTAAACACGAAAGTTATGACGCGGATTTCGGCGGCAGCACAACACAACCTCCTCTGACGGCGGCAGATCGCGAACTAACGCGCGGTCGCGTGCGAAAGGAATGCAAAGAACGTTTGAATGGAAATAGTACGAGCTAGAAAGGGACAGAGCATGGATCGGTCTTAAAGTTAGCGGTACTAAATGGAGACTGATCACATGGTACGCATTTAGTTTTAATCACGACTAGAATAAATTGCACAAACAAAAAACTAAAGATGAGCAGGTAGGCGCCTAGGTTCGTTTAAGATTAATATAACGTTTAACTACAAAACTAATAGCGAATACTTTGTTTTCGGATGGTTTGGATTGGATACACAATATATATATTTTTCTACGTACTTGGATAATTCGGCTTATAAACTACACTTAAATATAAAAACTGCATTAAAAATGTTGTTATTAATGTCTGATATTGTTTTTTACATATTGTATTCAATCTGAATTATTTTCGCTAGAATATTGCTTTTTTCATGCTAACATAAATCTGATGTGAAAAGTTGTTGTTAATGTTATTATAAAGTTTTAGTAATTTAAGCATATATTTAATAATACTGATTTTTTAATGGAAAAATTATGAAATTTAAGAATAATGATAAATTGCACTGAACCATAAAATATATATAGATTGCAAATAAATAGTTTCTATAAGTCCTTTACTTTTATTTAAATAGTTACGAGGCTAGATGTACGAACGATAAAACCGGTAATTGCTTAGGTAAAAAAGTACTTCAAGGTATACATTTATTCTACGAAAACCGTTTCTATTACGAACGACATAAGAGCTGTGTCAAAATTAATTCCGTACGAAAAATATTGTTACAATATGATAATTGAATTCAATTATAAATAAAAGTAGGTACTGTAAGGACCCTATCACAGAGGTATGTTCTGTTTTTATTTCATTACTCAATGAAATGACGGATTTAACCGTTTTCATATTCTTCATAAGCTGAAATTACAAGAATTCCTTATTGCTATTGCATCCCGCATGAATATATAACTCTCTATTCTTTTGTGACATCACCTTCTGAGACTTTTTTTTTAAGGCTAAGGTCTTGGGACCATGCTGCCTTGCCATTAGTACTTAATTTTCTATTTCACACTATTCTTCTATTTCTATTCTTATACTTCTATTTCTATACACAACTTCTTCTAGTTTCTTCTTCTTTTATCTTATTTTAATCCTCTTTTCTATATATTACAGTTGAAGGAAGTCAAAAACTGATATATCGGTATATATACATCTGGATAAGCCAACATACCTTTTTTCTTTTTATTAACAATGAATGTACCAGCAATGGCCATAGATAAAAAATTAAGGCGCTAATGTACTTTATGTACTTCTATTATTTTGTTGTATTATTAGGTATATATTATATATTCTATTGTATTGTTGTCATGAGTTCAAATATATTTTTTGCTACATTCTGTGAATAAGCCAGCAGGCCTACCATATTAGCTTAAAACAGGAATAATACCGCAGTGCAAGTGAGACAGCGCTATACGCTGCAAGAGCGGTGTCTCTTTTTCAATTTTAATTCTGCTCTAAGCGGTCATGGTAAGTCAAGGCCTCTGTAAGCTACTTTTTAACTTCACATCCAGCGACACACACACGCATATATATATATATATATATATATATATATATATATATAATATATATATATAATATATATATATATAATATTATATATATATATATATATAATATATATATATATATATATATATATATATATATATATATATATATATATATATATATATATATATATATATGTGTGTGTGTGTATGTGTGTATATATATATACAAACAAATATTGATAAAATATATATAATAAAATATCTACACTAATATTAAAGAGGAAAGACTTGTATTTTTGTATGTAACGAATAAACTCAAAAAGTACTGGACCGATTTTAATAATTCTTTTTTGATTAGAAAGCTACATTATCACTGAGTAACATAGGCTATATTTAGTACTAGATTACTATAGATTACTTTAGAAATTCTTATTAAAACCAACCGAAGTTGTAAAAACATTTGCCATAAAATGTCTTTCATCGCATACGCTGCGAAGAGTATTAGTGATAGTCGTAAATAATTGCATTTTTTTTTTGCGTACATTGCAAACGATTATAAAACGTTCACAGTTTTTTCTATAGTGTATAGTATTGCACCCGTGCGAAGCCGGGGCAATATACTAGCGACCCGCTAGTATATAATAAAATATTCAAACGGCAATAGTCTATTGAATTCGCCGCTTAGTTTTTAACTAGAATTATCATACCACAATGAGCAAATAATTTATCTACAGGAACCGGCAATACTCAAGAGCGTAATGGATTACTTCGAAGCTTGGATTAGGGAGCTTAGACTTAGCGAAAACTTGTCGCTTCTTTAATTATTAATCTATTTCGCCCAATACCAAAAATAAAGGTGCAAAACTGGACCTAATGTTAATTATTTTAAGGTTTATAACACATTACTAGAGATCGGATAATCGGATGCATATTTACCTAAAGTTAATTTTTGGCTCACAAATTATGGAAGCGGCTTTTTAAAATACATTTTGTTAAATAAAAATCCCGGGAAAATACGGGACTGCAAATTTAACGCAGTGATATTGTTTGAAAATTACTAAATTAGCACGTGGTATTTATTTTCAAAAGACCGAGACTCCGGGTTCATTTATACAACTATGCATACGTATTTACATGAAGTTTAGTTTCAGTTCCCGTGCGATTTATGAATGTACGATTTATTACATGAAGAGTGTTATACGAAAGTAGTGAGCTAGTTTGACTAAAACAATAATCAATTAAATAATTGAATAAAAAAACAGAAATGGTGCCCGGGCGTAAGTATGGTCTAGTATCTCATATTAGGGAGCGTTCAAATATTACGTAACGCAATTTTTTGAAGATTTTTGACCCCCCTCCCCGTTTGTAACGCACCGTAACGTTTTCTGTTACACCCCCCCCCACCACCCCCACCTGTAAACGTTACGTAACACTCAAGTGATCATTTTTACCCTAAACTCGCAAAAAAATATGTCAATTTTTATCCTTGGTATACACAAACACTAACGAATAATGACAACAAAAACAACATTAAATGACGTACAATACAATCTAGGGATTCCCCGTGAAATATAAACGAAAAGATTTGCCAACTTGCGGGAACAAATTAAAAATGACGACCAGACTAATACAATCGAGGGATTGCCCGTAAAAACGTAAACGAAAAGGGTTGCCAATTGGGAGTTACAATTCTCTAATTATTCATTTAAAAAAACAATGTTAAGTAACGTGTTGAAAGAAAGACCCCCTCCCGCCTCTGTAACGCATCGTAACGTTTTACGAGTCTCCCCCTCCCCCCAATTGCGTTACGTAATACTTGAACGCCCCCTTACCGACTAGTTTTGCATTACCAAAATGTTTTCTACAGTAGGTACCGAAAGTCCGGGATTTTTATTTATGGAAATAAATTAAAAAAACAGTTCCATACTTTGTCAAAAACTAAATTAGGTAAATAAATAAACATCCGACTATCCAATTCCGCAATCCCGGGATTTTTATTTAACAAAACAATAAAAAGCCGTTTCCATACTTTGTCTTAAACTAACTTTAAGTAAATATGCATCCGATTATCCGATCGTTATAAATAGAGATCGGATAATCGGTACCGAAATTCTGGGATTTTTATTTATGAAATAAAATAAAAAAAACAGTTCCATACTTTGTTAAAAACTAAATGAGGTAAATAAATAAACATCGGCTATCCAATTCCGCAATCCCGGGATTTTTATTTAACAAAACAATAAAAGCCGTTTCCATACTTTGTCTTAAACTAACTTTAGGTAAATATGTATAATAATACACTGATTATGAATCGCATTAAATTCATGTTGTGTGTAATGTGTTATAAATAGAGATCGGATAATCGGATGAATATTAACTATATTCGGTATCGGGCCGAATATTCGGTAAATATTCGGTATTCGGCAGATTCGGCAACTTTTTCAGTATTCGTATTCGACCGAATAGTTCGGTTACATTGCCGAATAATTACCGAATAAACAAAGTAAATAACGAGTGTAGGTTGTTTCGTAATTTGTCGGTTTGACATCCTTATACAGCATTCTCAGTAAGCAACTAACAAAAAGATATAAATATGCGTCAAATTGTAAATATAATATATATTATATATAATAAATATTTTGCAATAAACCGTAGCTTAAGTAAGAAAAACCAAAATTGTTTTATTAATCATTAACCAGCTTTAGCATTTGCATGCTCTAAATGATAGGAACATTAGGATTAGGAACGATAGGTAACGTAAGTAACTATCAAATTAATAATCATTCTAAAGTTTTAAACTCAACATCAGTTTTAAACATATAATCTAAATTACGAGTAACAGTCTTCTTTCAATAAAGAAATAAATTAAATAAAAAGTAGTGTTTCTTCTTTCACTAAAATAAAACATAATCTCTTTTTAATCGATCGAAAAGAATTTAAAATATTTAAATTGAAAAAGCTACCAAAAGTTTAGTCCAATTTATTTATAATTTTTATAACGTTTATTTTCATAAGCATTCCCAGCTTCCGAGAAAAGTTGTTCACTATACACTGAAGACCCAGGCGCTGCCAAGTATATTTTAGCTATGTTTGACATTAAGGGATATTTTATTTTATTTTTTGTCCACCATTCAAAAGGACTTTTATCTCGCTGTAGAAGGTTCTCCTGTAAATATTTGTCCAGTTCAGTTGCAACAGGACTTTTTAAATTATCGGTCGATATCGCTGGTAGCTTGTTTACAGGTTCGCGCGAACCGAATATTCGGTTCGGTAAGAGCAACCGAATGTTCGGCCGAATATTCGTATTCGGCAAAGTCCGTATTCGGCCCATCTCTAATATTAACCATATTATCAAAAGTATATTATCTGTTACAAGTTGTGTCAACCAATAAACTGTCGGAGTCGTTCCGAGTAACTCCGAATAAGTATGAGCAGAGAATGAATTCACTTCGATAGAGCTTAGCGTACTTATTGCACTGTTTGCATTGCATTGAATTTATGATTAATTTTGTTACCAAAAACAAAAAGTAGTTTTTATTTTTAATCAGTTGAGCCGATAATGATTTATGAAGTTCATATTTTCTATAATTATCTCCAGTTGTGTGACCAACACAACTAATTTAGAAACGGCTGCAACTCAGTGCACTCTTTATTCCCTTTTTTTTTTTTTTTTTTTTCTTTTTTTTTTTTTTTTTTTTTTTTTTTTTTTTTTTTTTTTTTTGTTCCCCTGAGGAAAATGCATTAAATTGCATACCCCGGCTGTGGCGAGCCGGGGTTATGTGGGGCTCTCCTCCCCAGAAGGGGGAGGCCTACCCACTAAAAACCTCAGGGATGGCCTTCCTCAGGCATGTAGGGAGCCCCCGGGAACACAAAGGCCACTTCCGGGAACCCCCAGCCTCCGCTCCCCTCTCTAGAGGGGAGCCCTCCTCGGGGGAAGCTACCACCTCCCCCGGTCCCCTCCACCGACGACGCCCCCCGGCCACGGAGGGGCGTGGTCCATCCCGGGTCGCCGTAGCGGTCGCGACTTCCTCGCGCCCGCCGGCGACCCGCGCGGCGCCGCAGCTGTGCTACCGAGCCCGGCGCCGCCTCCTTCGAGCGGGATCGGCCATCTCCCGACCCCGCTCGGCGGCCTCCTTCTGGAGCATTACTGCTTCACAGAAGGAGGCCACAGCCCTCCAACCTCCCTCGTCCGCCAGCATTGCCGCAATCAATGCCGGCGGAGACAGATCTCGCCCGATCTCTGCGACCAAGACTCGGCGCTCGGAGGCCCACGCGGGGCACTCCGCCAGCGTGTGCTGGGCCGAGTCGAGGTCGGATGCGCAGTGGTGACAATGTGTCGATCCCTCCCGTCCTATTCGACACAGATACTCACCGAAGCAGCCGTGCCCGGTGAGTATCTGAGTCAATCGGTAGGTGACCTCCTCCTTCCCGTTGAGCCAAGCTTCGAGGTGCGGGAGTACGGCACCGACGGCCCGCTGGCGCGCGCAGATCCGTAATTCGAGCTGCGCACGCCAGGCCGCCACAATCCGTCGGTGCCACTCCCGCTTAGGCACTTCGTGCGCGGGTTCCAGGGCGCTCCCCCATCGCCCCCCCGGCCGACACGCCGCGACGCATACGTCGCCGCGTACATGTCGGCCAGGATGTCGAATGGGGGGGAGCGTCCCAGAACTGTCGCCGCCTCGTACGAGATTGTACGGTAGCCTCGTACGATCCGTATGGCCATTATCCGCTGCAGGCTCCGTAGCAGAGCTCTGCAGCGGGGGGACCTCGCGCAGTCTTGCGACCACACGGGAGCCCCATACATGGCCACGGATCGCACGACGCCCTCGTACAGGCGGCGGACTCCATCCCTCGGTCCCCCGAGATTGGGCAGCAGGCGATGCAATGCGCCCGCCACCCTTTTGGCTCGGGGGACCAACCGCACGAAATGCTCCTCGAAGCTCCAGCGGCGGTCCAGGGTGAGGCCCAGGTACTTTATGTACGGCCCCACCGGGACCACCGCGTCACCCACCCGGATCCGGCAACTGGGTGGTTCCCGGCGCCTCGGAAGGCCGTGGAACCATAGCGCCTCGGTTTTGTGAGGCGCTATTTGTAAACCCAGCTGGCGGATCGCCCGCACGACACATGCCACCCCAATCTCGGCAAGCCTGAGCACCGGCTCGAAGTCGGCCCCAGTCGTCACGACAAGAGTGTCGTCAGCGTAGCAGACGACACTCACGCCGCGAGGAAGGCTGGTGCGAAGGACCGCGTCGTATGCGAGGTTCCATAGCAGGGGTCCCAACACCGACCCCTGCGGAACGCCGCATTCGACCCTCCTCGACGTTTCCAACCCGTCCCGTCCCATCACGCCGATCGTCCTGTCGCGCAGATAGTCCCCGACCACTGCCCGCAGGTAGGGAGGCAGCTCGTGGTATACGAGCGCCTCCCTAATGGCCTGCCAGGGGAGGGTGCCGAAGGCGTTGACGATGTCTAACGACACCGCCAACGCCACCCCCCCCGATCGGACTGCGGACTCCGACAGGGAACGAACACGCTGGATGGCGTCCAGCGTTGATCGCCCCCGCCGGAATCCAAATTGGCAGTCCGATAGGTCGGGACCCGCGCACGACAGGTGCTCGCTGATACGAGCGGAGATAACCCTCTCAAAGAGTTTCCCCGCCTCGTTCAGCAAGCAGATCGGACGGAACGAAGATGGTACGTCGCCGGTCCTTCCTTCCTTCCTGAGGAGCACCAACCTGGCCGACTTCCAGTCAACGGGAAACACGCCCTCGCGGAGACAGCTCGTGAAGAGCTGTCCTCACCGTGCTCCCTAACGCCCTGAGCGCCAGCGCTAGCACCTTTCCCGGGACCCCATCCGGTCCCGGGGCAGTGTTGCGCGCAGAGAGCCGCGAAACGGCCTGGCGAGCTCGCTCTCCGTCACCCGGAGGTCGTCCGACCAAGGGCCGGGCGACGGGGCGGCGGGGGGACTGTCCCGGACCCTCGGGAAGAGCGTATCCACCGCTCTTCCCACGACGAGAGGGTCCAGGGTCTCCGTCACTCTTATTTCCCTATGCAATAAAAGCTATTTTCGTAGTTTAATTGTATACATAAAACATGCATTAGTACTTGAATTTTTGAAATGATGTTTATAACCGGAATGCGAATATTATAAGAATGGATTAGTTAGGTATATAATTAAATAGATTATTAATATAATTTCAGCTGAGAGACGTCCATTGCTTTACTTCGCCCACGTCGATAGTCTCCTGTGCTGAAAGCGACCAGGGGCATGATTCTCATGCAAAAAATTCACATTCAATTCACATTCGTAAAAAGTTCGCAGTTCGAATTTTTTTCAAATGTAACACAGTTTGTCTATTCTCAGAAGTTCACAATCGAACTAGTTCGCATGAACGTCATTCGAACAAAACGAGTGATACGGACCAGTAGAAGTGGACATTCGAATACGAATTTAAATCAAAGTTTGATTGGATATACTATTTGTTTGTGGTGATTTGACTTTACATATGAAATGGACGAATTTATTGTAGATTTTAATGGTAATTTAGTTCAAGAGTTAGAGGCAACGAATGCAGAACTGCCGCGACGAAGTGTTTCAGCAAATGTAGATCCATTTGATTTGAGCAATGCAGAGCTTATTAAACATTTTCGATTAAATAAGAACCTCACATTAGAACTCATCCAAATGATTGAGTGATTCAACAGCGATCACGCATTGACTTAAAAACAAAGGTAGGCAAAAAAAAGAAAAAATATATATATTAGAAAATATAGGAAATAAATTATTTTTAATTTCTCGTTTTAAGGTTGTTTACTAAAAAAACTTAAGAGTTTTAAAAGTCAATGGTCATATTGATAAAATAATATATTTTTAAAAGTAATATTTACGAATAAAAAGATGAAGCAGTAACAGCGTTTTCATAAACGCTTAATAATAACGTAATTTATTATCTAATCTATACCTGACGTACTATTTCGAATAGTAATTGTTCTATGGGTGCTCAGAATAAGAGATAAACGAAACATTCGAACTTTTCAATAGAGCGGAGAAATTCGTATACGAATTTTAATATGGAAAAAAATCGATTGCATGAGAATCAGCTTCGAGCGCCTTCCTTCGATTTTCACATATTAAAAAAAAAGAACGTCCCCCACACTATTATTTTGGTCCTGGTACAATTACAACATATAATCTCTTATGCAAATACGCTCAAACCGAAGCGATTTTCTTCAGATCATACAAAATATTATCCCGTATACGTATACAGGATAATATTTTGTATACGGATCCGTATACGGGACGAACCGTTCGGATCCGCGGCCCGTACTAATTTTGCGTTTGCAGGCCACTTATATGCCTGCCACTTGACGAACTCCAGCCGCCATATTTTTCTCAACACGTGCGGACAATTTCTCATTATATTTGAATAAAGAACACGCGAAGTAATCGCATTTACGTACACAAGAAAGGTAAATCCGGTGCGATTTTTTCATTTCGAACAAAAACGATTAGTGAAAGAAGATTGGCAAGAAACTATACATTGTTGGTACCATAGTTAGTCTAAGTGTACGGCGATAAAAATACCATGTATTTCTTCGTTTTTAATAATGTGACAAAAAAGGTAATCGCACCATATGTCTACAACTGCTAAATAAAAAGATAAACTCATTTAAAAAATAGAGCATAGAGGTAACGAAACGTTATAAATCACTTGTGTTTTGACTTTTGCAACGCTTTGTCGATAACTATGTGTTATCAAAACGTTGTGAATGTCAAAATATGTGATTGATTTAATATTAGCATAATCTATGCACGCCACGACCATAAATGATATTGCATGTCACCACAGATAAAGTAGTAGATACTACGTACGTTAACATAGTATACTAATCTGTGACGTTAACTTGTCTTTGCCGGTTGACATAATTGTGACAGATTTTTCATTTATATCTAAAAATACAGGACTCAGCTAGGAATAGTAATATTACATTCATAAATTCTAGTGATATTATCGGTACTCCAACTGTCATTAATCAATTATCAGAATATGTGTCAATCTATAATCGATATATCTGCAACGAATCAAATAGTTATTTTTCTTATGCATATTGCGTTTTAATATTGCTTGGTACATAAATACGTTTTGTTATCAATATTCCCTGAAATTGTCACTTAAAATTTTCTTTATTTACAAAAGTTGTAGATTTTTCTCAGTTAAAGAAAAATAGGAAACCAGTTGCCGTTTACAAAATATCAAAAATGTCAGAATCGTACATTTAACAATGTAATGGGTACCAGGCTTGCCAATCTTCTTTATTTGAAAATTCATATCCGGCGTCCGGTAGCATTTGAATTTAGATTTCTTGTTCAACAATTGCCCTAACATAATAAACGTAGCTTTAAATATATTGCATTAAGAGAAAAGCATTATATATTGGCTTTAATCATCATAGTACTTGCCACTGCGGTGGTATCCTGGATATGTTTCGTACTCCCTCTCCTGAGGAGCGGTCGCTCTCACTTCAAGCCGCAGGGTCTTTAGGTCCATAAGTTTTAGGCTGAGTTTGGTCGGTAAGCCATATCGGTTGAGTTGCTTGATCGGTCTGGAGTCAGACTTAACCACCACTTGGTTGCGATGGTGGCCATGAGGGTCTCAGCCTTTGCTCTCCTGAGGTAAAGAAAAGCCTGAAGTGTTGCACTGTATATCCAACTTCGATATTAACTTAGACCCCACATGAAGAACACGCTGTATAATTTAAAAATAAAAACCTTTGACTTCTAAGAAGTATAAAAAATTAAGCAAATATCCCGAAAACTCCAGTAATATTCCCTTTATAACAAAAGCACAGATAGAGTTACACCCTTCATTCGAATGCTAATATCCTTTACGTTCTCAGGCAATGGAAAAAGGGAAGTTATTATTGTACTTCACGGAGGTTACAGAGGGCGAAATGTGTAAAAACCTCGTCTATGCATGTTATAAAGACAGAGAGGTCGCTCTCCCATAGACTTAAGAATCGACAGGAGTTGATTTAATATAAATATAGATGAATGAAATATTTATTAATTATCTACAAAAAAAATATTTTCTAGTTAAACAGTTAAATTACTACGTAGTTAAACTATTAGGTCGCTGTAGCTCGGGTCCGAGGTCGTACCCGCCTTGTACTAATATATTTTCAGATATACATTATGTGATGGTGCTACAGTGAGGGAAAACATCGTTAGGCAACCTGCATACACCTATGAAGAAGTTCGAAGGTGTATAGTATCAGTCTAAAATGGGGTAGCCTCGTGCCCCTCGGGTAATGAAGTATATGGGTTGTAATGATGAAGTTACTATTTTAAATGAGATGAGCACGTATGTGGGTCCCCTGAAATATACTAACACATCCTAAGAATCCTTCAAATCCCAGTGGCGTTAAAGACGTTATCCTAGTATATAAATATGACTATTGGAGGAGGTTGGAGGGGAGGAGGCGGCACGATCACTCTTCTCCGAGAAAGGTTCCCCTAGCGCACCCAGGGGAGCGAAGGCTGGGGTCCTCAGATGCGACACTCGATCCTGAAGGCCTTTGACGACCTCTATAGTCGAGTGGATAATACACCGGTTTTAAGGTGTCGCCATCTCTCAGGTCCCGGATTTGAATCCTGGTGGGGGCAGATGTTTGTGTGATGAATACGAGCATTTGTACTCTAGTCATGGTTGTTGATATATATTTCTATAAAAAATTTATATATGTATAATATATGTACATCTATCCGTAACCCTAGATCCCATAGCACAAGCCTTACAGAGCTTAGTTTGGGCAGGTTAATTGGTGTAAGTGTAACAAATATTTATTATTTATTTATTAAGGCCCCCTACAACGCACGAGGACGGCCATCGCCGAGGTTTTTAGTGGGTAGACCTCCCCCTTTTGGCGAGGAGACCCTCACATACCCACGGGCTCTCCGCATCCGGGGTATGCAATTCAATGCATTTTCCTCAGCAGAACAAAGAAAAAAAGATTCCGGCCACAGCTTCCACTTGGAAGCACTTGCTTCAAACTTTACTTACATGTAAGGGCGCGTGACGTGGAGCATCGGTGACGCTGTAGTCTCGTATTGGTCTACGAATCGGATGATTCAAGGAGCCCGGGTTCGACATTGGTACATAGCAAGATCCCTGTACCAATGTGTTTGATGTTTTTAGAATATAGATGTAAATTTATCTGACACTCTTGCGGTGAAAGAAAACATGATCATGGGAACCTGGCAACCTGGCTTCCTCACGATTTGCCTATATGGTTCTTAGAACCTAGGCCAGGCTGAGTGTAGTCGGTAAGTCACGTGGCTGGACCGTTCCGGTCGCATGGAGTCCGACATAACCTCCGTGACACTTGCCGTTGCGGGGATATCCTGGGTACGTTTCGTGCTCCTTGTGAGGATTCTCAGCCATCTTCTCCTGAGGAAAAAAAAGGTAACGTGGCAACAATACGTCTGCGAATAAATTCAAAAACTTATGTAGTCCACCAATCCGAGCCAGCCAGAGCCAGAGAATCCTGAGCTAGCGTGGTTGACCAAGGACGAATCGCCTTAACATAATTAGGGGACACTCGTGGCACTTGGGCGGGGGCTTATATGGGCTGTGATGATGAAGTAGGTAATTAAATAAATAAATATAAATATAAATAAATATAAATAAATATAAATAAATATAAATAAATATAAATAAATATAAATAAATATTTATAAATATTTGTTACACTTACACCAATTAGCCTAGCTCAAGGTAAGCTCTGTAAGGCTTGTGCTATGGGATCTAGGGTAACGGATAGACATACATATATTATACATATATAAATATATATCGACAACCATGACTAAGGTACAAATGCTGGCATTCATCACACAAACATCTGCCCCCACCGGGATTCGAACCCGGGACCTCAGAGATGGCGACACCTTGAAACCGGTGTACTATCCACTCGACTATGGAGGTCGTCAATTGAGTAAGTGGGTCCCGTAGGGTACGCTAGCACACCATCCTAAGAATCTTTCAAATGTTTGTGGTACCACGGGCGCGTTGTAGCTGTTATCCGTAAGACTTTCCAGGAGTTCCAGTCACAACTTGAAACTTTACTTATTTATACGCAAGAACAAAACTTATAGTTATACCTACCCGACATAACCAATACAGTTGTGTTAAAAAAATATTTTTTCATAAACAACAACTCCCTGTCTACACGTTTTCATTTCTGCGTTAACCGGACGTCCCGGTCGGTCAGGAAAAGTTTCACGCGCGCTTTTGTTCCGGCCCGCGGGCCATTCGGCCCGGTCTGATTTTTTAACGTTTTCAGCAGCGCCTCTCGCGGCCAGTTTTCGCTGTAAATACTTGCATAGGAATATTGTGTTTGTACAGTGTAACAAGCCCGGGAATTTTTGCTCAATTTACGCCGCCATTTTATGTTCACGAACAATTGAGCAGACTATATACAGGCTGGATTTTTGAGACGGGATAGGTAAATTAAACTTAACCGTTGTAGTAACAAGAAAAACGTCCTTTTTCGGATATTTTCTTGCATATCGGTATTATTTCCCTTCACAATAAAGAGACTTTCTGGGAACATTTAAAATTTATGAGTATTGGAAATAACAGAAGTCGCAAAAAACCGTTTCCAAACTTTTGTACGAAAAAACGACAAATCAACTCGAAATATTGCTTATTGTCAAACGATCCTATTTCTTACAATACAATTTATGTACAGAAACTACGTTTATTTAACAGTAAATTAAGTACACAAAAATGCTTTCACGCACATATATACAACTTCTATAATATTCGAACTAAATAAATATATAAAATCATCTTTATATACAAAAACTCGAAAATATGTTATTAACGAAGTATTTAATCTGCCTATAAATATTGTTACAATTACAAATAAACAGAATACAACTTTGAATTTGGAATTTAAATAGGTTGCCTACGAAATGCTTAGTCTGGCCATAAATACTGTTACATTTGAAAATAAACAAAAAATATCTTTAAATTTGGAATCTAAATAGGTTATCTACGAAATACTTAGTCTGGCCATAATATCAGTTACAATTAAATATAAACACAATACTCGTTCATTATGTTTCCTCATTTCGAATGTTTCTGTAACGGTCTATTGATAAGTACAATAAAACCTTTTTCGGTTTATGACAGAAAAAAGGTCCGACGCAAAGGGAGGTCAAACAGAAGGTGTGTTATCGAAAGACAACTTTTTACAATTGAACAATACTTTGACAATTCGAATGACCGTGCTTATTATTTTTTGCAAATATTTTTGACTGGTTTTTGCAAACGTTTTCTCACTGTAAGTATTCAGAAATAATACTTCCTTTTATAATCCAATTGACAGGATGTTTCGTCAATACAATGATGTCTCAAAGACAGTCTCATCAAATTTAAAAAGAGCGCGATAAACATATTATTTAATACGTGACTAATATATTGTATGTTTATGTTGTCTCATTATTAAATTTAAGTTTTATATTGCCATATGTGTACTGCTGTAGTTATGTGTCATTCATGTTGTACACACATACCTAGGAATACCTAGTCTGGTCTGCTATATTATATAAGAAAAATGTTACTAAATAAAATATGTTTAAAGTTCCACAAGGACATTTTCCGACTTCCATGATAGTTTGATTTTTGGGTGTCTATCAAAGAGTGACTAAGCCTAAGACAAATATATCAAACCACTGACACAAGAGTGTTAAGATAACATTCTTGAGAAGGTTGGAAGACTCAGCGCTGGGTCTTAAAACATCAGAGCTGAAGGCTGGCCGTTCTCTAGTCCCGATCTCACTCCTCTAGATTATGATTAGAGATCGGATAATCGGATGCATATTTACCTAAAGTTAGTTTAAGACAAAGTATGGAAACGGCTTTTTATTGTTTTGTTAAATAAAAATCCCGGGATTGCGGAATTGGATAGCCGGATGTTTATTTATTTACCTAATTTAGTTTTTGACAAAGTATGGAACTGTCTGTTTATTTTATTTTCATAAATAAAAATCCCGGAATTCCGGTACTGTAGAACATTTTGGTAACTCAGAGTGAGATACTAGACCATACGTCACGCCCGGGCACCATTTCTGTTTTTTTATTAAATTATTCAATTAATTATTGTTTTAGTCAAACTAGCTCACTACTTTCGTATAACACTCTTCATGTACATTCATAAATCGCACGGGGAACTGAAACTAAACTTTATATAAATACGTATGCATAGTTGTATAAATGAACCCGGAGTCTCGGTCTTTTGAAAATAAATACCACGTGCTAATTTAGTAATTTTCAAACAATATCACTACATTAAATTTGCAGTCCCGTATTTTCCCGGGATTTTTATTTAACAAAATGTATTTTAAAAAGCCGCTTCCATAATTTGTGAGCCAAAAATTAACTTTAGGTAAATATGCATTCGATTATCCGATCTCTAATTATGATTTATGGTCAGTTTTAGAGAGTACTAGCGACCCGCCCCGGCTTTGCATGGGTGCAATGCTTATGTAAATATAACTACTACAAAATGTCCTTATACACAGAAGTACATTATTTTGGTCTATCTCGTTCAGCCAGCGTTTTTGCAAGATAAGCGCAAAAAACGTGCTTATTTACGACATCACATTAGAAACCTCTAAATTTATCAGTGTTTCTCTACTATATTATGCATGTAATGCATATAAATCTTCCTTAAGAATCACTCTATGTATTTAAAAAAACTGCATCAAAATCCGTTGCGTAGTTTTAAAGATCTAAGCATACATAGCGACAGACAGACGGCGGATAGCGACTTTGTTTTATATTATGTAGTGATGAACCTACTCGGAATACCATGATAAGTTTAAAGGGTCCCTAAAGCAATTCAAAAGTGAAAGCAAGTGAAGAATTGTCTAGTGGAAAGAGTGCGTGTATCTATTGAGATTAATGCAAATAAACGTTATTTATTTTAATGTTTTAAAATCAACAATAGCTGCAAACGCTGTCTTGCCATATAAATTATTTCTAGGGAAATTACTACCCGACGGATTGTGGCGGCCTGGCGTGCGCAGCTCGAATTACGGATCTGCGCGCGCCAGCGGGCCGTCGGTGCCGTACTCCCGCACCTCGAAGCTTGGCTCCACGGAAGGAGAGGTCACCTACCGATTGACTCAGATACTCACCGGGCACGGCTGCTTCGGTGAGTATCTGTGTCGAATAGGACGGGAGGGATCGACACATTGCCACCACTGCGCATCCGACCTTGACTCGGCCCAGCACACGTTGGCGGAGTGCCCCGCGTGGGCCTCCGAGCGCCGAGTCTTCGTCGCAGAGATCGGGCGAGATCTGTCTCCGCCGGCATTGATTGCGGCAATGCTGGCGGACGAGGGAGGTTGGGCTGTGGCCTCCTTCTGTGAAGCAGTAATGCTCCAGAAGGAGGCCGCCGAGCGGGGTCGGGAGATGGCCGATACCGCTCGAAGGAGGCGGCGCCGGGCTCGGTAGCACAGCTGCGGCGCCGCCGCGGGTCGCCGGCGGGCGCGAGGAAGTCGCAACCGCTACGGCGACCCGGGATGGACCACGCCCCTTCCGTGGCCGGGGGCGTCGTCGGTGGAGGGGACCGGGGGAGGTGGTAGCTTCCCCTAAAGAGGGCTCCCCTCTAGAGAGGGGAGCGGAGGCTGGGGGTTCCTGGAAGTGGCCTTTGTGTTCCCGGGGGCTCCCTACATGCCTGAGGAAGGCCATCCCTGAGGTTTTTAGTGGGTAGGCCTCCCCTTCTGGGGAGGAGAGCCCCACATAACCCCGGCTCGCCACAGCCGGGGTATGCATGTAATGCATTTTCCTCAGGGAAGAAAAAAAAAAAAAAGAGAAAATTACTACAATAATTATAAAAAATCGAGATTGAGGCTGTGGCCTCCTTCTGTGAAGCAGTGATGCTCCAGAAAGAGGCCGCGAGCGGGGTCGGGAATGGCCGATCCGCTCGAAGAAGGCGGCATCGGGCTCGGTAGCACAGCTGCGCGCGCCGCCGCGGTCGCTGGCGGGCGCGAGGAAATCGCGACTCCTACGGCGACCCGGAATGGACCACGCCCGTTCCGTGGTCGGGGGGCGTCGTCGGTGTAGGAGACCGGGGGAGGTAGTGTAGCCCCCACCGAGGAGGGCTCCCCTCTAGGCAGGGGAGCGGAGGCTGGGTTTTCCCGGAAGTAGCTTGATGTTCCCGGGGGCTCCCTACATGCTTGAGGAAGGCCATCCCTGAGGTTTTTAGTGGGTAGGCCTCCCCCTTCTAGGGAGGAGAGCCCCACATAACCGCCGGCTCGCCACAGCCGGGGTATGCAACTTAATGCATTTTCCTCAGGGGGAACAAAAAAAAAAAGGGTTGGACTAACGTGATGACTTAGGGTTATGAAAAATAGATAGCAGCCGATTCTCAGACCTAATGAATATGAATATAAAACTTCATAAAAATCGGTGAAGCCGTTTCGGAGTTACCATTGTGACACGAACATTTTATATTTACACACATTAAAGTAACAAGTGTTATATGCAATACGTTGTCAACAATATCAAACATAACGGTTTATTTATTTAAAGCAAGGGAATACTGGCGTGACGTTTATGAGTTGCACTCTTCCCGACTGACTGAATAATGTCGCTGACCAAGTCATATCTAATCATTACACCTTTTAAAATCAAAATGTGCGACTCTTCCGCCATGTTGCTCACTGTGCTGCCATCTATTGGATAACGTCACGAACAGAAAAGAGACAGTAGTCAAATCCGCAATCTATCATCATGGTATAACCTCAAGCGTGAGAAGTAGAATTGCATATTTACATTACAAGGACTGCGAATAATAATTAAGGTTTTAACAAATAGAACAATAAAAGATTTTTTCTTGAAACAATATTTATGACAAGGCTTAAAATTAAAATCAAAGCCGATTCCATGAATACATATTTTTGTTTTTATTGCAGTACACGTTCAACAAGATCCATACTAATATTATAAATGCGAAAGTAACTCTGTCTGTCTGTCTGTTCCGCTTTCACGCCAAAACTACTGAACCGATTTAAATGAAATTTGGTACACAGATAGTCTAGAGCCTGAGAAAGGACGTAGGTTACTTTTTCATGCAAAAAAGGTTGTAAAGGGTTGTAAAAGGTTGCAAGGAGGGATAATAGGTTGTATGGAAATATTGTTAAAACTACTGAACCGATTTAAATGAAATTTGGTACACAGATAGTCTAAAGCCCGAGAAAGGACATAAGATAATTTTACCGACGGAAGACATATCCTTCCTGTGGGAAATTCGAATATAACGCGGGCGAAGCCGCGGGCGGAAAGCTAGTATACTATATTTTTTTCTAACATCTTTAAGTGTAATTCAGAATATATTAAAAAAGTTATGAATTATTTCCCAGAAACGTTCATATAACCGTATAACCTCAACGGTTGAGGTACCTTACCTTCTATCCCATCTTAAACATCCAGCCTGTATACTTATGTAGGTTTTATATTAAAATTTCTACAACGAATAATGTATTTTGTATTTCAGAATTCGTTTTACTAAATCAAGATGAAAAGGACGACTGTAATTCACTTAATTTCTTCCGTCATCTCGAATACAATATGTAATTATTACAAGATTTTATTTAACTTGCAATGTATGTTCAATTCAATCAAAATTGAATCTCACAACACAATTTTAAGGCGTTTGCCCTCAACCGATTGAGCTGAGTTTGGATGACAATGCTCGATTAACTGTGTGACGTCATTCTAAATCCAACATAGCGGTGTACCAAAGATGGGGACCAATTATTTTTAATGCGCTCTTTTTTTTTTGTTACGTTGAGCAAAAATGCATTAAATTGCATACCCCGGCTTCGGAGAGCCGGCGGTAATGTGGGGCTCTCCTCCCCAGAAGGGGGAGGCCTACCCACTAAAAACCTCAGCGATGGCCGTCTTCAGGCGTTGTAGGGGACCCTCCGGATCGAGTGTCGCATCTGAGGACCCCCAGCCTTTGCTCCTCTGGGTGCGCTAAGGGAGCCCTTCGTAGGAAGGAGTGCTCTTGCCGCCTCCACCCCTCCAACCTCCTACAACGTATGGGTATCAAATAAAAGGGCTTGCCAAAGAATAACTAGAAATATAATGTGACGTCACTTTTAATCTAATATGGCGGAACATCTAAAATGGCAGATAATTTTTTAACTAATAAGTCACGATCTTTGTTTTTGCATAACACGTGCATCGGTAGCGCTGTGGTTTACGGATGATTTGGTGGACCCGGGGTCAAAATTTAAATTAAAATACTTGATACTTTCCCAAGATGGCGGACCAATTATTTATAATGCACCCCTACAATATGGGTATCAAATGAAAGGGTTTGCTAAGCTTGGTTTTTTAGTCGGAAAATTAATTAAAAGTAAAAAAAAATATGTTTAAATATAAGCTTTTATTTTTATTATATTATATTATTATTATATATTATATATATATTATATTTAGAATACTTTTACCGATGTCTATCTTTTATGGTTGACTCACAATAACACGTGTAACTCCCGATAGTTTAGCAGTTCGAAGCTTTCTGATTATATTTGTCGACTCTTATGTTTATAACACTCTCAGTCATTAAACATTCTACCTAAAATTACGATTCCACGCGGACGAAGTTGTGGGGACATCTAGTATATTAATAATTATAGTAGAGGTATATATTTCAAAGTGCACCCTTAATAGGTTGCGTCAGTAACTAACGGAGTAAAACTGCTCAAAGAACAATGTGGCAAGTGCGACAAAGGGTGCAGTCTCCAACAAAAGGCTGGGCCTCTTACGACGCACGCATGGCACGGTGGTGAGAGGTGGCGGGGGGAAATCACCATCACAGCTCATATCCGCCTCTCGAGCACAAGCCTATTCCAACCTCAGACAGAAGCCTCAGATAGCTTGTTATAGATAGATAAATCTTTATTTGGTCGGCCATACACACACACACACACAAAATATAAATACAGTTATAACGGACAGAATTAAAAGTAAATATAGCACAGTAAGTATAAAATACCTGTAGTGTTAGAATATCAGCGACATTACATAAATGAAAAACAAAATACAGGACAGTTCGTGTACCGTGCTACAATATTGTGTGTGTGTGCTGCAGCAACACAAAAAGGCCATAGCTCAGCGTCAATATTTGCTCATAATCTATGAGCAAATGGCTGATTTTCAGCAACAGCCTGAAGGAACCAAGTCTGCGACACTCAGCTGCGCGCGATGTACGCACTGATCTTAACACTTATCGATTGTATTTTGTGATTAGGCATATTAGTTCAAAACAGAGTTGTGGTATCGATACCCTGGGGATATATTACTTAAATATACACACATATACATATATATACACATAGATAAAATGATAATAATAATAATAATATGGACTGTATTTAATATCGTACTGTATTTAATATCGTATATATCGGTGTGACATCTATGCAAAACATTTCGATATACCACTTTTTCGTCTCTCCAGCAGTAAATTTTTCAGTTGAGTCTTGAATGATTCTTTAGATTTTATGTTCTTTAGATTATAGATGTTCAGCTTTGCAAAGAGTGTGTTTGTCGAAGGCGCACGAATAGAAGGTTCGACGCCTAGCCTGCTAACGACACCGGCGACCGTTCCGGAGGCGTTAGGGTCGAAACAAAAGGTGTCGACGCAACTTGAGCGCGCCGTCTAGTGGCTCGGACGTTCAAGATAGACGTGTAGTGGACCCATAGGCGGTACTGGATATATGCTTGACGAGGGGTGTGTGGCCCGGCTTGCCCGAGCTTACCTACAGCTTGCTCCGGTTTGAAGGCGTGGGCATGTGTGATTTTAATAGTTTGTAACTGCACCCACGATACGGGTTAAATACTAGTGTGGGGTGTCATCTATACTAATCTATACTAATATTATAAAGAAGTAAAGTTTGTGTGTTTGTATATTTGTTAAATTGTAAGGGGTAATCTCGGGATCTACTGATTTTAAAAATTCTTTCACAATAGAAAGCCACATTATTGCTGAGTGTCATAGGTTATATATAAAAAACCGAAAAATAAAAAGGCTTTTATGTGGTAGCCCGTTTGCAAAGTGAATCGGAGAAAAACCGGTCGAATGAAAGCGTTTCTTGCGAACGCTGCCTTAACTATGAAAGATATATTTTGAGTTCTACAGAGAAAAAATGTGGAGCTTGAAAATGCCTACAAAAATGTCAACGACAGCATATTATGTCTAACTTTTATATTTAAATTACAAAAAGTATATTTTTTAACATTAGCATAGACAATTTAATTTTTTATTTTTTATATTAATAAAATAATTCAAATCATTAGGTCATATTTATTAGTCATATATTACGAAAAATTATGAATCTATGAAAACAAGTAAACTCATCGTCATAAGTGTGAAGGCCAAAGCAGCGGACGGCGCGCGATGGCGTCGGGTTTAATTCGGTTCGCGTTCGTGCTCGCTTCGGGGATTATTAATATTATGCCCAACGAAGTGGGCACGGGTCAGCTAG
Source organism: Scirpophaga incertulas (assembly GCA_036419045.1). Classification (NCBI taxonomy): domain Eukaryota; kingdom Metazoa; phylum Arthropoda; class Insecta; order Lepidoptera; family Crambidae; genus Scirpophaga; species Scirpophaga incertulas. The sequence goes on from CM071640.1 coordinate 19,902,763, forward strand.
TTTATTTATATAAAAAGAAAACTATGGTCGGATACACCTTAATCAAACACGGTTACCAAGTGCTGATTAAATGATTCAATTTAATTTAAATGGTGTATGCAAACATACACGACGACCTGGAGTGGTTAATATCGGTGTCGGTGTCGCCGTCTCTGAGGTCCCGGGTTCGAGTCCCGTTGGGGCAGATGTTGGCGTGACGAATGCGAGCATTTGTACCTTTGTCGTAGTTGTTATAATATATTTCTACCAAATTTATTTATATATGTATAATATATGAATGTCTATCCGTTCCTAGATCCCATAACACTAGCCTTACAGAGCTTACTTTGGGCTAGGCTAATTGCTAATTACATTCTTCGTAGTTTGTCTCATGATGATGTATGCCTAAACATATGAAATCCGCAAAAATCAGAGTAGTATCAGAGATTTGCACGAAGATTCAAACTCATAAACTTTCCGTTTTTATAATATTAACATAGATACTTATTAATTATTCTTTGCGAGGAACTCGTGCGGTAACCACTGAGTTACTATCAGGTTGAGCCATCTACAATATACCCCATTGAAAAAAGGATAAATGATAAATCGCTGTCGCACCAGTTCCCAGTTTCAGCCAAGCGACAAAGCGCGCTCGAGCTTTTTCCCTCAGCTTTCAGTGACTCTAGAGCGCAGCTTACGTTTGTCCGACGTTCTTCGCCGAAAGGAAAAAATGTCGACAATGTTACGCGAACTTATTTAAAAGGGTTTATGCTGGAACTACCATTCGTTTTGTTCATTATAACTTGACGTTGTATCGTTATTTGTCAACGTATAATAGAAGGCTTAGGGGTCGTGTCACCGTCGATGTCTACTTCAGGGGAGACAAGGGGAAGACCTGGCAATTATTAAACAATTTTCAGCATCAGATAATTAACGATAATCTATATAAATAAAAATGAATTGTTGTTCGTTAGTCTGCTTAAAACTCGAGAACGGCTGGGCCGATTGAGCTGATTTTGGTTTTAAAATGTTTGTCGTAGTCCAGGGTAGGTCTAAACGGTGAGCAAATAAGGAAAAATTGCGAGTAAGATAGAGTAAGACGACAATTTCATTTTCCCATATAAAAGTTGATCACTTACTTTCTGTCAAACATTTGACGGTATTTGTACTCTCAGTTCCACTCGAATTGAAGAACGCATTAAAACAAGACTTTTGAATCGACAACATAATATCAACTTTGCTTATAACATCGTGTATTTAAATTTCAAAATATAAAAAATAATTAATGTGTTGACATATTTGATGGTGCCAACCTTACAGTGTTACTAACTCTCAAAAATATTTTATTATATTGTTTTGTCATCTCATGTAAAAAGAACCGTGTATCCGAACGTTCCATTGTTTTGTCCATATAGACCAGGTTATAAGCCTTTAAAAATAATAAAAAGCGAAATGTATAAGTAACTCTTTATTTCCATCAACTTGGCTCCATCTACTTGGGAACCACTTGGCTCGCCAGGACATGATGATATGGTGGAAGTACTAGGCGACTCGGACAAATCTGATTCGATCAGAACATAATTATAATTAGGCGGTACGAAGTTCACCGGGTCAGCTAGTTATAAATATTTCTTACACTCACACCAATTAGCCTAGCCCAAAGTAAGCTCTGTAAGGCTTGTATTATGGAATCTAAGGTAACGGATAAACATACACATATAAATAAATTTGGTAAAAATATATTATAACAACCATGACTCACAAGTATAAATGCTCGCATTCATCACGCAAACACCTGCCTCAGCGGGACTCGAATCCGGGACCTCAAAGATAGCGACACCTTGAAACCAGTATACCAACCACGCAACTGCAGAGGTCGTCAAAATTAGTATCATTGCTGGATATATACCCCAATCCAACTCCCATCTTTTCCGCTGCACACGAACCGTGGGTTGCGGGTTCGATTCCCTCACAGGACAAATATTTTGTATGACTTGCAGAAAGGAGATAATTTTTACTTGTATGGAGAATAGGCCCACTATATAATGTAACGTTTATTAATGAGACATACGTTAAATAATTTCATACTAACCCTAGATATTATAAAGAACATTAGCTTGTTTTTTATCTAACGGGAATATTGAGAAATCAATTAAAACATGAAGATTAAATAACCTAAAAATTCTTAGTAGTTAGTAGCTTTATTTTGATTTGTATTCAAATTGCTTTTTACGTAAATGCTATTTAACTTTTTTTTATTATTGAAAAATACAATCTTCTTTGGCCACTACCAAACGCCCGAAATACGCTACTTAGCGTATTTCGGGCGTTTCCCCAGTGCTGAGGTGCTCGCGGAGCGTCGACGCGACCTCATGCATTTACTTTAAAAAAATGCAGTATTAACAAACCCCTAAATCGTATTATTTTTTTAAATTCTAAATACGGGATACGGGAAAGAAAACGAAATCAAGCCGTTGGAAACGTAAACACAGAATTCGGTTGAAAACAAACCGACGACGTCAATTGGATGTCAGTGTAGGTACCATTCTGTCGCTATCAAAAACGATGACGCGTTCCGTTTCACGACGATACTGGACTGACGAACTAATAGTTAAAATAATCTAAAATAGTATTAAATAATTATTGACAGTTCAATACTTTTAACTAAATAAAAAAAATACACTATCCTATATTATTATATTTATATATTATTTGTATAATATTAAATCATCTTTCATTTTGATTTAAAAAAACGTTAGTTCCTTTACCTCAAATGTCAAAAGTCATTACTAAGTTTAATTAATTGATTTTATCATTCCCGTTTCATTTTTACTCATAATATCGTGCAATTGCTTTTAATAATAAATTGATATTTTAGAGTTCAGTAATATCAATAAACGTTGCCGTTTTCTAGTGGGCCCAAAAAAAAATTATGTCCTTTGTTTGGGTTTGGGTGTGTATGGGTCTGTTACGTTTTATGTTTGTAACTGCACCCATGACATAGGATTAAACCATAGAGGGGGGGCGTCGTTTCTATTTTTTTTTAAGTATTCAAGCGCCTGTCAGTCTTCCCCAAATTATCACTCCACCCTTTTTGGAATATAATCAAGTTTTAATAAATTAAATATCTCGTGATTCTGTGTTGGCAAATCAGTGTGAGATTTGATAAAATGCAATGAATATAAGTATATTATTAGCGTGTTGTAATGATTAGTGCTCGGAATAGGTAGTGTAGAAGATATGAAAAATAATATATCCGGCTCGAAGGACCAATGTTTGGGGATTGATGTCAATTAAATCTAAATGTCAACTTAAACTAATGTCAAATGTCAATGAGTGCCAAAAAGAATAAATTAAAATGCAAGGCGAGAGTTGTTGTCACGATTTCTAATTGAACACTAAAATAAACACTATGTACAATTTAAGAGTGTTTCTCCGAAATTGCGTTCTTTGTCTGATTCATATGGCCTAATTTTTTTTTCACATTTAAGCTTATAAAACATATTTTTACGAAAGATGGTAACCTAAGATACAATGTGTGAAAAAGGCACACTTTTTGATAAAATGGTTTCCGAGATAATTAACTTTAAACATTTTGGGGCCATATGAATCAGAATCTGTGACATATGAATCAGAATTAGGGATAGAAATGAAATTCTAGTTAGAAAAATCAGTCAATCACAATTTATTAAAATCACAGTAAATGCACATGATGCTTATCATAATACCTAAATCTAGTCATCACAGCGTAATATGGCACTTGACAATATCAATCATCACAATATTAATTACTTTTTAATACGTTCTGCAATTTTCTTCTTCTCTCTTTTTTCTTCCTTAGATAGTACTGGTGGCATTTTTGTGTACTGTAATATAAAAACGAAGATTACAAATTTATTAATAATCATACTTAAAAATGCCTTTAAATAAGACTGTCTCAATTTTGACAACATGCAGGTACAGTATTGTATTTGTATTTGCCACTACAGTAGGTATCAAATAATACACTGTTTGACACATGACTGAAATTTCAATATTTTAAGGAATTTCAAGTTACAGATACCTTATTATTGACCTGACGTTTCAACCCAATTATGAATAATGTATACCTATTAAAAGGTGAGTAAAAATTGTATGAAAAATTCTTGAGCGGGAATCGAACCCACGACTTATCACGTTACGTTATAACGGTCTTAAAAGTTAATATATTGTTACAGTATATTACCCTTTTCGTCTAAGCAGTAGTTTGAGCCTATAAACTACCGCTAAAACTAATAGTTGAGTAAGTAGGTAGTTTCATTAACCACTCGTTATTATTTTATTTATGTTATTTAGTTAATTAATTTTATTTTTAAACTCTGATGAAGAAGAGAAATGAAGTTTGTTTTTATTGTTTACCTTTATTTTATTACCTAGACGAACGGAGTTTAATACCAATATATTAGTTTTAATTTCAGGTATAGCCTAATTTTCGAAAATTTTGTCGTCGATAGATATGAAACCCCTTTGACGTTATTAGGACTGCTGCGAAATTTACAGCTACTGTTTTTAGACACGTACATAACATTAGGTTCATACGAAATGACTTGTTACAGGCGTAACGTGCCGCCAATGTAACGTTTCATTAACAATATGTGTGACATTCTGATTAATATGGTATTTTTACCATATGAATCAGACACATATCAATCAGAATTTTACCCATAAACATCGATAAATCATCACACGTGTGCAATTAAAGATTGTTATTTATACATAGGTTTCTGTTCCCCAATGGCATTATATTTCCCGCAGATTCAAGTTTGAAAACCATTTACTTTAATTATAAAAACGAACATACTAATCAGAAACACAGGTGTACCAAGGCTATATGAATCAGATATTTACCTTTATATCTCCGCGACGACACGAACCAGCCACACTTCTCAGCCACGACCACGTCAACCGAGCCACTGGCTACCGCCAGCGCGGGAAAGGGTCGCCTCATGTTTCTTAATTAGCTGGGTACGTTCGAGTGAAGCGCGTGAATATGAATCAGACTTTTGTGCCGGACACTCACTATTTTTTTATTTATAAATAAACAATCGTAAATATTAGTACCATTTTTTTTGGTGTAAGAAACAACTAATATTCTTTCGTAATAATTATAATTTACATCAATTTATCAATATGAAATAATGTTATTGTTAGTAATGTTCAAGAAACTGGGTTACGGACACACCATATTAGTCAGAAGAACTACTTTTAAATATATTTTTTGAAATATTTATATAAATATTATTAAAAAAAATAACTTGTGCAAGATAGACAATAGTCTGAAATATGTTATAAAATAATTGCAGACTGATTTGTCAGTTACTTACAAAAATAAACCTCAAGACATCGAAAATTTAGGGTTCGAAGAATCACTCTTAACCATTACGGCAACAGACCGCAGTTCATTGCACTGATATTTGTAGGTCGCGATCAAAGTGCAGAATTGACGCGCCTAATTGACAAAAATATAAAATCTTATAATTGCAATTTGCACTGTACTTTGTACAGAGGGTATAAAAACGAGTGCAAACTATTGAGCCGGGCATTGCTGTCCGTCATTTTTGCGTGTTGTCGCTAACGAAAAACAGATGGCGCTAAGTGTGCTATGTAGCGTTCGAGCGTTCGACAGCAGCCGAATTTATCCGAGCGCTCTCGAGCTCAGAGGCTTCGTGGCGACTGCCAGTCTCATTTACTTAGTCGACGAGTGAACACATGTTTTTCAAATTATCCTCTATATTTTTCTATTAAATATTAGTTTTGTAAAAAGTATCGTCATTCTCTTTATAATAGCGTGGATCTTCTTATAGTAGTTTAATTTTATGTACTTGCGATTTTGTGGCATCAATAGTATGGATACTCGTAAGCCTTTTTTTTTTGTTCCCCTGAGGAAAATGCATTAAATTGCGTACCCCGGCTGTGGCGAGCCGGCGGTTATGTGGGGCTCTCCTCCCCAGAAAGGGGAGGCCTACCCACTAAAAACCTCAGGGATGGCCTTCCTCAGGCATGTAGGGAGCCCCCGGGAACATCAAGCTACTTCCGGGAACCCCCAGCCTCCGCTCCCCTGCCCAGAGGGGAGCCCTCGTCGGGGGAGGCTACACTATCTCCCCCGGTCTCCTCCACCGACGACGCCCCCCGGCCACGGAAGGGGCGTGGTCCATCCCAGGTCGCTTCCTCGCGCCCGCCGGCGACCCGCGGGGATACTCGTATGTCTGGGAACTTACTATTTTCAGAGATTGTAAAAATATTATATTCAACTTTCTAAATAATATTTTATGTTAGCTTATTGTTGTAATAATAAGTTGTAAACGTAAAATTTTACAATAAATAAAGAAACGAATAGCTAATAAAAACAGAAAATTGTATTTTATTTGAAATATGGCTATCCTTCTTTTGCAACTAAAACGTGTTTGTCATAGGCTGGAGTTCGCTGAATCATAATAATAAAAAGCGTGTAAAAAACTTGAAAATGTCA